>JAVLVB010000603.1:331441-368483 GCA_032876305.1 Orestias chungarensis
TGTCCGAAGTACTATATTGTAGATTCTGGATCAATATTGTATATTCTTGTGGAGTCAAATCACATTTCTCGTATAGTTCTCTAGAATTTATAATGTATTATATATTTGCATTCCGATCCTCAATGCTGCTATGTCCGAAGTCCCATATTGTGTTATTCTGTGTCCATATTGTAGATTTTGTGTAGCTCAAATCCTATTTTTCGCATAGTTATTATATTCTTATATTTTATTACATTATTTAAAATTGCTATCAGGGTTTTAACTGGACCGGGGGATTAGAATTTTCGTCCCACCTCATGTACCACATGTGATGTGATGACAAATAAAGATTCCTTGATTCCTTGATTCCTTGATAATTTTTTCTTTGTAATTTAGCACATTTCGCTTGTGTAGTTTAGCTGGTGAAGTTGCTTTGGCAAGCAATTAAATAATCAAAGCTTTTTTTAAATGAAACAGTAATGGAGGGAAGTGTGTCCCCAAGGTTAAAACAATGAACTGATTGACAAAGCATTAGTAGGTGCTCTAAAGAATTCTCTAGGGGCTAAGCCACCCCTGTCTCTCAAACCTAGTAACGTCCATGCTGTACAATTATATTGAGGACTAACATTGGGAAAAATGGCATCCATTGGAAAGGTAATCTAAATCCAAGGCTATTGATCGAAAAGAAGACAAAATCCAGGCTCTAAACCAGAAAAAGAAACATCTTTATAATCACTAAGTGCTCTTAAAAACTATTCATAGGTGTGATGAAAAAGTATGTGAATCCTTCTGAGATGTGTGAATCCTATTTTATCAGGTGTGGCTGTAATAAAACAAATCTGCAGGAAGAGCGGACCTAAATTCCTCACAAAGAAATCTAAAGCATTCGTCAGTTATTGCAAACAACAGCATAAACTGAAAGATGCTGTTCGTGCTTAAGTTTGACAAACAGCAAAAATAAAGGAAATCTATTAGCTGGGAAGTTCTTTTTTTTTTAGCACTGAATCATATCAGATTAAAATTGTGTTATGAGACAAAAATATTAAAATGACAAACTCCACCATGATCCTATCAAAAAATTTATTCTGTATCAATGAGAAACAGATTGTTTTTTTTTCTATCAAACAATTGCCATGATGTGAGAGACAATGAAAAAGTTGTATACATCTCTGCGTATTAAAAGAAACTCAGGAACGTTGAACCAATACCAATTCATCACGGATTAAATTTATTTATTAATCTTGTTGTGTTTTAAACTCTAATACACAAAATTTTGGGAGATTTTAACATTCATGTTGACACCAAAAATGACAGTCTAAATGTAGCCTTTACTGCCATTTTAGACTCAATTGGCTTCACTCAAAAAATCCAAACACCTACCCACTCTCTTGGTCACACTTTAGACCTTGTGCTGAATTCTGGCATTGAGTGTGAAAAAGTTACAGTACTGCCTCATAACCCTCTCCTTCCTGACCATTTTTTGATAACTTTTGAGTTCTTTTTCACTGAGTTCTTAAAATCTGAAAGAAAATGTCTTTATAGTAGGTGTCTATCAGACAATGAATGCTGTTACAGCCTTTAAAGAACCCATTCCACATTTAATTTCTTCAGTATTTCAGATAAATGCAGTGGAGGGCAACAAATTAATTTCATGCCCTACACAGATTGATGCAGTTGTTCATAGTATTACGTCTTCATTGCGTACAACATTTGACAACGTAGTCCCCATAAAAAGGAAAGTGATTACACATAGGAGGTTGGCCCCCTGGTTTAATTCAGAACTTCGTACCTTGAAGGGAAACACCAGGAAATTGGAGAAGAAATGGTGGCCTTCGCTTTTAGAAGAGTCCTATTTATCCTGGAAAAACAGCGTGCTTCTGTATAAAAGGACCCTGCGCCAAGCTAGATCTTCATATTTTACTTTACTAATAGAGGAGAATAAGAACAATCCTAGGTTTCTTTTTAATACGGTTGCTAAACTTACGAGAAATGAAAACTCTGTTATAAATACATTCTTCAAATTTTTAGCTGTACTGACTTTATGGAATTCTTTATTGATAAAATTGAATCTATTAAAGCTAAAATTGATAGTATCCTATCAAACATAACAACTACCTCAGTTCCAGTTGAGCCTTCTGAGCTTTCAAAAATATTTTCTTCATCTAAGCCTTCAACTTGTATGTTGGATCCAATCCTGACAAAATTGTTTAAAGAATTATTTCCTATTATTGTTACCCCCATTTTGGAAATGATTAATTTGTCATTAGTGAATGGTTATGTACCAGAGGCTCTTAAGGTAGCTGTAATAAAACCCTTACTTTAGAAACCTTCTCTATTAAAGAAGACTTAATAAATTACAGACCCATATCTAATCTTCCTTTTTTATCTAAAATCATTGGAATAATTGTTGCTAATCAACTGAGAGAACATTTGAGGAATAATGACCTATTTGAAGAATTTCTTTCAGGTTTCAGAGCTCATCATAGCACTGAGACTGCTCTCCTTAAAGTCACAAATGATATTCTCATGGCCTCAGACAATGGACTCGTTTCTATTCTAGTTCTGTTAGATCTCAGTGCTGCTTTTGACACACTCAATCACAATATCGTCATTGAAAGGCTCGAACACACTGTGTGGATCAAGGGTACAGCACTAGGCGGGTCTAAATCGTATTTGTGTGATAGATCCCAGTTTGTTCATCTAAATGACAAATCTTCTCTGCAATGTAAGGTTACTTGTGGAGTACCACAGGGTTCTGTACTTGGCCCAATTCTATTTACTTTATACATGCTCCCTATTGGTAAAATCATCAGACAGCATGATGTTAATTTCCACTGTTATGCTGATGATACACAACTGTATTTATCTATAAATCCTGATGAATCCAGCCAGTTTGGTAGATTACAGGCATGTCTAGATAACATAAAAATGTGGATGATTTTAATCTTTCTGCTCTTGAAGTCTGAAAAGACAGAAGTTGTTATCTTCGGACCAGAACCTCTTAAAAAGAAATTGTTTAGTAAGCCACTTGACCTGGATAGCATCAGGTTGGCGTCTGGTGACAATGTAAAGAACCTTGGGGTTATTTTTGATCAGGAAATGTCTGTCAAGTCCCATTTAAAACAGGTCTGTAAGATTTCCTTCTTTCACCTTAGGAATATAGCAAAAATTAGAAATATTCTCTCTAGGACAGATGCTGAAAAACTAGTCCATGCATTTGTTACTTCAAGGCTGGACTATTGTAACTCTTTATTAGCAGGAAGTTCACAAAATGCAATTAAAAGTCAACAGTTGGTCCAAAATGCTGCAGCAAGAGTTCTGATGAACTTTAAAAAGAGAGATCATATCTCCTCAATTTTAGCTTCCCCTCATCGGCTCCCTGTCAAACTTAGAATAGATTTTAAGATTCTTCTTTTGACATATAAAGCCCTCACTTATCAAGCTCCATCGTATATCAGAGATCTGATTACTCCTTATGTCCCTAACAGAGCACTTCGCTCTCAGACTGCAGCTTTACTGGTGGTTCCTAGAATCTCTAAAAGCACAATGGGAGGCAGATCTTTTAGTTATCAGGCTCCTCTCCTATGGAACCAACTTCCAGCTTTAGTCCATGAGGCAGACACCCTGTCTAGTTTGAAATCTAAGCTTAAAACCTTCCTGTTTGATAAAGTTTATAGTTAGGAAGAGGTAGAGAAGACAGCCTAATCTGGTTGGGGGAAGAACTCAGTCTTGACAGACGATTCTCCCTTGCTCTACCTTCTGCATGTCTCACTCTATAGGGTTATTTAAGTTTTTCTATAGTTATGCTGCTATAGGCTTAGACTGCTGGAGGACAATCTGACCACTTCTCTCTCTGCTACTTTCTTCCTTTGTCCAATCTGCTTAGTTACCGTTATTTCAACCTTGTTAACCTTTTGTTTTCTCTTAGTGTTCTTCTGTCCATAGTAACCACACCTGGTCTGGCATTCTGTTAGCTGTGACAGCTTCTTGGAGGAGAACAGTGACGTTCTACAACTGCTGCTATAAACTCTTTTTTTTCAGTATCCTGTGCTTCTAATTTAGTTTTCTGTCTTTTCAAACCCCCAGTCGGTCATGGAAGATGGCTGCTTGTACTGATCCAGGTTCTCCTGTAGGTTTCTTCCTGTTAAAGGGGAGTTTTTCCTCTCCACTGTCGCTACATGCATGCTCAGTATGGGGGATTGCTGTAAAGTCAACGACAACACGAGTCATTGTTTCTGTCTGCTGATTCCAGAGGAGTGAATGCTGCAAGTCAATGACTCCATGAATCTGCTGGGGTTCCTTAGATTGGAAACGTTTTCAAATTGATTTGTTTATGATGTATCTATGATTTTATTTGATTTTCTTGTAAAGTGCCTTGAGACGACATCTGTTGTAAATTGGCGCTATATAAATAAACTGATTCTTGATTCTAGACAGCAATGTATGCAGCTCAAAAAACAACTAAATAAATAAATAAAAATATGAGGCTAACTTGATGTTGTTGATAAACAGATCGTCACAGTTAAGTGTTGTGATCTCTACAGTGTGACTGCGTCTGGGCATGCAGAAATTGTGATGTAGGTCTCTCTTTCAAAATATTATCTATTCTTCTAAACAGAAACATTTAGTGCTGGAGTGACAATCACTCCAGTGATTGTCTCCTGGGTTTGAATCAAGGATAGGCATTATCACAAAAGAGCTTAAAAAGAGTTATTTGCAGTATTCCTCTGGTTCTTGACTTGTGAACTGTAAACCTTCCCACCATACTGAGATTCTATGGACCTATGCTCTGTTGGTTTTTCACAACATCTTTTTTCCTTAAATTTGCTGTAGGCAGTCTTGTGCCACTTAAAAAGGAAAGTCCTGTGTCCCCTTGGAGGACAGTTGTACTGATGGCTGTCCTTTGTTCAGGCTTTCCTCTGACTAAAATAAACACTGGATAGTATTTTCTAAAATCATTACATTGCTGGCTAGTTGCTGACTGAAAAGGTTTCACTAAATGCTATATTTGGAAAGTGCATGATTTGCACTGTAATTGAGATGACTAAACTTGTTTAGCATTAGAATAGACAAAAATTGTGCAGCACCTTTAAAGCTTTAAAAAATTTATTCAAAATGTATTATCAAATAAATTAGTAAACATAAATAGATATACTGAATACTATCCAATAAAACAGACAGCAAAATGCTTAGATATAAATCTAAACAGTTTTGAGTGAGATTCATTTTTTACAGTTGTGTTTTTTTATATCATTTTAAAAACACTGATTATAACAATGATCTTTGTCACAGATGATCTGAATGAGAATAAAACTTATGTGATTGAAAAAAATTTTTTTGCATTGCATTTGTTGAAACTATTGACTTGGATTTGACATTTATAATTGTACCTTTCTAAAAAATGAGACAATGTACACACATATGTATATTAAGACATTAAATTCAGCAAAGCTAGACACTATGGTAGGATGCACTAGTCATTACAGTGTTTCTAAAACCATTTGAAAATATGATATTTGTTTTATTTCTATTGAATTTATTTATTAAATATTATTAGTTGAATTTTTAACAACATTTGGGGATATTACATTCCATTATTACAGTCGATGACAAAAAAAGAGAGACCTAATATGATTAAGATAATTTATTAAAAACCTTTTAATAATGCTATCCACAAACAACTTGATATTTGTGAAAAATATATGGAGTCACATGACAGACTTAAGCTTCCTTTAGAATCAGAATCAGAATCAGAATCAGGCTTTATTGGCCAAGTTTGCTCACACATACAAGGAATTTGTTTTTGGTTACACAGATACTTGCAGTGATGAAAAATACAGCAAAGAAACATTGTAACATTTAGCATGTGTAATTCTAGCTTTTGATGATATCTTATTGTGCACACTCATAGCTCAGAAACCTGAGTTTCTTGTGGCCAAATCCTATTTATGAAGGAGTTGAACTGGAAAAACATGTTTACACAGCAATATTTCACTGTGAACTCCATGAAAACCAATTGTGATTAAAATCCACGTATTTTCCCTGTTTTACCTGTCCACCAGAGGGCTCCAGTAAGTTTCAGTTTCCTGCTGACTATCGCTGTAATTGACCACCTATATCCTAGGCAGGTCTTCATTTACCTCCCAATGCTTAGAGGAGACAAATTTTCACTTGAATCTGCAGTTATTAATCTGCATACTGGTTGAGCCATTCATATCAACCTATTTGTTCATAACACACTTGCAATAAACTGCCACTGACCTTTAACCTTGGTGTTTTCTCAGCATGGAAACACATTTATCACTCCTATCTCCTTTGCATATGATTCCACACAAGCTTTATTGAACTCAGTGAGTTAACTTTAATTTGAGTGAAATCCAATAAACAAACTTGCTTGAGGTGGAAATGCTAAAGAAAGACCAGACAATGTAGGCATCATTGTGCCTGCGATGCCGGTAGCGGTCGTTCTTGATGGGTCATTAAAAATTCTTATTGAAGTTCTGTTTGCCCATAGCAGTGTTGATTTTCCTTTGATGGCTCTTTTCTCCTTTGCAATTGACTCTCTAGGACAAATTAAAGTCTCATCTAGGGCTATATTAAGTTGGCCAGCAGAATTTATTGGATGAACTCGAACTTAGATTGGACACTTCCAGGGTTTATTTAATTCTCTGCTGCTACAGAATGGAAAAGTACCCCAAGATGTGAAGCAGCTAAATCTCTTGATTCCAAGAACAATAGCTAATATATTAGAATAAGGCATGCTTCAGTCCTTTCTCCCTGTAAAGAATTTGTAAAGACAGCACTCTCCTAATTTGCACGATTAGCAGGGAATGATCAACAAAAGGAACTGAAACCGTAAGCTGATTCCATTTGGGGAATTCAGTAGGCTGGTCAAAAAATATACAAAATTATTCAGAAAATAGGAGTTGGCAGTCGCTTTTGTTCTGAACCATAGCTTCGCAATTAGCCATCTTACACATTTTAATACTGTAATTTAATTATGATTGCTGTTTTCTGTTTATATATTTACTTATTAAAACAAATCCCATACAAGATGCAGACTTTCTTGGACACGGAGCAAATCATAGAGAAGCAAAGTAGAGGCAAGTAAAGGGATTCACCCAGGAAATTATGAAGATCAGTGAATTTAGTGGATTATGGAATGGTGGAGGCCAGGGGGGACAAGTGGAATCCAGGGTTTGGATCTGTTTGGTGGTGGAGGCAAACGAGCAGCAGCAAATGTCTGAAGTGGAACCCGGGAAGGAAACCGGGGGGAATGATGCTGATGGCATTCAGGAAGCCAGCAAGTAAAACCAGGTTGGAGTGGTTTTGGTGGCCGGCAGACTGGTTGTATTTGAGGTTGTGGGTAAGGAAGAGGAGCTTTATGATATACATGGAAGGTAATAAATCTTGGACATTTGGTCTTGGCTAGCTCCTCAGAAGAAGCAAGTTACCTAGGCCCGGAGGAAGACAGAGAAGATTGTCGCAAGGCAGCATTAACAAGAGGAACTGGGAGGCCTTGATGTTTAACACAAAGGCTAACACACAGGCGTCAAAGAAATGGCACCCGGCTATCATGCAGGTGTGTAAAAGCCCACCCGCTGGAATCTGCTCTCTGTTGAAACTACAGTCTTCGAAGCTCCCTTTGGTCGATGCTTGGAGAAAGATAAGAAACAGAGACAGACGCAAAATCCATATTCCTAAAAATGTGTTGATATTTAACTTTTTATTTGACTTTACCGGCTTTAAATAAGGTAGAACATAGGCCATATTGACCATAAATCAAAATTAAAGATTGATTTCCTGAAAACTATAGTGTTTATGAGAAAACTTTGAATCTGGTGTTACAATAGATGGATTAATGGAGCTGCAAACTAGACTCCAAATTTTAAACAAACTCAGACGAAGACAAAATCAGTAACAGTGATGATTGATAATATTACATCCAGCACTGTGAGTTCGATGGAGACAATTGGATTGTCATTATAAGGCCGTTAATAAAACGTTGGCTACAATTTTGATAGGATTGAATTTATTATGAGACAAATGTCCATAGTCCAAACTGAAAACAAATGAAAACCTTGTTGAGGAAATGTCAACAAATTTTGGCTTTGATTACATACACCTATTTTAGAAAAGCTAGAGAAACGCTAAAGAAAAGGATATACAATATATAAGTATCAACATATAACTGGAAGATTTTTTCTGAAAGCAAAGGATTTCAACATAGGGTAAAACAATAGAGGCATCCACAAAAAGCTTAGTGTTGGATTTAAGAAATAATTTAAACTGGGGAAATCCTGGTGCATAAAGGTCAAAGCTACAAACTACTGTTGACTATATTCGATATTGAAGCCCTGAAGCAACATTTTATAGTAAACCAGTTTGCAACCATGATCATGATAGCAATAGCTGATTTATCAAATAAGAAATGTCAGTTTGAAATCTGACAGAAAAACTTCGATTATTCATAATTTTCTACACATGAATACATCAAAGGGAATCTACATGCTTTTAGAAGTCACATTAATAAAGAGCCTACATATATCTAATTTCATCCCATCTTATTCTTCAGAGATTTTATAAAGAACTTTGGAGACAAAGCAGAAGAAACAGAGAAGCAGGACGGTGTGGATCTGTTTAAAGCCGAGTTGGTTGTAAAACAAGATCCTAATCTTTGAACATCTGACAGAACACGGAATCATCATTTAGAAATAGTATAGCAGAACTGGATAATGCAAAATGCTGCAGTGACGATGCTGTGGGGATCTTTTTCTAGAATATCCCGTTCAGTCCAAAATTAAATATGCAACATATTAAAATTGATGGAGATACTTGACCAGTCTTCATCCACTCTGAGTTTGAACGATGTTGCAAAGAAGAACAGAACACAAAATAGGAACCCACCCTCCAGATGTAAAAGCTGGAGCCCAAGACATTTTGCATCTGTAATAGGAAATTCCTTGTACATCAAAACACTAGTTTGCTTTACATTTTATGAAATATAAAGTTAAATAAAAAGTTGAAGGTTTTCAAAGGCATGTGACAACAATTTTAAGCATAATTTCTTTAATATTTCAAAAAAAAAAATTTCATATAAATAGAAAGACGACAACAATAAACAGTTGAAATTTTGAATTAACTTTCTTGTAAAAGTGTTTTATACCTGGTTAAAACCACAAATAAGAACATTATATAGTGAGATATATCGATTTTAAATATGGATATTTTGAAATGTTATTGTTGCAAAACTTCACAGATATCCTGAGCATCAGACAATGCATCATTTTTCATTATTTGTGGCCTACAGCATGTTTTAAAAAAAACAAAAAGAAAAAAAGAATAAAAGAAGTGAGTCTTTTAAAACTAAGCTAAAATACACAATTATAAAAGTCTTTCTGGGCTAATTCTTAGAAATGTACTAATGAAGTTCCTCACTGTTGAGTCTGAAAGAAGTTCAGCTAACATGCAGGGTGTGAGATGCAATTGATTCTTTTAACTCAGTAAATTAGTAATGAGTGGCTCTATTGTTACAAAATTAAGACCAGACAGAACCCTCTGCGTGGGGTTGAGGCACCTCTTTAAAGTCTTTATTGGACAGAATCTCACATCTCCAACCGCCATTGCATTGATGTTCTGCCAAGCATGGAAACTTGATGTGCTGCTTCTTTTTTTGGGCTTGAATTTAGTTCAAATGGACGAATAAAAAGTTAAAATCTAATTGGCATGAACAACCTGTGTATCTATGTGGATCAAAGGATGCTCTTTTCCAATAATCCTGCTCTTTTTTAAAGAAGAAATGATGCAGCTCAGTGATAAGAATCAAGAAGAATCAAGAATCAGTTTATTTCTATAGCACCAATTTACAACAGATGTTGTCTCAAGACACTTTACAAGAAAATCAATGATAAACAGACCTGTATATGAACCTTTAGAAAAACCAACAGTAAAGATGTTTGTGTCAAAAAAAAATCCAAAATTCACAACTTTGGGAAATGCTTTTGGTCAAACCTCTTGATTTAATTACTTTTGACTATTATAGATTCTTCCTTCTACATATTATCTCTATAAGGATTTCTAAAAACTGGTAATAAGCAACTATGGTTAAAAAATGTTTGTATTATGCACATTGGTTATTTATATAAATATGTTGCTCTTGCTTTTCACTTCCTTGGTATACAAACCTTCAAAAAGCCTTTTCTTGTTTATTTAAGGTTAATTTTCATTTTTAAATTCTTATCAAAGGTTGATTATGAAAAATGGTTATTAATTAACACAGCACACACACAGTGTCCCGTTTGAAATTTAAGAATAAGCATCACACTGATCCTAAAGTGAGCACATTTTCAGTAGAAATGTTTTAGTTATTAACCAGAGTTCAGTTTAAGTTGAGCAAGGTAACCTAAACTGTGTAAGAACAATGCATAGTTTTTTGTGATAATGTGGCTTCAAAAACACAATGAGGCAGTTTGAAACACCTTTATATTACTCATTTTGATATGAAGCAACGAAATGCTCATTTCATCAAGACTTGAAAACTCAGTAAGTTCAAATATAAGAGAAACAAAATGTGTGCATCACAGCACAAGTGGAACAGAGTTGTTTCCAACTGTCAGCTGAGTAAGGAAAGAAGGAAAGTTTTAGTAGGAAACACCTACAAACCGTCCTTTCCAGAATACCTGCTTCCAAGCCATCAGAATGTATAAATATATTTTCTTTGTGTTTAAAGAATCAATAAATAGACTGGAAGAAAATTAAGGTATGTGATTAAAAAGGTCTGAAGAACTGATTGCAGTAACATACTTCAAGGTGAGACTGAAAGATGTTGGAAAGCTTAAAAACCCTAAATTCCCTCACAATGTTTTATTTTAAAAGATTATGCGGTTAAAACTGTCATGTCTAGTGATGATAGATATATTTTTTCGGTCTGATCATAGATAGGGGCTGCACAGTGGCGCAGTGGATGCCACTTTTGCCATGCAGCAATAAGTCTCTGGGTTCAATTCCACTTTGGGTCTTTGGTCTTTCTGCAAGGAGGAGTTTGCATGTTCTCCCTGTGTATGTGTGGGTTCTCTCCAGATACTCCGGCTTCCTCCCAAAGTCCAAAAACATGACTGTTAGGCTGATTGGGCTCTAAATTGTCCTTGTCCAATGTCCAATGAGTGATTTTTTGTCCTGTATGTCTCTGTGTTTCCCTGTGATGGACTGGCAACCTGTCTGAGGTGTACCCCTGTCTCTCATCCATTGTAAGCTGGAGATAGGGGCCAGCAGACCACCAAAGGTTGAATAATGGATGGATGGATGATCATAGATACATTTATTTAGGATTACAAGGACAATCTGCACACTCTTTTAAAACAGATATTAATTTATTCAACATACTTTAAAATAAAGTGTGTGTTGCAGCTTATGATCATGTAATGTGTCTTTGTGCTGTCTTCAAGCTACCAACTCCAGGGGCATCTGCACACCTGTGTAGCCATAATCACCAGCTATTTTTAGCCTGTGGCATTTCCAGGACTTGGGAAAATTCAGACTGATATTATTAAATTAAAGCACATTTAGTAAAGATATGTTTCTACTGCCTGATTCAACATAAATGACACAGAATTGAGTTGATGATTCGGATGTATTTTATTCAACATGAAACTATAATTCCCAGTATAGAACAGTTTTATATTTTTCATTTTCTTAAAAAAGATAAAAAGTTGAAGTATACAAAATAAATAGAAAAAAATAAAGCTCCATGAATCATTTTGCATTTGCAAGATTTTATATATTTATATATATATATATATATATAAATGCAATGAAAGGAGAGTTAAAGGAAAGTCAATCAATAAATTAGAATGTGGTGGTCGTCTTCGCAGGTGAACGTCAGAACCTGCAGCAGAAACCGCAGCCCTTGTTCTTGCAACAGTTGCAGCAGTAGCGGCACAAGGAAAGGTGACTCTGGCGCTTTTCCCTGACATGTTTTGGCATCTGTGTAAAAGACAAGAGAGAAACAAAGTGTTATCAAAGACACATGCTTCTCTATCTGTGTTTGAGAGAGGACGACACTGCTCTGTGGGGAAAACACAATCCACTTAAACTTTAATTTGCTTGTGGTAATTGGCTTATTTAATTCAGTCAATTGAACATACCATCCACGGTTCCATTGACACCTCTTGATGTGCCTCAACTGGAGTGTCATTGCCCCCTGTCTCCTCCGGCTCTCCGACCTGTTAATGAATTATGCAAGTTTAAGAGCCACATCTATTCTTCCTTACATATCATTTGAAGGTAGCAAGGAAATGAGGCGGGTTTAAGTTAAAATCTTACCCCGGTGAACGGGACAGCGGAGATCTCCACAATGCAAATAAAGGCGAGCACGAGTGTCACTGCAACTGCAATGCTAAACGCCTTCATTTTGCGCTTGCTTTTGTTATAAACCCTTCGAAGATCACAGACGAACGGTCTTCTTCCGCATGGATGTCAGGCCAACACTGAGCACCACAGAGTGTTGAATTTATTCCTTGGCTTCAGAGACGAATGCCGATTCTCAACTGGATTTCTTCAGATCTTTGGCTGATCCTTTCAGCGCTTCTGTCAATTGGTAGTTGAATATGCGTAGAGCGTCTGTTTTTAAACACTCGTGGGCTCAGTGTTGCCTCATCTCTGTTGGAGGCCCAGCCCATTCCTGGCAGCTGTTACCTAACTCCACTGGGGAAGTTTTGACCTCCTCATTTCTCTTCATCCTTTTGCACTTCTGCAATACTGAAGGGGGGATTTCTCTAAGCTATTTCTTTTATATAACACCACTTATCACTGAGAGACTGAATGATTCTACACTTGAACAAGCCAATCGTTTTTACAATAATTTATATATGTGTGTGTAATGTATATTCAGTAACAGAGCAGAACTTACAGAAGCACTGGAGATTTTCCAGCAAAAGGCTGACACTGCACAGGTCATTTTATTGCAGGGATGACTGAGCCGCATTCATTTTGACCCGGATACCCTCCATGACAGAGGACCAGCCACTGAAATATCCATAGCTCAGTCTAAAGGATGTAATTACAACCTCCCAAGTGGACTAATTAGCCTTGATTTTCAACATGTTCATTTTTTTTGCATAATTTGTGGGAACCTGCAGTTGAACGAAATTAAATCCATTCGAGAGCAGTGACTTGTAGTCAGGATTAAAAAGCTCCATTTGGGAGTGAAGGTGTTTTAATATTTATTAGTTAAAGATGAAGAAAGTAATACAATAAAGAATATTCAGTTTAAGCGGAAAGGAATGGGCTGGTTTGAGGTCCTTTACTCTAAAATATGTAGAATCAACTCAATGGTATGCTTTAACACTGAGAAATATTCAAGACTTCAAAGCTAAGGCTACATGTATGAGTATATTTAACATTTAGACCACCATTGTATTTACTTTTTATTTGCAATTTATTTAATTTACATATCTCAAAGTGTGAAAATGTTGAGACCACAACAAAGTCCATAAATTCCCAAAATATGCCAGAATGTACCAACCAAAGATTTGTTGCATTCTTTTATAGCCTCCTCTTCATTTTTGTTATTTTCAAAGATTAAGAGAAAAACAGGAAATAGAAAACTTTACATGTATGTATACTACTGCTGGATCGATACGTTAGTTTTTACCTAAAATATTATGAATCCTTACATCTAACCAACCTAGTCCTACACTCCCTATAACCCTTTAAAATTTAGTCATTAACTCACTCACACCTGTAACACAGAGACATTGGGCCAACAGCATGATGGACCATTAACAGTTTGGTTTCATTATGTCAAAGAAAAAAATACAACCAGTTGTAAAAGGAATCAAAGATGATAGGAACACAAATAATTCGGGACTTGTACATGTGCTGTGCATTGAAAGGTGTTAAGTTGTGTAGCCTACTACTCAAAACTATTTGCTTGGAAATGAGATATTATTAATTTGATCCTGTTGTTATTGATTTTAATCAAATATCATTTGTCAGTTTCTGATATTAAATGTCCACTCCTAAACTGCAAATAAACACCTCACAGATTACCAGAGCAGAAAATATTAGTTATATTTTTATATTTGTTGAAGTCCAGAAGACACCACCACTTTCAATAGGAGGTTCAAAGGTTTTAAAATGGAAAACTTTGTGTTTGAAATTAGTTTGTTTACAGAGTAAATCTGATCAGTTTCCAGGTGTGGGGGAAACTCATAGCTGTTTAACATATCTGTCTTTGTTTAGCTAATGTTTTAATAGCTTCAGCCATTAAGATGAAAGTTTGAAAGAAACACATGGCTATTTAGTATTAACCAGAGACACTAAGGAAGCATTTACACTTTTCAGTTTCTGATGGGGTGAGTTTCAGAGATGTATGTACATGTATGTACACCTGGGACTGTATGTGTTGGTCTACTGAAGCTTTAATAACTACAATATTTCTGTGCCGATGCAGGTGAGCAGTAACAATAAAAAATAAAATATTTATTTGCATCAGGCGTTTTTAAGGAACATCTGATCACCCAGGGGCGTTTTGACATGTGACAGGAGGCAGCTATAATTGAACCTGCAACCTGTCAATTACAAGATGACTGCTCTACCCATAGTCACACCATTTTGAAGTACCATTATGTAGAAGATGAAGGAAAGCAGAAAAGAGGAGAGGAAACAAAAGGGATATTTGTTTGCAGCCCAGGAAATTTGAAATCATTATAATAAAAGTTAATGTTCTGCATTCACTGTAATTATTTTGACTCTTATTTGTAAGGCAGTGACAAACAGCTTGAGTTTAATTAACCTCTCAGTGAAAGGAATCTTCCCAACAGCATCAGAATGAATTCAGAATCTGAATGTCAAGTCAATGCAGCTTAAAATGAAATTAAAGAGTAAAACAAATAAAGCTGCAAACACACCAACAGTAGGCTGTGCCTGCTGATAAAAATCAGAGACTATTTTAATTCCCATTACACGTTCAAAGTAATTTCCAACTACCGTTACTGACTCAATTAAGGAGCAACATGTTGCAGGACCTCTGCGTCAGCCTGTCTCATTTGCTGATAACCCTGCATGCTCATGTGCTTGCTTTGGGTGACCACAGCACCAGTGTCAACAAATACAATCAGGAATGGCTCCATGTCTGTTGGAACGTGTCCATCGTTTTGTTGAATTCAGGGAGAATCAACAAGTCATCACCGTAAGACATTTTGACTGCTTCACCTTTTAAAGCTGGCACACGATGTTTACTTATGTAAAACATTTGTCTGCCATGATTGAATTCATGTGTAGTGAATGTTAAGACACTTTTAACTGCAGAAAGACGAAAGAAGAACCCTTTAGAGGAACAAGAAAACATATATTAAAGAGCTGGTCTTTCATTGGGAAGTCCAGCTTTTCATAAGAGGCCATCATAAGCAGTCTGTTAGCCAAACAAAACCAGGCACCAGAATGGCAGACAGATTCACCTCAGCAGGCGCCACATTGCCTTTTCTCTGCTGACTGAGGGCATTGCCCCCATCTGTCCCTGTTTCATCTATGTCCTCTAGTCATGTCCCTATTCGTCACCCCTGCTCTTTTTTACCAACCCCTCTTATGGTATATCTTTTCTCAAAAATAGTAAATAAAATCAGCGCAAACGCCTGTAGCTCAAAACAAATAAAATATACTGTTTTCCACACCTTTACTGGTGGCGCTCAGCAGCCTAATGGATGAAGTTATATGTTTTAACTCCAGGGGACAGAATAGCGTTCATGGGTTTGCTAATTCTTGCTGGGATTTCCCCACACTGGGTTAAACATGGGACATGTTGCAGCATCTTGACTGGAATTTCCAAAATACTACAAGGCATGAATGGTTACTATTTTGGCCAAAAATAGTAAGAGAGTCATTTGGAACATAGCTACACAAAAAATACCAAATCCGCTGAATTCATTTGAAATATGTATTCAAATCATCAGCAGTTTCTTTTTTTCTATCTTTCTTTCTTTCTTTCTTTCTTTCTTTCTTTCTTTCAAGCTTTAAAGTACATCATAATTGTAGGCTGCTGCCAATAAAAGTGTGAATGACTTTTTCCAAGATCTTTCAGCCTCAGGAACAGACACAGCATGATAATATGTTAGAGTGGTGAGACTGCAGCTATTGTACTCGCCTTCTCGATGTGTGTTTTTACACTATAATCTTTGCCTAATGCACCTTTTTAGCTTGTTAAAATGTAAAATGCAGAATATAAAGCTTTACTTATGTCCTTGTGTATTTTTTTTTCTCCTGTCAGCTACCATTTTATTCAAACTAGGCAAGTGAATGTGGTAAATTACACCTTATAGAGCATTCAAAGCATTTTAATTATACTGGTTCATGCATCAAATGGTAGTTTAAATAACCAAGGTACTCCTTAAAAAATATCTAAAGTCCAAAAACATTGGAAATGCACCTTTTTTAAAACAATACTTAATGTGAAAAACTTTATACCAATTTAATGCAGTATTGCCTTTTTTGTCATAAAAACTATCACAAAAAGGCAATACTGGGTTTACTTCTTTCTTAAAGGGCATGGGCTTCTTGTTCTTCTTTTACAACTTCTCCCTTTCAGTTTATACCTCAGGAGATATAATTATATAAATATCTAAAAGTGGAAAACCTATAAGAAGTCTGAGAGTGATAAAATCATCCAAGAAACACTGAACTCGGATATTAAAAATAGCAATTAAGAAAAGTAATTTGAAGAGTTTATGAAAAAGAAGCTCTTTGAACATACTCTACTTACATTTATACATATAAAAGAATACAACATTGTAACATGAGTTAATGGACAAGCTATAACTATCCCACAGAAGAACCAGTTTCAACTAATGCTAAATGTAAAGTATATAGAGGCCAAGTCTTAGTTTCGGGTAAAATACTGAGATAGAGTCCTATGGCAGTCGTAGACAAAGAGTTTAGTTGGTGCTATAATCATCAACATAGAATAACATTTGATGGGAATGTCTTGACACAGCAGTTAATAAAAAAGTAGAACTTGTTCTTAACTGGTTGATTGTATTGCTACAAATACCAGTGGTTTCCTGAACGTTCTAGCGGATTGTTTTATAATCTTTACATTCACCAAAGTTTCCCTGAATAGAGATTATTAGGCTAGATGGCTCACTACATCACTGTCTGTGTTTAGAGTGTGAGGCAACCATCCTTATACCATACTCCTGTTAGAAAAACTGTTTCTTTTTGTTTAGGAAAACAACTTAATTTCTTCTTTCAAATTCAGTAATGTGGTAACAGATGGCATAATATCTGTATATGCTATTTATGTATCATGTAAATGTATCTGCTTTAAAATAATGGGATAGCAAGCTGTGACAAAAAAAAAAAATTGTTTGTTTTACACTTTTACAGACTTTCAGGTTTTCTGGCTGGAAAACAACCATTTAACTGTTTTTCGGTTATTCTTGCTGACGGCTTTTTTTGTTATCTATACAGAAACTGAATGAGAATATTATGGTGTCTTCAAAATCAGAATTTAAATTGATGGTTCTGGTATCGGCGCTACTCAAGAGATCATGAATGCTGATATAATGTGGCTTCATGACATTTTAAAATTTGATCGCTTTGATATCAGATCAAAAGGGCTAGATTTAAATTGTATGTTCCTAAGCTTCAAATTGGAGTCAAACATGTCTTTTAACATGTGTTAACAGTCTGTCTTGCCATTTTGATCAGGGCTCAAGATCAAACACAAGTCTCTGGCAGATCAGTTAAAAAATGAAACCATGCTCGTTCCTATCTGCAAGTACTAACACAGCTGCAAAAACACGTTCTGACGAAGTTAAGAGGGTGTCTTTCTGTTCCGTTTCATCATGAAATGTCTAAACAGTTTGCAAAAAATAATAATAAAACAAAAAATGGAGATGCCATTGCTAAAAACTAAGCAGACACTAAGTTCTTGGAGTTTGTATAACTATTTTTAATAGCAATAGTTGAAAGTCCTCTGGATGACCTTGATTCTTTAAATGTTTTTTCTTATATTTGATGGTGTGCTGGGATCGTTGGACTATTGACCCAATTTATTCCAGGCTTCAGCTGTCAGACAGATGGCTTCACTGTCTCTAGACTCCAGAATAATTCAGGATGCAGACGAGTCCAAGGTCAGTTCAATAACAACAAGGTACATAATGTCCTGTGACTGCAAAGACAGCAGACATGTCCCCCTCATTGCTTTATACAGTTAAACAGGGCACATGTTAGTGTTTTGATTTGCTAGATTCTTCATGTCTCTGGGTTCTTACACTCAAAGGCCACTTTAGGAGGTACACTTCTAGTACCAGGGTGAACTTTGTAATATTATCAGAATTGCCCTAATTTTTCGTGGCATAGATTAAATTAGGCTTAAACAAGGAAACATTCTTTTGAATTTTTAGGGACGGTATTCTGCATACCTTGTTTGTAACGAATGGCTGTTGAATAAATGAGGAAATTATTTTCACAAAACTGGATATTTTCTCTTTTTTTGATCCATTATTTGTAAACACGACAGTCTCTCTTCTGTAAAACCTACTTTAAATCATCACACTTGTTTTTGGGGAAGGATGCTCTCCCTCAGTAACACATGCACGCTTCCTGCCGTTTATGTAAGTGCACTGTGATAATCCTTAACATTCAGCAGAAGCGGCAGTTTTTTTTTTTTTTGGTTTCTTATTACTAGGCTAAAACCTTGGTTGGTTTAGAGATGCTGATTCATCTGATCACAAGAATCTGGGTAATAACAGGCTGCAATCTCTCTAGTCCATGCCCTTATAATCTAGCAAGAAGAAACAAACCTGCACAGTTCTGCCTTTGGCACATATTTATTACAATGGACAAAAAATGAAATTCTTGTTGTTTCTGTTTCGCATAATACTTGTTCAAGTCAAGTAAATCTAAGATGAATGCGATCTACAAGACTTGATTGAAAAGAGTTTGTTGCCCTTTCACCAAAAATGAGTTCTGACAGGGAGGAATGTGAGCCAGACTGAGGCAGCTGTCAGTACGCCCCTCTCAACAACTCGCTCCTGTTGCTAAGGAAGCACAAACGTAAGAAAATAGCCTGCAGGGCACAAAATTGTACCTTCTACAGTAGAATAGTTTGGTCCACCATCCCTGGGAAAGATGTGCCTTTGTACAAACATACATTTCCTGCTAGGGTTTTGGTTCATTCTCCAGGCAAATTATCACCACTGACCTCTGCATTAAATCCAATTAAATTTAATTTCAGCAATAACAATTTGTAGCTCAAAGCTTTCCTCTTTCAATTAATGTCAATTAATTGTAAGTGCATTATCAGAACTAAGAGGTGAAGGTCAGATTTATTGGTACTCTCATATAATATTGGGGAAATAAGACTATTCATATAGCATTTAATTTTTACTCTCTCGCTAAGTTCATTCATTCTAATCATTTTTTTTTACTTGGAGGTGAAAGACGAGAGTCAGAGAGACGGCGCACATGTATGTCCCAATCAGGGAGGTACATAAGATCAGAGATCATCCAAACAAACATGCCGACACACAGACGCCAGGTCTGACTCGTTGGCTGTGTATGTTTAACAGTAGCTGACAAATGTAGAAATATAGAGCAGGGGATAAAAGACAAAAAGAGATGAGGTTAGTATTCAAACGTAGTTTATACAAATGTAAAGTGTCCATTTAAAAATAAATAATAATACCTCATATCAAATTTCATTCTGTTTTTGATATTTTTACTATGATTTGTCTCTAAACTACATATCAGTTTGTTTTCTGTTGATCAGTTTAACGGCAAAAACTACTTTAGAAAATACCAAATCTGTAACTCTAGACCTACATTACAAATCTTGGAAAATTTCTCACTTCTAAAGATTCATTCTTTTGTTAGAAAATACTTTTTTTTCTTCAAATGAGAGACAAAGGATGCCTGAAAATTATTAACAATAGTTCTGTTCAAATTAACATTCATGCAAACTGTCAGAAGCCCTAAAATTATTTTGTTAACAGAAGTTATTGGAAAAGAAATCAGTCTTCACACTTGTTTATCCTTGAACTCTTATGTCAAAATGCCTCTAAAATACAAATTTTACAGCGCCTTACAGGAGTATTCATACAATTTTAACCTTTCCACGTTCATCATTCAACATATTTGTTTAAAGCTGCAAAGAACACGAATCAGAAAAGCAGCCTAAAGGGCCATGGTTCAACAGGATACTTTTAGTCTGGGGTGCAAAGCTGATCCATACTCAGGAACATCTGGAGCTGTCTCTGCTGGGGAAGGTGGTTCTACGAAGTTTTGCTTTTATACATTCACTTTACCAATATAGCTGCAAAACTGCCCCAGAGGCAATTAAAGAAATCAACTGGGTCTTTAAATTATAGATTAACATGGAAGACATTGGAGTCACATTTTAAATTATTCTATTCAAGAAAATAAATTGAATCTAGATAAAAAATTTAAGACGAAAGTACATTGTTAACTGCGTTGTAATTAAAATTATTTTCAATGCAGCAACAGAGATTATGGAGTTAAAAGTTGGGAGCAGATTAATGAATTATATTCTCCTAACCCAATCAAAATCTCTTTTTCCATCTGTGCTTATTAACACCCAAATGCACAAGAAACCCAACCTCGGATTCACGACACAAATCACACTTTTTAGTCAGCCTTGCAAAGGCTGAGCGAGGACAATGAACCACGTCCAGCCAAGGCTATCAGCAAGTGAAGGTTTATTTTACACCATTTTGTTTAGAAAAGATGTCTCTAACCTGAGAACAGTGAGGCTGCTACACAGAGAGCGCTTGCTTTCTTTTGTCGTTTCAAAAACAAAAGAAAGAAAAAAGAACAGCAAAGGAAAATCAAACAAAGAATAACACAAATGACCTTTCATTTATGAAGATCCATCTTTCCAAAGCAAATATTTAGCTCTTTACATTCTCTGCTCTCCTCTGACTGAGGTGTAAAAATAAAAAGACAGAAAAAAAATATCCTACTGCACATCTATCATTCAACTTTGGCTGAGAGCCCAATTTGAATGAGCCACCTGCACCATTTTTATCAGGTTTGAATCTAGTAGCTGTAGCAGAGCAGCACTTCCAAAAGCACAAGCTGATAACATATGGAGTCTAGGATACTTAAATGTGGTGGCCTGCTTGATTTTAGCCAAGGGTTTCAAAGTTGGTTTTGCTTTTCAGGATCCTGAGATGTTGATTCTAGGGAGGAAACATTTTGCTTTAATGAGTAGCTTTGAATCTTTCACTTCCATGGCCAGAAAATCAAATAAACATAAAAAATCACCTAGATAGATTCACAATAAAAATGTTAATATTGATTTGAATTGTTGATACACCCAGTTAGTCATTGTTAAAATGAGTTTCCATCTGAACAGTTGTCACTTTTCCTAGAGAACAAGTTGTGCTCAGTTTAAAAGTGTTACACGATTCCTTTGGATGTTATTTTCTCGTAGTAGGCAGAGTGCTGCTCTACAGGGTGCTTCTCTCTCCGTACGTTGAAGCTCCATCTAAAGAGTTGCACCAACACAAAATAGGGGCAAACATCCCACAACAAAGAAAAACCCGAGATATTCCTGCACATTTTGGGACATAGCTTAATCATATGTGAAAATAAACACTTAAAATAAAATAAAAACCCTCGGTATCTAAATATGTTTTGGCAAAAGTTGGTACTGCATCTCTCTCCAACAAACAGTCCAAAGTGCTTAGTTGGAAATAATCCGCTTATGCTCATTTATAATCTTAACAATCGGAACTTTACATGTGATTTTTGTCTTCAATCAAGCAAATGCCCAACATTTCAAGTATACCCTGGTCTTTTTTTTAAACCTCAAACCAAGCTTCAAGATTGCACACACACTCGATAACAAGTATGACGAAGGGCCAGCATGGAGTTAATGAGTTATTGATTGTGGACTCCCAGACATAATCCGCACCCAACGCTCTGTAACATCTGTATTAAAACATCAGAAGTAGTATTTATATAAATCTGCCCGGAGGCGTCGGCTCTCCTTTGTCTTTGGATGCATGTGAATAAGTGTGTCACATTATTCTTGTCTCTAGAATCCTGTTACGCTGACTCTGATGTTTTTCAGCTTGCTCCTCCGCGGGTCAGAGATGGTTTCAACGTGACTGGTCTCTCCGGCAAATCTTCTGTCAGCAAGCAGACTAATAAATTATATGAGCTAAAAACATCTTGATATAAAACTCAAAACCACAAACAGATTAAAAGCCAGAACTATGACAAAATTAAGAATAGGGAAGAGAAAAAAAAGAAAACTTCCAATAACAAAACCCATAGTCCATTAGTGAGGCTACATAAATACTAATCACAGGAGAAGTTCAGCAGAGGTTCTGTTTTCATGGCTAATGCTGGGATAGCACACCAACAGAGGTGAGAGAAATGTTTTCTTGGAGTCGCTTCTACTGAGCTGCATCGGGTGGAAATCTCGGAGGGACTGGAACAGTCAAGTGCCGCCACAAATGGCTGGTGAAGGGTTTGCGACCTGAACGCTGGAGAAAGAGGAAGTCGCTAAAGTGATTCTCCTAGAGTCTTTTTCTTCCCAATCATCACATCTGTTTTTGTTGCCCCTCCCCTACAGCATCAGTGACATGTTTAAGTGGTTGGTGCTCCTCCCTGTCGCGTTCGCCTCCATTATTGTGGTGGCGTCTCTCCGACCATCTCGATGCCGTGTTGCTGGAGCTGCGCTCGGAGCAGCGCATTCTCGTTCTTCAGCTCTTCAATCTAAAAAAACAGAAATAACAGAAATCAAAATCAACAAAAACATGTTTAAATTTACTACTTCAAAGATTAAATACATGCATTACACACTAACTTTATGCATTTTTATTTTGATGATTAAATCTCACAGCTCAGAATTGAGCTTTTCTGCACGTTAGAATACTAAATAAGACAAACAAAATTTTACTAATGGCAGAAATTAAACAACATTATCATATCATGGCCTTAACCAAAGAGATCATAGGTAAGGATGCCAGTTGCAAACAAACTGTTCTGCCCAGTAATATCGATTGAGAGTTAAGCTAAATTATGATAAATCTGCTGCCTCATTAAAAGTCCAGGGTGTGGTTAAAACTATGTGAAAGCATGAAAAGATCTGGGTCAGTGATAAGGAGGCATGTCGTCTGCTGGTATTGGTCAAGTTTTATCACTTCAGAGATGTTGCTGCGGAATATCTGCACATTTTAGAGCTCTTCAAGCAAGCATGCTGCAGGGCAGCTTCATGGAGATGCTGGTTTCATTGGACAACAGGCATCTGAACGGACTGCCAAAAGGACCAACACAGCGCTTGTTGCCTTGGTTGTTGCTGCGCTGCATCGGT
Organism: Orestias chungarensis; assembly: GCA_032876305.1. Taxonomy (NCBI): domain Eukaryota; kingdom Metazoa; phylum Chordata; class Actinopteri; order Cyprinodontiformes; family Cyprinodontidae; genus Orestias; species Orestias chungarensis. The sequence goes on from JAVLVB010000603.1 coordinate 354,762, forward strand.
TAGCAAACTTGTCTGACCAAAGAAGGATAAGGAACACCCGAACCAACGCTGTACTAAAAACAACCTGAGATTTATGACCCTCACTTATTTCTTCTATGCCACGCTGCATTGATCATTCATAAAAAAGCAGTCCAAACATATTATTGAGGACATTAACTGGACAGTATGTCTACCTAGTCTTTATTGAGCTAACACTTCTCTTTCCTGAAAAACTAAATTCAATTATATAAATTTTGGTTTATTCAATGTATATACAAGTTTGTCTGTTTTATAGATTTACTTATGAAATGAAAATAAAATCTATTCATTCAATTCTGATTTACTGAGGCAGATCTGTAAGGCAGCTTGAAGGCTACGTTTATTTTTCCACTTGGAGAGTTAAACTGGTTTATGCTAATGGAGGCACAACTTTGTGGAATACCTGGGATTACGGAAAATTCATTCAGACCTTTTCAAAGACGCCCTCCGTCCAAACCTGAACCATTTGGACTTTGTAGCAAGGACTGAACAGAGGATATCAGGCTTTGAGCACTGGAATAAAAATATATTGTTGAGAGCCTTGCAGGCTGTGGATTCAGGCAGAAAAAAAGAGCTTTAAAATGTTCCCCATACTTTCAATGCATTAGCATGCACTTAGCTGTCACATAGCCCCAGTGTATATCCTTCCCCCTAAACGCACTGAAGTCAGGTAACACTTCCCATTATAAGACTGCACACTCTTTGATCCCCTTTGTCAGCCCGTGATGATTAGCTACACAGCCTGGAAGCCCAGGGGGTTTGTTTTGGAAAAATGAAGATGCATATTGGACTGACATAGATTTCATGCTTCTCAGACTTCCACTGCTGAACGCTGCACCAAATCAATCTATTCAGCACAACGGCAATCTTCAAATCTTCATAGCCACAGATGCAGCCAACCACCGCTGACTATAAGGGCGCATATTTATTTTTCTGCTACAGCCCGTCACCTCAAAAGAAGGTTTGAATTATCATTCATTGGCCTTCCTTATGTATTCTTGATCTCAGTGAGACTTTGCTCGGTGCCACGTATGCAGACTGATATCACTACCTGCTGCCTGCACAACTCATTGTCCACTTGTATCCTCTCCACTTCCTTCAGACTCTCCTGCAATCGCTGGTTGCTTTGCCTTAGGTCACGGATGTAGTCACAAGCTTTCGAGAGGATGCCTCCTTTGCTCTGAGGGGGAAAAAACAAGAGTAGTCGCATGGATGAGAGGCAGAAATTTAAAATGGCTGCATTAAAATCAGGCGAGTGTGAAACGGCTTACAGCTCCGGTCTTGGTGCTGTCCATGGTGCAATCAGGAATAATCTTGGAAAGCGTGACGATCCAGTTATTGATTTTGTCTCTTCGTCGTCTTTCAACTTTAAACAGTACAGAAAAAATAAATAAATCATAAAATTTAAAAAGTAGAAGCTCCAGATCTGTTTTCTTAGGACACTGAAGGCAGTTTTTGCCCGAGTAATCTTTTTTTCCTCAGACCCTTTAGATCTCAAAGCAAACTAAAACATTTTGAAAGCTCAACACTAACCTCTAGTGGCCATTTACAATAATAAAAACATGTCATCTGCTCCTGTAATAACATTTTGACAGGGTTTGATGATTTTCTTTTCAAAAGGAAAACGCACCATTAAGGCATCCACTGCATTGTGCTGCACTGTCAGATGAAATCAAAAGCCACAATCATCGCTAATTACCCACCTTCATTATGTTGCGCTCGTCTTCTTTCATCCCGCGGCGTTCGGGGTCCGTCCATTTTCCTGCAGATAAAACGGAAATAAAAAAAATTAAAAAACACTTTTCAAACACGATTGTATCTCCAATCTGTTAGCACCAAACAATCAGGAGAAAATCAAATCCTACCGCCCCATATTCAACGATGTCTTACCCTATCATACGCAGCAATCTTCGATGTTATCTTACAAGACTAATGTAGGCGCTACTTATAACTGTGATTTTAAAAACTTCAGGACGCGAGGGGCCATGTGAGACTTCGTGTGCAGCTGTGACGCACCCGCCTGCAGCCTCCAGCAGCTTAACTGGAAAACTACGCCGGGGCCAAAACCTCTGCTGCCCTTTTTGATCCCAGGTGAGCCCAAAGGGAGGAAACGGATCTATTAGTGCTTTATATTAGTGGGAAGGCTGCTTTCTTCTGAGGTTCTGGTTTAGAGAGCCACGTAAATCCCTTTTTTCTCTTTTTACAACCCAAAAGAGCCGTGGCTGCAAAAGCTTTCCAATAACTCATTATGGCATGAAAAGGAAAACAGTTTCGTGTTATCATACACCTTTACATTCAAATACATAAAGACCCCGGGACAAGGTTGATTTAGTGTCCTATTAGCTTTTTCTATGTTGATTTTCTTATACTTTTAAGATCATACAATTACATGCCCTCCATATCTAATAATAATAGTCATCCTTTAATTTGCAGCAATCCCACATAGATCAAACTGACCCAAGAACACAGTTACAGCTAAACCCCCCAGCAGTTTACCGAACATTGTTAATATTTCAATATATTTATGAAAATGGGTTAGAAATAGTTTTTTCTACTGCTAGATTATGTCTATTAGTGGTTAAGTAGACTTAATGACTCCATGATGCTCTTTACTAACTCACCTTTTTAAAATTATTATATTGATGCAGCTGGGTAACAAAGTCAGGGATTAAAAATGTGAAGTTCCTTCAAATTTTGAAGAAGAAAGAAATGTCTTAAAATGTTGCTGTTTTTTCCTTCCACAGTTAAACTCAAATAAACTCAAGGAATCGACTTTTCCAAGTCTTTGTTTTTTTATTTAAATGTTAGCCATCAGATCTTAATTAATAGGATTTCAGCTGTAAAATTGAGTCTACTCAATGGTTTATTGAAAAATGGGATAATTGTGTGAAAACTGTGTGCAGGCCCAGAAGAAAAACAGTTTCCCCCGTTTATCTACAGTATAGAGCCAGACAAAATCTGAATATCACACAAATCAAGAGAAGGAAAAAGTCTCGTAGCTGAATCTGTTGATCCAGATGATTAATAAAAAACCAAAAAACCTAAAACTGAACAATGGTCAGTTTTTTTTCTGCCCTTCTGTTCTCCTCTTAACCAAGCAATGACTTTGACAGGAAGACAATAAATCATAAAAAGAGCCCCTACAGACAAGGGCCTGGGCTTCTAATGATTGCAATGGATGATTAAGGGATTAACCGTAAACCCTGGGCGCCAACCAGTGGTCAGTAACATTTTAGGTATGGTGGCGATGCCAGAGAATATTTTACTTGCGTAATGAAACTAATAAAGTTGGATCAATAAAACAGCCCCGGCTCCAAAAACGTTTAGAAAAGACATCGAATGCTCTCCATGTTTATTTCCCAGCAAGCTCAAAAACTAGGCTAAGTGAGAACCAAACTGCACTACAACAATGCAGCACTTAAAAACGACGCTAAAATAGCGTGGATTTGTTTCCAGATGGAAAACAATGACCCAGTTTCTAGGTCCTAATGGAAACATTTATTTGCCACGAGCACTACTAGGAACAATGGATCAGGGTCGGCATCGAACAAATGATCCGTGTCTCGTACATCAAGAGCTCGGAGAATCACTGGGGACTTATGTAAGAGAGGGGAGGGAGGGTTAGAGAGTCTTCTTGTTATCTTATTTGATTAGTTCATTTGCTGTTTAAAAAAGAAGGAAAAAATAAAATAGGAGTGTGGGAGAAATGTGGAAACTGTCCTCACCAGTTTAAACCTTCATGTTGCAGCAGCTCGTTTTCATCTCTGCGAACGGCAAATAGGGTGGGAGGTTTTCATTCACTTTGTTCACATGTCAATCATACTGTTGGTTAGTTAGCACAAATAAATGTGTTACACTTAAAATGGAGCACAGTTATCACTCAAGAGGGAATAAATAAGGAAAATACAAACTGCAAACAGGAGTTTGAGAGATGGAAATGAAACATTCTGCAGTTTATGAACATAAAACTTCAGGTTTGTTCTTTAATCTTGGCAGGGTAGCGGTGTGTTGAAGCAGATTATCATCCTGCTTGTTTCTCAAAGATGCCCACCAGAAAGGAGATTACACATCTGAGACATTTAAAGATAAATATCTACTTTCATTCCATTACACACACCGACTCTAGAAAAAAAAGTATTCATACCCTTTAAACTGGAATGTGAGACTGAAATATCTTAATTTTATGAAATAAACAAGCACCAAGTCATAAATGTCATAAATATGAGAAAAGTAATATGTTTGCAAAATAATCTAATTTCTCACCAACTATCAAATAGAATCCAACTGTTTAGTATAATCTAAGTAAAAAACCCAAATCTTACAAACTTCTGAATGCTAAAATAGTAACAGCAGTGAAAGGTGGTTGTACCGACTCAACAGGATTACAATAAACAAAACAAATGTTAGCATCTTTTTGCTTCTACTTCCCTGTAGTCTCTTATTTAGTGTCTGACTTTGACACAAAATACAACTGGATAGTGATTTTTAAAAAGTTAAGCAGCTCAACTTGTAGGGATATTTTATTTGCCAGCTACAGTTATTAGCAAGAGAAAATTGTTTTGGTTCCTAACTTGAAGAAGATCAATCTAACATTTCACATTTTTAAAGTTAAACAACAAAAGGTTAAAGCCTGATTTGAAACACAAGAATATCCACTTAACTAAAAATTAGATAAGAGAGTCATGTGTTGGCTTTCACCAAACAGGAAAAAACTAAAATAAATCAAGCTACTTTGGATTCAAAAATCTTTCTGTTCTCAGCACTGTTTAACCAGCGCCAGTAAGTTTTTGGCAGAGAGGGAAGCTGCCTCTTTTAAGCAAGTATCTAAAGCAGCCTGGTGTCATTTAATTAACACAACGGAGGCTGTTCGAGTGACCATGCTCATAATCCAACTAACTACAAATGCTAGCGTGTGGCTAACAGTTGAAGATCGTCTGAGATGGATCTGGTTTGATGTCTGAAAAAAAATAACCCTGACAAATGTTAGTCAAACTGGTGAACAGCAGAAACTCAAATTAAAGCCTAACAGAAATAAAGGATGAAGTTCCTGAACATTATTTGCAGTCAAATACGAGAAAATAATCCCTCTGCTATCATTACATCCATTGTTGAAGCTACCTCCACAACGTCCTCTTGCATTAGCATTTGAATTATTTGAATTATGCCTCTTTGTTTACTTGATGCGACCACATCTCTTGATGATATGCGTTTTTAGGCTGATAGAGGCTGTGGAGTATAATCAAAACAGTGGAAAAAATGGCAAACTCAAATGTAATAATTGGTTAGAGACATACTGAAAACCACTTTGATGGCAGCATGTCCCACTTTCATTCAACAGATTTCCCTAAAAGGAATAAAAGGTAAGAGAGGAGAAACTTACGCAGGGTAGGGCTGCGTGCGTGGGGCGATGGTTCGTTGTGTTCCTGTTTGAATGACATCAGGGGGCGTCATCATCACATAAAACTGACCTGTAGGAATTACACAAGATATTAAGTGAGGAATGAGATGAAAGTTTATACAAATTACAGAATTGAAGTCTCACAACCGTAAAAAACGAAATATCTCACTAGGTTACATTGGCATGAAAAAAAAGCTTTCTTTGGTAGCATTGAGTTATCAGATGAAGAAATAAATACAGTAAAATACAGGAGATACAGTTTAACAGACTGTAAGAAAAAATGGTGATCCACTTTAACAATACTGCTTTGGGGATTCCTTAAGGAATAAAAATAAAAGGGTTGTTTCACAGAATCTGGGCCACATTTGAAGATATAAGATACAAAGACTGATTAAACCAGAAGTGGACACACAATCTAAGATTTTATTCTAATGGTTAAATCTAGGGATGCACCGATACCGACACTGGCATTGGGTATCAGTCCAATACCGGGCATAAGTACTCTACTCGTACCCATAGAATTACCACCGATACCACGACATCGATACCACCCGTAGCGCTACTATTGGGCCCGGACACACGCTCAACTCCGACAAACCGCCCGCTCGCTTAGCTCACTCCGCTTGGCTCGGCAACTCTACATTATATGTAAATGAGCTCCCAGCTAATCAAAGACTAGCCTTTTCCATCCAATAAAATAATTCCTTCCAAATACACAAGGTTGATTCATACTCTCAGACTCAATTTCTGCAGAGCCGTGCGAGCAGTTTGTCAGAGTTGAGCGCGCCTGAGGAACCCATGAGCAAGCGCGCCTGAGATTCACACACACGCCCACAACCATTGGACCCCCAGACAGCTCCGCGCCCGCAACCCTGGCGGCACAAAAACCACGCCACACTGGGTCGCTGTCCTCAGTACTGCAAAAATCATATCAGTATTTGACAGTTTTGTTAAATTTGTGTTTGTACTTTATGTTTGCACATAATAGGGAATGTTGTTCAAATAAAAATATCTGTGGAAAAAGTAAGAAAAATCCAAAGTATATGTGTAATGGCGTAAGTATTCGGTATTGGTGAGTACTCAAATGCAAGTACTCGTACACTCATTTTGGAAAAAAGTGGTTTCGCTGCATGCCTAGTTAAATCATGAAACTTTCGAAGCTCTTTGCCATTTGGACTTCTGTGAAATAAAACAAAAATCCTACAATTTATGGTTCCATCAAACCCAAGTTGTATTTTTCTCAGGAAACTTCTTAAAACCTTTTTTATTGGTAGGGTTTAATTTAACCACTTCAAAAATGAATAGGCATTTATAGTATTCGCTAAAATATTTAATATATAAATGTTTCATGATAATTCTGTCAATCAAAAGTTTTTTAACACCAACAGTATATCTATGTTTAACTCTCAAACTGGTTGTGGATGTTCTGCATCCGTTTAGCAAAACACATGATCAGTGGCTTATAGGTCTAATAAATCAAAGATACTAAAGGATTCAAGGCAAACTGTTTTATCAAAAACAATGCTCAAGAGTTGGTCAGCAAGACAATCTTGTTTCTTTGTCATTTTCTTTATTCATTCAAAATCTAAACACAATTAATTAGCAGTTAAATGAAAAATTCGGATAGCTGGATAGCTCAATTGGAATGTCACTAGACTTCCAATCCAAAGCTCATGGATTCAAATCCAGCCCAGGGCAAAAATACACCACAGCATCCAGTGTGGGTCCTTAGGCAAGACCCTTTGCCTACCTGGCGCCTGCCAGGTAGGCAAAGGGTCTAACCCTAACCCTAACCCTGCCGCACCAAAAACAATTTCCTAAGGGATCAATAAAGTATACATTATTATTATTATTATTAACATAATGATAGCATGGCAGTGATTGTGGAAATAGCTTTATTTCTGTTAAAGAGCAAAAAAATACCTCTCTGCTGAACCACAGCACACATTTATCTCTAGATAAACCATTTTGATTAAAACAATCTATACTTACGTTCCAAACAAACACAAATCTTCTAAATAAAACCAACAGAGCTGAGCTACAATCAAACAGTCTCAGTACCAGCATACCTGTCAGATTTAGATCAGCGTAAACTGCAACCAATACAACTAAATGTTGGGTCACCTGGTTACTAATGTTCACAGGAAACTATCTGGACAGATTTCCTCATACGCCTGATCCGCAAAAGGATATTAAAACCATGTAATTAATTAATTAAGAGCAGAACAACATGTGACTGTGCAGACGAAACATGCGATATAAACGATGACTAAATCGCAATAAAGGCGACGTCCTCTAATGCATATTAGAGGACGTCAAAAATGATCCGCCTACTGCAAATACAAGAAATTTAGGTTCTGATGGACACAATAGTTTCTGAATAACAATTTTTATAGCGTTTTTCATGTCACCTTCGTCACAAATAAAGCAATAATCATTTCAACAAAAGTGACAGTAACATTTGCATGTACAGCATCTGACTTTATTTTTAAGTTAGCAAGAGCTTTAGGGATAACGGCTTATTTAGATCTACCCAGAGACACGAGTATTGTGGCTGTTAATGGCATCCTTTTTGTAAAATTAATGGCTTAATTAAATGTATAACACTGAAGTGCTTTAGCCCAGTGCAGACCGACAGTGAGGAGTAACTCACCCCCTGCCTGAGTGAGGGCCGGGTCCGCCGCGGCCTGCACCGACACGGTCCCGTCGCTCACAGTGGTTGCGGGGAAATAAGCGAAGCGGGTCTCCCCTCCCACCGCCTCTCCTGCTGGGCTTCCTCCATTACTGAAAGGGTTTTGGATCACAGCCTGTGACAGAAAAAGAGAGAAACGGAGGAGGAAAGGCATGAGCGGGTGGCAATGGAGCAGCCTCAGCAGGTAAATGCACACCTCATTCTCTGTCAGACTCGATACCGGCGCCCCCACCTGCAGACCCCCGAGGAAGACATTGAGCGGTGTGATGGCGGGGATAAAAAGCAGAAAGGAAGCAGAACCGATCTCGTTAGTGATGATAACAGCAAGGTCAGTGAAGCCACTGGTGTACAATAACTGAAACCAGGTTAGACATACGGAGGCTACAGAAGCGCCGCTAACTACTAGGACAAGACTTATTTTGATTTCAAATGACGAATGATGGTCTCCTCAATCCTTTAAATGCAAAAAGAAAAGAAAATGTGACTTTATTTCGAGGTGATCTAATCAGAAATGTTTAATACCCAAATTTACAGATTATAATTATCTCTGTTCTGTCAACCTCCTGTTGGTAGATAGACCAGAACAATTCTTATTTGGGAAAACAAGCGCCGCTGTAACGCGTGAAAACTGCAAATGTGGATAAGAAGTGGTTAACAGGTTAATTAAAGAGGAAATAGAAACGGCTTAATTTCTCCGGATCGACAGGCACCAGGTAAACTCCTGCTGCTTTATTCCCCACTGCAGGATATTGCTCAGAATGACAAGGATAAAATCTACTTCATTACAAAAAGTGGTCAAATTGGGAATTCAAGGGAATGAAATGCAGTTTTTTCTCATTTTTGAGTACAATAAAGAAAATCTATACAAAATATACAGTAAAAGCTTATTTGAAAGTCCTCTAAAGTGTTTCTAAGAAAACTGTTTAAAACCACTTTAGTAGGAATTTATTTACTGGCTCAAAATCCACACCCTCTAGTGACTAAAATGGTCTCTAGCTGGATATGTTAACCTGAGCTCTTAGGTTAGTTTCAGTTTCTGAAATACGGGAAACATAAAGCACAAATATTGGCTTCTTTTACAAAGACACGGGACCAGAAACTAGCCGAGTGGTTCAAGCTAAAATTGGGAGATTTTGAAGACACGTCCCCTTAAAAGAGCCGTGCCCAGGGCTCCAAACCTGATAAAACCAGTAAATACTGTACTGGTTTGTATTCTATTACTATTCTGGCTGTAATTCAGGTTGGATGGATGTATTCCCACAATCATTTAGATAGTTAATCTCTGAATACATGACACAAACTGATTTTAAAACATCTTTCAAGAGGATAAAAAGAGGAAAATCTCACAGTTCTTCTGTTTTAAGAGGGATTTTTTTTGTAAAACAACATTTTGTTAGATTTTTTTTCTAGTTTACCAGGTTCAAGCCCACAAACTGAAGGGGCATCCACATGCTTCTAACATTGTTACTAAGCACACTAGGTTGTGTTTACATACACACAAATAAGAGGAAGGGAAACCTTGCATTGGTTTAAGTAAAAAGCTGAAAGAGAGCAGTTCCTTAGGAAACGGAGCATATTGATATTGTTTTAAAGCTCTAATACAAGAGAAGGAAATAAAGGTTGTGTTACCTGAGCTACGGCCTGAGGAGCTCCAGCAAAAGCAGCTGTTGAAACGACGCTAACTGCTGATCCTGCATCCTCTCTTCCATCCACATGCTGGTCGGTGACCTGAACTACGCGGTACGTCACCTTAGGGACACAAACACATATTGGTACAACCAGGAAAATAATTACATTTAACACCTTTCCTGTATTTCAGCTGTTCTGATAAAAACCTCACCTGGCTCGCAGCTTTGTTTATCATATCTATTAGTCAGGCCTCTGAGATCAACGTTTAAACCTCAGCAGTGCACGGATCTCATCACATCACCCAACACTAAATGCTTATGCCACAGAATGTGCCCGATTTAATTTTGAAGGAAGCCGTCCAGAAAATGAGCTTGTTTGTCTCAAGAATCTGCATTTGTATCCCTCTATCATGTGACTGTCCTGCTGACTGACATGTGACATCTACCCCATGCCAATCCCCGACCAGACTGCAATCACATGACTGCTCACCCTAGACTTGTTTACGGCAAACGAGCCACATGGATCCCTGACTTAATTCCCTCCAAACAAAAACAAAAATTACCCAAGATAAGAAAAAAAAACTCTCTACAATGTCACAGTACATTTTCCAGCGAGATTATAATCTGCTCTGACCATTTCAGAGTCCATCACTGATTAGTAGGTGGTAGCAAATATGGCTAGAGTCACACAGGGTTGTGGAAGCCAGAAAAAGAAAAACACATTCATCCTCGTTACAGCAAATTAGTCGGCTACCTTCCAGATTCAGGAATATGGGACACGAGCAGCAGACGTTCACTGATCTGAAAAATCTTCATCACATTTTTGACCATCTATAAATTTCTTGGCAAAAGTGGAAGCTGCAACCAAACCTTTATCTCCAGCATTAAGGTTCTGCTTGAATAAATCTTAAAATAAACATGGCCTGTTTTCCTGTTTTAAGCTCCTGTACAGATTATTTAGCTTAAACAGACCTTTTGTTCTATCTTTATGTAACACCTACTGAAGGAATTCATACAAATATTGTTAAAGCATTTTTCACATTATTTGAGGCCACGACTACAAAGTTCAGCTAGTTTAACTTCATTAATGGAAGGAACACAGATATAGGATTTATTACAAGCCTGGAGCGCATTTGTATTTGAAACCCTCACAGTAACACTAATGACAATCACCTTCAGCTGTGATTTAAGCCTTATTTTTTTGCTAAATAGCTTAAACTTAGTCCAGCTGGACAGAAGTGTGGATAAACATCAACTTTCAAGTCTTGGCCTCATTTCTCCAATTCATTTTAAGTATTGGTTTTCTTTCTAAAACCTTTTTTGTATCCTGATCAGATCCAGTCCTGGAGAGCTTTAGACTCATCACTTTTCCAGCACACCTAAATCAAACGAATGGCTGCATGACATATTAATCACACTTTAGTGAAAATGCCGGCATGTGATTCAAATGTGTGAAGCAGGGATGCATCTTAAAGATAAGGGACTCTGGCCCTTGAGGACTAGAGTTGCAATCCTCTGGTCTACATAATGGCGTTTGACCTCTAATGCTTTCTTTAGTTATTAGATGACTTTTAAAGAATGTTGCAGATCCATTGGGGGGGTAAATCTAACCCCATTTTTGTTATTAACTATGCAGAAGTTTTCTCCCATGTAAATATTTTACCACTTCACATTTGTCTTAGCAGAAGCTTGTGGGTGTAATGTGACCATCACAACCACAGGATACTTTCACAGAGCCCAGCGCTGCTGATCAAATCCTTTCATCCACCATCGTCAGAATGCTGCTAACTGTAAGTCCCCGGAGCCAAATGTGAAATTACTCAAGTCAAAAATTTCACCTGCCTGGAAATAAAAGCACTTTCTTCTCCTAAAGCCAAAATGCCACCCAGGGCAATTTAGGTGTTTCTGAAACTGCTACTAGAAAGCAGAGGTCACTGTAGCGTGACCTATTGATCCGTTACTTACCTGCCCCCCCTCCGTACGAAACTGATATTGGATGTTGTGGTCTCCAAATGCTGCAGCCTGCTGAACATTGGCTATTGTTACAGCCGTCTGCTCCTCCCCTGTTCCGTCTTATAGGGTAAAATAAAAAGAGAAACAGCCAGTTGTTAGCATATGAGGAGCAGAAGTTATCTATATTTATATATATATATATTTAATATTATGCAAAGTAAGGGATGTACATATAAAACTAGATATTTACATATGCTATTTTGGAAAAAAAAGAACTACAAAAACTTTTAAGGCAACATAGCAAAACCACTACTTCTTAATGTGAAACTGTGGAGAGAAACAAAAAAAGTCTAAACGAATCTTTCCAAGGTACGAGGAAAGAGAATTGTGGATGTCCAAAGGTTTGTTTTCTCCTGGAGAACAACTTCAGATGCCTGAATATGCAACATTCATCTGTCCAAACAAATATAAGCAGGTATAAACAGGATGAGGATGTCCAGCGATCGCACCGTTCAGGTTCGGTTCCTAAGCTTAGAGTTAAGCCGAGGAGCACCATAACAAACCTGAAATTGTTATGGTGCTTCCTGTTGTGTGGTTGCTTTGCTGAAAGATTAATACATGGAAACATTTGAACTAAACATGGAGGAAACATCCAAGAAGGGTGTAAATAGTCTTCCAAATAGACAATGACCCAAGCTGATTAAAAAGAGTCGTTTTAGGGACGGCCAAGACAAAAGTATGAGCTCAGTCCTAAAGAAATGAGGGCATAGTTGAAAAAGAGGTCAAGATTATCAACAAACCTGACTTAGCTAAACTTGTTGTATTTGGAGGAATTGGTTAAAATTCCAGCTAATAATTGTTTCTTGGTTAAAAGTTGGCTTAAGACCCAAAAACATTAAAAATGGGTTAATGTGTGAATAAAATCCATTTCTACACAAAACCCCTTTTAACTGGGTCAGCTTGACATCTGTGGGATATTGTTTTCATACACATTAATTACTGGTCAAGCTTTATAAGTAATATGTTTGTTCATAAACACATTAATCTCTGTGTTATTGCTTTGACACTAAAAGCTCACCCTCAGATGTCTGGACCACCTCTTCTTCTTGCTTGTCTTGGCTGCAAATATAATGCAAATACAGTTCAGCTTAACAGCAACTACACAGTAAATAACCCTAAACTTCACTTAAACCAAACCTCTACAAAAGCACCGAAAACCAAACAATCATTTTACATGCAATTCCTAACATTGCTGCAGTTTCAGCGGCTAACAACATCCTTCAGTGTTTTAGCAGTTAGCTTAAGCTATCTAGGCTTCTGACAGGTTAACTTATTATTATGTTTCCCCCCAATACGCCCTCGTTTATTCCAGTTCAGTATGTCTTATAATGTGCTTAGACGGTCCTCCACTACACTCTCCAACTTCAGTGCAGTTCTGGCATTAAACTTCTTCTTGACAGCACTTTATTCGTGTCGGGCCTTGCTAAGCTAGTCGTTAGCACGTCTCCGTTAGCCATTTTGACAGAGGTCCGCTTACCTTGCGGTGTCCAGACTCTGTTCGAGCATATCCATCAGGGTGAGAATACAGAAGTGATATTCGGTGTCACAGGACGGAGATGGGAGTGCTGATCACGGGAACAAACACTCGGGTCATGTGAGAGAGACAGCCCAGGACACGTGAGGCGCGACTCGGTGTCGGAGCTAAAATGGAGGCCGCAGCTGGTGGAGGAGCGGAGCTGAGTCCGGATGTGAGGAGCTGGGCGAGCCGAGAGCAGCTTTCCTGCCATTAGGGTCAATTAAAGGGGGGATTATTGGACTTTAGCAGCGTTACTGACCAGCATTGTTACACAGATACAATTATTGGACATTTAATAAGACAGGAAAAATATATATACATACATATATGTATATATATATATATATATATATATATATATATATATATATATATATATATATATATATATATATATATATATATATATATATATATATATATATATATATATATATATATATATATATATATATAT
>JAVLVB010000603.1:376094-390316 GCA_032876305.1 Orestias chungarensis
GTTAGTGAGGGCTTTATATGTCAAAAGAAGAATCTTAAAATCTATTCTAAGTTTGACAAGGAGCCAATGAAGGGAAGCTAAAATTGGGGAGATATGATCTCTCTTTTTAAGTTTCATCAGAACTCTTGCTGCAGTGTTTTGGACCGACTGAAGACTTTTAACTGCATTTTGTGAACTTCCTGATCTTCCTCTTGCTCTCGAAGACGCCGGACGCTTTTCTTCACTCTGTCTCCCTACCTTACCCTTATCTGTCCTGCTTCAGCCCTGTGTTTGTGTCTTTCATTTCTTTTGGAGCCTCTCTTTGCATATCTTCCGAAACCAAACAATATGGATCTGGTCAGGTGGTCTCTCCTCACAATTGATCAAATTTTCCTGACGGGAAGACAGGGCAAAGGGGAACCCTTGTGTCCGGGACAGCGTTTGCAGGATATACAATGGATTCCTGGATGAATTGGAAGATTGTGTGTCTGTCGAAAATGTCAGTCGAGGACGTGGAAGATCTGTACATTATTGGATTTATGATGACAGGATTTCTGCTTTTTGGCGTTGCCGGTTACCTGATGTATCAACAAAGTAAGAAATCAATGGCAATTGCCCTGGCCACTGAAAAGCGGCTAGGAGCATATGAAGGCGTCTGGAGAGCGACCAACACTCAGACTGAGATGATGAACTGTAAACTGGATGTGATTCTTGTACAGGATCCCAGGCAGGCTACGGCTTCTAGACTCCCTTATGGAATGGTTTAATCTTGGAGCAAGTTGTTTTCTCAGATGGGCGGTAAGGTCCAAATTCAGCTGATCGGACTCGCCATCGAGAGACAGCGGGACTCCAGGTAGACAGAAACATAAAGTCTGCCTGACCCAAAACAAATCATTGTTGTCCTGATTCGGCTCCCCGGGGCGACCTTGATGGTCTGCTATCTTCAACTACTCCTGGAAATTAAACAAGCTGCTCCTTCCCATTGCAACCCTCCCCTCCCCCTGACATCTGTGGAACTGTGAACTGAATGGAAGGACAGAGCAGCTCACAGACACACACACTCACACTGATACCAGCTCTACATAGGCCTTCATTCTCATCTTCATCCCAAGACTCAGTTATCTCGTTTTGTTGTTGCTTTTCTTGTGCAGAGTTTTTTTTTTGGTAACTTCAAGCTGTATCCTGTCAAGGATAAAGTGTGAAATGTATTTGTTTTCCCCTCATCTTTTCCTAATGTGGCATTTTTCTCCGTCCTTAAGGACACGACGGCAACGCACCAAAGGTTGCAGTGGCTACGGGTCTCCCTCAACCTGTAATTTCCTTCGTGCTCATGTACCCCATGTGTTGCGAATGACAATAAATTGTTTCTGATTCTGATTCTGAATAAAGAGTGGCAATAGTCCAGCCTTGAAGTAACAAATGCATGGACTAGTTTTTCAGCATCTGTCCCAGAGAGAATATTTCTAATTTTTGCTATATTCCTAAGGTGAAAGAAGGAAATTTTCCAGACCTGTTTTATATCGGACTTGAAAGACATTTCCTGATCAAAAATAACACCAAGGTTCTTTACATTGTCACCAGGCGCCAACCTGATGCTATCCAGGTCAAGTGGCTGACTAAGCAATTTCTTTTTTAGGGGTTCTGGTCCAAAGATAACAACTTCTGTCTTTTCAGAGTTCAAGAGCAGAAAGTTTAAAGTCATCCACATTTTTATGTCATCTAGACATGCCTGTAATCTACCAAACTGACTGGATTCATCAGGATTTATAGATAAATACAGTTGTGTATAATCAGCATAACAGTGGAAATTAACACCATGCTGTCTGATGATTTTACCAATAGGGAGCATGTATATAGTAAATAGAATTGGGCCAAGTACAGAACCCTGTGGTACTCCACAAGTTACCTTACAATGCGGAGAAGATTTGTCATTTAAATGTACAAACTGGGATCTATCAGACAAATACGATTTAAACCAGCCTAGTGCTGTTCCCTTGATCCCCACAGTGTATTCAAGCCTTTCTATGAGGATATTGTGATCGATAAGTAATGAGGACGTAATACAATGAAAGAGCATCAATTTGTGTTGGGCATGAAATTAATTTGCTGCCCTCCACTGCTTTTGTCTGACTGCTTCTGTCTTTACCTCGATTGTTTTCTCTTTTAAAAAATTTAGTTTTTTTTTAGAAAACACTTTGCTCCACTGAATATGTGCTGTTTCATCCTTCTTTAGGGTACGTTTGCCTCTGAGGTTTCTATGGATGGAGACAAGGTTAAGGTGGTCAGAGAAATCGATGGCGGGCTGGAAACTGTAAAGATCAATACACCAGCAGTGCTGACTGCGGACCTTCGACTCAACACCCCCAGATATGCCACCCTGCCTAATATCATGGTAGGTAAGAGTATGTTGTGCTCATAAATACAAAAGGAAAATAAATAAATGCAAACATTGCAAACAGCCATTTTGTCTAAAAAATAGAAAATGCTGAATCTTCATAGTATTTACTGTTATTGACCAAAATAAATAAAGCACAAAATGTGGAGCTGAATGATTACAGGGTGCAAATATGTAGTCTTTACAAGATGGTAAATTCTAGAGAAACTACTTTTTTCAGAATTAGTCTAATTACTAAAAAGCCTGGTGTGCAATTTAATGTCACAATAAATCTGTGCTTTGAAAACATCATTGGAAACCTTAATGAACAAAAAGCATCACGTAGGCCAAGGAAACTGAGTGGGAGGTTTGTCGTTTTGCTGGAGCGCTACTCTGAACATGAAGCTTGAACTATAATTATGGTGCTTATAATGCATTTATAGTTTAGATTAAAAGAAATTCATGCGTTTGAATGTAACTCAGAATCATTCTGAAAATGGGAACATTTCCAAACATGGATGAACATGGATGTTTAATCTGACTCAGGTTGAGATAATGAATGAGCACAAAGTTAAGTCCAAATATGTAAAGCAGTAAGACATATCCAGCCAAAAGGTTATCAGCTATAATTCAAGTAATATTAGATTATTCAAATTATTCTTTATGGGGAACTCACAAAACAGTATAATTCTGTCGTATAAAATACATTACAAATTTGTAGTTTAATTAATGTAAGGTTCTGCTTACCTGCATCTTCACAACAACTCTCATTTCTATGTTTCAGAAAGCAAAGAAGAAGAAGATCGCTAACGTGAAGCCTGCAGACTTGGGTGTGAACCTCACCTCAAAGCTGGAGGTGCTGAGGGTTGACGAGCCTCCACAGAGGCAGGCAGGGATGAAGGTGGAGACCGTGGATGATCTGGTGGTGAAACTAAAAGATGCAGGAAAAGTATAAAGGCTCAAAGAGAACGAGGACAGGAGCACACAGCCCAGCAGTAAGTGTTTACTTTTATAAAACTAAGGTAAAATTGATCAAATATAAAAAGCTGTTCATCTCTTCCTTTCCTCTTTTTCATTGCAGGACTATGACTGTACTGCATACACAGCCATAATGTGAGCTTATGTATCAGTGTCAACCTTTTTGTTTGCGTCTGGTTCCTGTCTATCTGCAGTTGGATACTAACAGAACAAGAGGATTACTGAGACTCACTGTCCTGCAGTCAAACTATCCAAAATATCTTTTTCATCTGCATTTATTAAGTCTAGGGTAACAGAGTTTATGCAATAACTTACACTAGACTGCTAAGAATCATAGGCTGCATTTTAAAGCGGCTTAGCATAAAGCCTTTATACCTTTTTAATGCAGTAACACGTCCAGAGGTTTAAATGTTATAATGTAAATATGCACCCGCACATGTAGAGATTATGTCTCACCAGATGGTTCTCATGTCTGTCTCTAATCCGTGCAGTTATTGCATCTGTGACATGAGTTGGGTTTGATTGGACAGTGTCTCAGTAAATGCAGATGGGGAGATCATAATAAATCACAATTTTACCGTAAGGGCATCAAGTTTCTGATTGTACACAATATCACCATAACAATAAAGCAGCCAGTCTTTTTCATATTTATAGCGGTTCCTGTTGTTCTTTTTCCATTCATTTAGTTTGAAGTCCAGAAAAGTCTAAACAACAATAATAATAATAATATCTAATTTTTATGTTGATACTACCATGCACCACTTCAGAATATCCAATTTGTTTTACTGTTATATTTGTAAGAAAATCAACACATCAGTAAAGAATAAGAGGAATATCAAAATATATAAGAATTTCTTTACACAAAGGTCCGAAATTAGACCTTAAACAGTGTAAGATTCATCCAGTTTACATATCCAGTGTTGTATTGTTTTTTTTTATTTTATGGGCACGACTACAAGGACCTGAAATTAGTTACTGATGAGGAAGGTTGACAATGTGTGGGGTAAAACACAAACTTTGCAGAAAAAGAAAGAAAAAAACTGCACTTAATTTACCCGACCATCATTTCTTCAAGAGCAACCCTCAACCGCAACCCCCCATTGCTGCAGATAACCCTCCATCAGTACATTTACAGTCCACAATGTCTATAATAAAACCTTTAAATGTCTGTTCTCCTCATCATGTTTCTTATTGGGGGTCAGGCATAAACCAAAAACCATGACAGTGTCAGTTCTTTGTTTAGTGAACCCCACAGTAACACTAAGTTGACAGGAGTTGATATACAACATTAAACTTCATAGGATAAACTAATAGCCCCCATTTAAATTTTATTTTTATTAAGTTGGAGCTAATGTAGCTGAGGTCTCTAAGAGATGACAATTCTACTTTCTGGACCTTGAAGAATAAGATGTGACAGTTTTGTTTGACTAATCCATGTTAAGGATTTTAATCCTTGATGTCTGTAACACGTCTCTCTTGTAAATGAGACCAAGAGGATGTTTTTTTATATACAAATAAAGGATTAATAATAAAGTCTAGATTACTAACAATCTTGCACCGGTCTTTCGCAGGGGTATTTGTTTTTGAGTAATATTTGGTGTCGCCTGATATACTAATGGAATAACTCCAGAACTAGGTGAGCCATGAAGCCTTATTCGGGATAACAGCTTGATCTATTTGTTCGTATGGGTGCAAAAATGCATCCCAACAAGAAAAAGCTTGAGATGTGCTTTCAAATGTTGCCCATAAGCTGGACATTTGGCACCTAAAGTACGCAGTTGATAAAATTTCAAATGTTGCAAGAACATGCATTTAAAAGACAACTTGACTATTCAGGAAATATTTGAGAAAAAACCCACAATAAGAAAGGATTTGAAATGATTGAATCCAACGTCTGCTACACAAACTGAAAGCCACAGTCTGAAGTACTTACTTCTGTTGGAGGGCCGGATCAAACAGGCCTCACTGATTCTCCCAAAGGCTTTTTTAAATGCTTGGTAACAGCAGGAGGCACTATTTCTCCATTCACTGAATATTTTTAATAATTTCCAGAACAATACCCACATCAGGTTTTGGTTTAAACACTTATTAAAGCTTGCCAGTAGTTAAGTTGGTTAATAAATAAGCTGATACAAACAGCTGACATTCACTCCTTATATTTTAATTCTTTAGCATGAAGTTATAGTTTATGAACACAGTAGTATTACAAATTTAATATTATTATTGCACTGAATTGGATCTAATGATTAGGCTTTAGCACTGCAGGTGCATTAAACCAATACTAAGAAGACTGCATTTCCCATTAGCACCAGCGCATAGCGTCCTAAAACCCTGATCAGCTGGATTGAAGTTCATTTCTGTTTCCAGTGTCTGTGTGAAGGATGAATAGTGATGAGGTGATGAATCTAATTGTGGTGAAACAATGTCAGATGATGATGTTGGAGATAAGAAACGGGGGAAGTGACATATGCAGTAAAGCAGTCAGCACATTTGTAGTTGTTTTGTGGGGAAGGCAGGGTTCCTGCCACCCTCCTCAAAGTTGCTCAGTGCCGGTTAAAGCGATACGGACCCCCGTTTGGGTCATGACAGAGGCGTCATTCAACAGGCTGTAAGTCGATATATAATCACAAAAGTTAAATAACAGATTTTATGAAAATTGAAAAGTTACTTAGTGTTGCTATAAGAAAAACACTGTCGGCTATAACAAGTATATCTAAACAATGCTAATTGCATGTAGACTAAATGGTTTCTAAGCATCGCTTACTTTGTTACTTATCAAAAGAAAAGCAATCCATAAAATTATGACTTCTTAAAAAGTCCTAAAGCAGCTCCATCTTACTTGCCATCTCCTCAAATAAGCCTATTAAAACAAAGAGCAGTCTTAAAACAGATTTTAAATCCAGCACATTTAATGTCCTAATAATAAAAACTGTAAATTAATTAAAATAATCATGTTCCTTTACACATTTATTGTGTTGAATCATTCAACACAGTGGTTGAGTTAAATTATCAGCTCAGTAAATGTGTTCAATATGACACATAATGTGTTGTCCTTATTTAGTCACATTATTGTGTAGAAACGTGCTAAATGTCATATTAACATTAAATTAATGACACTTCTTGTGGAAAGTAAATGTTTGTTATGGACAAAAAACATTATATCATGTTAAGTACATGTGGTAAATTTGTTTGACCATTTGAAACAATAATAAAAACTCTAATTACAGTAGTTTATGCTTTCTTTGTCAAACAAAGCCTCCTTGAGGAGCTAAATAAATAAATAATAATAAAGTGATAGGTAGTTACAGGGTAATCGTATATGTTCTTTATACATACAATCAGTAAATCTGATATAAGTCGTTTAGTCATTCTGTTGAAAAATGTTATTTTCTCTAATTTCATAATCAAAATTATGAAATTACTAGTACGGGCTGTTTCATCTGTAATGTCTTATACCTTCAAAACATTGTTGTAAATGGTGATGGAGAGCCTTAACCCTAAATAACCAAATTTAGACCGTACTAGTTTAAAGTAATTGTACCTCACATCCTGCTGAAAGAAGAGAAATAAGCCTCCTTCTGTTTGTGCAATAGGAGGGGGGCGTGGCTTCCGCTGAACAACCACGGCTTTCACTCAGGACAGGTGAGCTCCTCACGAAGCGAGCGGCGCTCAGGAACGCTTGTGTGAGCTGCCGTTTTTTTCTATAACAGAGCCGTATCACCTGGTCTCTACTGCGTTGACTGAGCTCCTTCATTCTGTTCACCTGAGATGAAGCGGCTGGGAGGGTTGCAGAAACCGGGGCCAGTTGTTCTGACCCTTCTGTGTATCTTAACATTTCAAGGTGAGCCATGAAGCCTTATTTGGGATAACCGCTTTTACAAGAAACCATGTCCCTGTAAATATTGAATTTAACTGAGGATTTAATAAATTTTAATCATTGTACAACTTTTTAACTTTTCTGCATTGGATTTACAGAACAAATGGATGTGTAATTTTTTAAATAACATATTTTCAAAGAAGGCACGTTATACAAATAACTGTTAATAAATATTATTTAATGTTGATCTTATTAGTGTTCATTGTACAACTTTTTAGCTTGCCTGTCTCTCCAGTATTAATTATTAGATTTAGATTTAGGAGACATGCTTGTGTAATTTTTGAACTCATCTCTTGTATTCTTCCTGGCAGGTGTGAACTGTAAACTAGTGTTGTCTGCTCTTGTTCCTACTCTGGTGAATGCCTTGGCTGGCAGCAACGTGACTCTGCCTGTGTCCTTCAGCGGTGCCACGGATCCCGTGGTTATGTGGTTTAAAGGAGGTCTTCCTGTGGGGACATGGACTATAAACTCCACTTCTCCTCCAGACATCGCCCCCAACTGCAGGAATGTGCTCAAAGTTGAAATTGATGGAACTCTTACCTTTAAAGATGTTCCACTGAATTATACTGACAACTATGCTGTTGAGTTCACAAAGTCTGGACTGGGAAAAGCAACAGTAACGTTCACTCTGAAGATATATGGTGAGTTAAGGGGATATGGAGATGTAATTAAATATACATACAGCTGCTATGAGTACACGTTTAGTATTTACTGAAACGATTCACACTGGCCATATCAAAATGATGTATAGCCAGATTCTATGGTTCAAATTCAAACTAATCTGTTAAGAAAATCTTCAGGGCATTTAAAAGTTACGTTTGTAGAACTTTCCTCCCACTTCATTATCCAATACAAAACTTTTATGCAAAAAGATATCTTCCCAAGTAATGGCTTAAACACTTAATGATTGACTCTAAATTTAATGTTTTTTTATTAGTAGTAAGCTGAAATAATAAAAATTCATCAACACTAGACATTTGTAATAAAACTATACTATGTGAACTTCACTCCTTTTAAATGTAATTTTAAAGTTCTTATATGATATATGAGGCAGATGGCAAATTTTATTCTTTTTATTTACATGTTTGTTTACAGAAATCTTCCAGAATGTGACTTTGAGCCCTGCTTTTGCCCAGGAGGGAGATGAACAGCCCATTTTACATTACAGCATGCTTCAAGGTGTTGTTGAGCAACAAATATGGCGCTTCAATGAAAGGGAACTGAAATACGGCACACGGTATTTGATAGAGGGAAGCAGCCTTGTAATTCTTGGACCTAACCGGACTGACAGGGGATCATACTCTGTGTCACTGGTGAACCCCTTTAGCAGTGTGACAGCGCATAAGAATGTGACTATTCTCTGTAAGGTTAACAAGTTAGTATGCGAGATGTCTTCGAGGCTACGTGTGCATCCCTCCATGTTGTGATGAATTTGTTGTATTGTAGATGGACCTGATGAGCCCATAGTGGAGGCACTGCCAGCTCAGCCTTTCTATAAAGTAGGTGACTCTCTGATTTTGTCCTGTCGAGCTGAAGGCTACTCACAGCCGACTGCTGAGTGGATCTTTGGGGGTCGCAGTCTTCCAGGTTTTCACCAAGGAGTCTTAAATCTGACAGATGTGCAAAACAATCAAGGAGGGGTTTATACGTGCTCCGTGCTCAATCAGTTGACTTTGGAGAAGCGTGTGAGGAATGTGACTATAAATGTCTACGGTATGTTAAAAGCGGTTTAAATTTTCTTTTTATTTAAAATTTTGTGAATGAAACAATTAAGTGGTGTAAGTGCTTGAATTGTGTAAACATAAAGCTTTCAAAGTAAGCAGGTTTTCTTGCTAATGCTTGTTGGTCTAATTAAAAACTGGTAACAGAATATTTTCTTCTGGTAACAGAGAGACTGTTGGGTGTTCCAATGTGCTTTGTGATGTCTGTAAACAATGCGGACCTGCAGTATCAGTGCAGATGGCCAGGAGGAACCCCACAGGCTCGGTTGTCTTTCCCAGCTCTCAGCAATGCAAGCGACGGAGCTGGAACCTTCAGCTTCACCGTTACCGCTATCGCTGACTTTGACGAGAAAACTGTCATTTGCATAGCAGAGCATCCAATTAAACAAACCACCTGCAATATCACCACAAGTAATATTTTATTATCTATACTATGTTTTTTCAAACAACAGGCTCTCATCCACACACGAGCTTTGATATGAACAAGAATCTGCTCCACAGGAAATCCTTCAAGTTTCCTCCCTGCTTTGATAACTACTGTTGACCCAGATGGAAATATTGCAGCTACCATCCACTGTCACAGTAGTGCAACACCTCCAGCTGTGGTTTCATGGTCCCGAGGCGAGGAGGCTGTCACCAATGGGTCTACATACCAGATCAGCAGTAACACCACACAGTTGAGGATTCGCAGTTATAACATTACTGCTGTCCTGCTCACACCAAACTTCACCTGTTCATGTAGCAATCCACTGGGCACCCAGACGAAACAGGTTCAGCTGCAAGGTAAAGCAGTTTAGCTACAAATCCCTAGTCAATTCCTAAAACAAGGTTGGCCAATCTGTGATCTAGAAGTCATGTGTGTCTTAATATGCATTTCTTGATAACCAATTAAGAATGATGAAAGTTTGGTAAAGCAGTTGATGCCTGTGGTTCAGGCATCAACTTGTGCCTAGCTTAGACAAAATGGTTTTAGAGCAACAGTAGAAGATAGAAAGTACTATATCGTTTCTAAAAACAAAATCGTATTTAATTGTTATGCTTTTAACTAAAAAAAGTGATTTTGATTGCGTTGTTAATGGTTCCCTAAAATTTTAAACTGGGCATCAAAAACAAACTTTCCCATTTTTAATCTAGTTCTTATGTGTTTTATGGTCTAACATGTACTCAGTCTGAAATGGCCTTTAAACATTTCATAGCTCTGATTTTCAGGCTGTTGAAACTTTCCGACATACAATTTTCCAGAAACTATTCAGAGACATAGCTTAACGTTAGCATAGAAAGCTTCAATGGCAAATATTAAATCAGACATTCTTGTTCCATTCACGTTTTTGCAGTACAACTTGCATTACTAGGAAAAGGAACAAAAAGAGCCCTTAGTTTGGAGCTAAGCTATCACTGAGTGCTGTTTCCCTTTTCAACAAAGCTTTCCAGTCTTTATATGCCATCAAGTGTTCTCATTCTGTCCCAATCCCTCTCCAGGACCGTCTATCTCAGATTCCAGGTTGTTCCCTAATCAGGATGGAACCATCATCACACTGACTTGGGAGGTCCCACCTATGTCTATTGTAACAGGTAAAGCACAGACAACTCAAGGAAAGCGACTGAAAGAGTTCTAAGTTGACTCAGAAAGATCTCTCAGGGAGATACAGATCCTAATTTTCCTGTTTTTAAATTGTATGTCCAAGCATACGTGCTTTGGAAGAAGGCAGACTAAATGTTAAATACAGAAACCTTTCTCAGAATATAGGGGTTTAAACATTGAGTAACGTGTAAAGCATTCAGCTAAGCAAAACTGTATTTTTGGGAAAACATTTTATGTTTACAATGTACATATTTCCATCTTAAGTTAAACTCACAGAAAATTTACTAAAATATTGAGCTTTGTTTTTGCTAAAGGCTCCGACGATGATAAACATAATTATTTTTGTACGTTTTATCAAAGGTTTGGACATTCAAATGAAAGGACCCAATCTTCTGAGCAATAATGGTGACAACTCTAAGGATTACCACGTCATTCAGCAGAAGCCTGGCTATGCTCGGAGTGCAGACATCTTTTTTCTTGATCCTGACTTCACCTACCGTTTTCGAATTCTTCCCAAAGCTCGACTTACTGATGGAAACCCATCTGAAGTTCACACAGTCGGCCCAGGTGTGAGTCTGACATGTCAAAGAAACAAATTTGCTTCAATTAGATTCGTAACATGCAAACACTTAATTGCTTGTTTTTGACGACTTTAGGTGAAGGGCTAAGCGGGCCTGCAATTGCTGGGATTGCAGCTGGAATCCCATGCAGCATTCTTTTCTTGATCCTAGTAATTGGCCTGATTTTCCTACTTTTCTATCTCCGCAAGAAAAAAAGTAAGTTGGAATTTTTTTTTTCCATCAAATACATAAATCTGAATTTCAATCTCCCACTTACGCATGTGAAATACATTGTTGGTACATAGCAAACTGAGGAAAGTTTATCTGAGGGAACGCCCACTGAAACAAAACTAGAAAATATTTTTTTCATTATTGAACAATCCCAGTCTTGGAGGAAATGAGTTAAAATTGTCTATAGAGCTTATTTATTACCTTTTTATTTTATGAATGCTGTGAAAATTTGTAGTCTTACAAAAAAATGTACTCTTTGTGTACTTGATCAAGCCTCTGGTGGGGATTAAAATATTTAATGCCTTAACCATGCTTGAAACATTTGTTTCTGTTTCTGTAGGTCATCAGACAAGATACCCAGTCTCCAGAGCTGTTGAGAAGGTTTGATTCAATTATTATATACCA
This sequence comes from Orestias chungarensis, assembly GCA_032876305.1. Taxonomy (NCBI): domain Eukaryota; kingdom Metazoa; phylum Chordata; class Actinopteri; order Cyprinodontiformes; family Cyprinodontidae; genus Orestias; species Orestias chungarensis. The sequence continues at coordinate 387,802 of JAVLVB010000603.1, forward strand.
ACACTAACACCCAGGTCAACAGATTAACTAATTGTGATGTATGTTGGCGCATACTGAGAGGTGAAATGGGTAGCTGATTTTTCAAAAGGTTCAGGTAGTGCTAAATAATCTTTTGTCCAGTAGATGCTTTTCCACTGACCATAAAAAATATTCAGTTTTGTAATTACTGTTGGTTACGATTAAAACATTGTTTGGATGCCTGTTAATTAATGAAAATAGTGTCCTTTTAAAAATTATCATACAATTCTAATTTACTCCTAATGAAACTATTTCACTGAAACCTGCATGCACTGCACTTCTTTAACAATGATTTAGCCAAAGATGGGGGAAAATTTTTTTTACTCTTTTACTCTTGAGACATTTTGGGTGTTTTTGTCCTTTCTAATAATTGCCTTGTAAAAACCTTGAATTGGAAGAAGCTGCACCTGAAAATACTATAGACCTTATAATTTTGTCTATTTTTCTTATTTCCATCTCTTCCCAATTAAAAAAAAAGGGGTTTGAAATATTTTACTCATTTGTTTTTTACGGGCAGTGCAATGTTTCAAATTTTTTTTCAAATTCAGCTCCTTTGAGGAGATCATCAGCCTCTTATATCAGAATGTACCTTGGATAAACATAGTCTGTGAAAGAGACAAAGACAAAAACAAAACTGGAACACTCCAGGCGTGAACACTATTCCTTATTCAGTTGCAAAACATAATTTTTCCTTTTTCTTTTTATATTTGTGTTGTTCTGTCAGATGACGTTATTGTCTTTGATGAAATATGGTTATAAGACACTGGTTATGAGACACATATAATTGATCTGTTTGAATATGTTGGTATGTTCTTTTCAGGTTAAAAACATCCAGCCCAATGCAACCTCACACCACATTTTGAATCCAGGGCTAAGATCTCCGCATGACTACAACAGGTTGCATCAGGTAGTTTTCCTTTTAACAGTAAAATATTGAAAGCTGCTAATCAGATTAATTTAAACTATTCTTCTTTTTTTATTTATTCCAGGCTTCCTCTGAAAGATCTGTCACTCTTCCCACGTTTGTCCCGCCTCCCCCTGTTAGAATTGCAACAACTGTTTAGACTTAGACTTAAACTTGTACTTTATTTATCCCTTAAGAAGACTCCCTTAAGATATTCTATTTAGCAGTAGCTTACACACAGAGGCACACAGATGACAAAAATACAAAAAGTGCAGTGCAATACAACATAAACCCTTTAGGAAAAATAGAAAATATGAATAGCAAAAATAAATAAATAAATAAAATAAAAGACAAAAATAAAAAATAAAAATTGAAACCCCTAAGAAAATATAGGTGGTTAGCAGGCCCGTCTGCTTCCCTTCTGTCCTGCGTCATCTCCTCACCCCAAGTGAGGATTTATACAGTCTGATAGCATGGGGGACAAAGGAGGTCTTAAGTCTGTTGGTCCGACACTTGGGAAGGAGCAGTCTGTCACTGATCCTCTAGTTGCTGATGACAGTGTGCAGATGGGGGCTAGTATCATCCATAATGTCCAAGTTTTTTTAGTGTCTTTGTTTAGGCTTGTGGTTGAAGTTCATATTTTATAAAAGATCTTCTTTTTATATATATTTTAGTAACATTTTTTAGACATTTGTCTAATTTAACTGTCATAAGGATGTGCAATTAAGCTAACTGTATATAAATATTTTACAACTGTGCATAGAATATAGCTTTTCATCTAGTGTTTTTGCAGTAATTGGCAAAATAGTTCATTTTCTCGTGGTTTTCATAAGCTTTTTAAAGTTAGCAAAACAAAGGTTTGTCCTATAACCAGCAATTTTAAAGGTAGCAGAGAATTCATGAGTTGATTCACATTCTCTCCTAAAGGGAACCGGCTTGGGAATATGTAAGATTAAACAGAAATCTGACAGCATTGTGAAAATTTTATGTATCTTTTGTTTTTATCGCAATATTTTTTACTGTGAGGTTTTATTTTATGTTTTTCTTTTTCCACTGGGATGAAATTTTGTTTTCTCAACCTTAAATTTGTTATTGTAAATAACTCAGTAGTTGATTCATCTTCATTTTAGTGTTAATTTCCCAATAATGTAAGAGTATTTTTTTGTATGTAAATGATCAAGCTGCACATTTAGTAGTCTCGCAATATCGCTATGTAGAGTATGCATAGATTTGCTTAGACTGCAATTCCTGTAATACATTTGTAAGCACTTGTATAATGCACAATTAAGGGGTTTGAAGGTAAAGGGGTTTAAAGATGGCTAAAGTTTTAAACTAAAGCAAAACATCTGATGCTGAAAAACTAGTCCATGCATTTGTTACTTCAAGGCTGGACTATTGTAACTCTTTATTAGCAGGAAGTTCACAAAATGCAATTAAAAGTCTACAGTTGGTTCAAAATGCTGCAACAAGAGTTCTGATGAAGCTTAAAAAGAGAGATCATATCTCCCCAATTTTAGCTTCCCTTCATTGGCTCCCTGTCAAACTTAGAATAGATTTGAAGATTCTTCTTTTGACATATAAAGCCCTCACTAA
>JAVLVB010000604.1:6149-70369 GCA_032876305.1 Orestias chungarensis
TTAAAAATGGTACATAATTAGATCTCTGCCTTTTATTTGTCTTACTCTACTTCCTATGTCAATTGTTTTCTATCTAGAACATAATTACGCCGAAACGAAAGGATAGTAGAAACCCCAATATAAACCTATAAAAACAGTCCATAAAAAGATTGCCTTTTAAACTATAAAAACGTACAAAGAAACAGAGTCAAATTATGTGGAGGTCTTCCACGAGGCCTCCAAAACAGTCTTTTGTTGATCAAGTTTACAGCTTTGTGTTTACTCTTGACATCTCTGTGACTGGAAGGGGGGTGGGGGTTCCGCTCCACATTCGGTCTCTGCAGACACTGTGACTTAAAGGCATCCACTTGTGTTCAGGCAATGGAGTTTGTTGTCGTGTCTCCTGTTTTTTTTGTGTGTTTTTTTTTGTAAGCCAAGTCTACCCAGGCTAAATCATCTGCAGACCTGCTGCACTTGACTGATTAGCTCTCCGAAGCGATCAAAGAGCCCCTCCACCCAAGCTCCGTTCTGCAGGCACTGCTGGACGGTCTCTTCCTGCCCCAAGTTGCCGGCGTGCAGCCGCACCGATGAGATCTAGACGACGGAAGCAGACACAAACAAATTAAAATGAGATGCATGGAGAAAAAGGATTCCAGAACAATTGGCATCACATTCATGAATTGACAACGAGGGACTCCTCACCTCGTCCTTACACATGAGGTACGTGTGGTATTTGTAATGCTGCAGTGAGTGGTACAAAGAGAACCACTGAGGTTTCTGCTGATCCACCATATACTCCTACAAGAGGAAAATGATGGTGAGCTGCAATGCTTAATGACGTTTGGAGAACAAAAACGGGACAATAATGCTTTCTGGGTTCAAAAATCTATAGCAGCAATTCACAGCTTAAAACGTCCTCATCGACAGTCACAGTTATCAAATACATATGCATCTCAAAAAGTATCAGATTCGATCTGAGCTAATGAGACGTTTAAGCTGTAAGTTGTGATAAAAACGGATGAGAAAAATCGATAGAAAAAAAACCAAACTTGTTAATACAGAAATTTATTTTTGGCCAACACCAACTTTAGGAAGAGGGTAGATTTATAAGATCCAAATAAGTAAACCAGAAAAGGCCATTGCAAAGATAAAACATTAAAGGAAAATAACTGTGAAGGGAAACATAAGGTACTTCAAAAAGATGCACAATCAAAAGTATTGCTACACGCCTCTCCTACACCTATGATGTCAGAAGCGTGAGGTCTCTTCAGATATACACATATGTGTGTGCATGTGTGTGTGTGTGTGAGACTGAAACGAGTGGAGCAGTCAAACCACGTGCACATTAATTGTTCAGTGTTTGGTATTGTAACCTAAATTTTGCACCTTAGCGTTTTGGATTCTAATATCCTGCAACTTTATGTTGCATATTTGCTTTTAGATTTGTGGTATGAATTGTAGGCTTACTGGGAATGCACCACAGGAGCTTGAGGCCGAATCGACACCAGCGCAAATTTCAGATCTGGCTATGAATGTAAACCAAAAGGGTTTAGAATGGCTACTTTAGAGAAATGGTATCCAAGCAATGTTTCCTTGCTTCAACAAAGCCCATAACAAGGCTGAACAGACCCTGATAATGAGCTGTGTAGGTATAAATGGAGGATAGGGGTTTGCAGAAGGACAACTGGTGACACTGCGCCCTCTCCTGGACAAATAACATAATACATTTTGTACGGCATGAACATGTCTGACCTGAGGCACAGTGTTTGGCATCTTGTCTGGCTTCATTGTCTTCTTGTTGTAACCCCTCCCACTGAGACGTACCTTAAAGGCTGGGGTTTCCCCATCCTTCCTTAGCTCAGTCACCACTGAGATCTCAGGGAAGCTGTCTAGAGCCGTCTAGGAATGACAAACAAAAAAAATCCAGCTGAGTTAAAAAGGTTTGTTTCCATGTCTTTTTGCATTTATCCTACTTACTATCACCGGAAAGTGCATACAAAGACTCACCCTTAAGACCAGCCCTATGTGCAGTTTGTTTAGCAAACGTTTCCTGATGTGCGTGATCATCCCATCCACTTTCTTCATATGCGGGAGCAGCAGCTCATCTGTAACGAGACAAGGAAAATGTTCTACACCCCAACTAACAGCGTTGGAACGTAGCAAACGTAGATCACGAACCATTTGTCCTCTCCAGTGCAGTCATGACATCTTCATCCAAAGCGACACTAATGAGAAGCTCAACAAAGTTTTTGAAAGTCTCCTTCATAGTTCGTGTGTTGAGGAGCCTCGACGTCAACGGAGGGTTTAGCTCTGATCATTTAACAGAGGAGACAAAACCGTGAGGGGACACAGAAGGTAAAGCAACACAAATTCCTATTAAGTAAAAAAATATAAATATTCTGAAATCCTCCTCAGCACCTTCTTCTGCAGATGATCCCGAGGGGGTGGGCGAAAACTCCTCTTTCCACTTCTTCCTCTTCTTGGGAGGTGGCTCGGCCCGTGGCTTCGCCGGTTTGGGTCGAGGCTTTTGGTTTTGGGAGGCTGAAGGCGCATCCGTCAGGCCCAGCAAAGCTTTCATCTGGATAGCCCTGTGAGACCCGGAGGCTGGTTAAAAAAAAAACTAAATAGGTGTTCTAACAAATATATAAAGTAGATCTATCAACGTACTTTAGTGAACTCATAGGTTTGCAGCGCGGCTTCCGACTACAGACTCGCACGTACTCCCTTTTGTTAACGGTTTCCAGAAACTTTACGTACACTCTTTTGTACATTGTCTTTGCATCGCCAAAGTATCCAAGGTACTGGAACGCAAAAATAAATAAATAAGAAGGGTTTTGTGCTAACAATAGACACGGTACTCAAATTCATATGCATCCATGAAAAGATGAAACTTACACTGTTTGTGGCGGAAAAAACTCTCTTTCCATCTTTCAGCTCTGGTACAAATTTCTGCAGTAATGCTTTCTGGACCTTCCAAATAGCTGGAGGCTCCACACCGTCCCTCATTGTGACCTGGAGACATGCACACGGGACGCAATACAAAGTGAATGTCAGGAAGTAGTGGTGGATTAAGAGTATGAAATGAAAAAAAAAATTTGCTCACCTGCACTTTCACTGAATCTGATGAACCCTAAATAAAGTTTTGGTGTAGGATACTTGAAAAACATTTGCATCTCTTAGCTAAAGAAAACGTGGCCAAAGGTTTTACAAAGAATGAAATTGCATATCCATGTATACTGTAGCACAAAGACAGTCCAAAATCTGTATCTCTGGAGTCAGTATGTTTTTTCCAAGTGAAATCTATAAAAAGCTGACAGAAAATCTGTTTGGGTTTGATGAAACAAAAACTATTTTTGCACAAAAACAACATCACCCATCAACTAAAGCACTTGGTAGTCACAGCAAAACCATTTCAATTGTTCCTGGTTTTAGATCTTTGTGTGCTTTTTTTTTCAAAGTGGACGAAGGTAATGATGTGAACTTATACCAGTCAGTTTGGAGCCCAAATCTATAGGCGTTTGTGTTAGAAAGCTGAATAAGACTTTCACCTGTCATTTGTTTCGGTATTGAACGAATGGCCAAACAATAGATCAAAACTGAACATGACACTAAAGAAGAAGAAGAGACCCTTATAGAGCTGGAAGGCTTTTTTTTAAAAGCAGAGCGGTTAAATAATAGTATAATAAGTTATAATGTCGGCTGTTAATTTAACCAAAACATAGTATGTTACACGCTGCTTAGATTTAATATGCTACAATGCAACAAAATTCTTTAATTTTTTAGGTGGGAACGGGGAAGTAAATTACTTTTCATAAATACTCTGTGTTTATGAATCTTTGATAAAATCCCACCGGATATAAAAAGTTGTTCGGTGAAAAGTCCAGTCTGATATTTGTGTCTTGTTTTGGTTTTTATTTTTGTTTACATTTTTTGTTTCCCAACACCGGATCTCTGATTTCTGTTATTAGAGTGGCAAAGAAACCACAATCGAAACTAGTATTTTGATTAAGACCTCATCAACCAAACAACTCTCATTCAAGCTGGAAGTACCTTAAAGGTTTCAATGTCCTCGTTCCTGATGACAAACTCGTCTCTCTCCCGATACATCCCCTCTCCCCCGCTGTCAGATGGCTCCTCATCAGTCAGTCCCTCCAAGGCCACGCTCATGAGCTGCATGGCCAACTGGCCTGACGGCGGTTCTTTTAACTTTTCTTTGGTCAAAAACTCCTTTTCTCCCGAGACTGTTGTTGGCAGCACAGTGGTTACCGGAGCTGGGGCGGATACCGGTGGCAAGTAGATCTGCGTGATGGTGAGTGGGATGGTGGGTCGCTGGACTGCCTTCATCATTGAAACCTGGATTTGGTCATCTGAAGAGGGAGTGGAAATATACAACAATGAAAATGAGTCATTCTACCCTATTTGTTTTATAAAAGTGTTTTACGAGTCAACGAATCAAATGTTTTTCAACCTTTAAGCTAATCCTTTCTTTTCAAGCTTAAAACGACTTGTCTCCTGCAGAAACTGTTTTTATTTGAAAACAAATCTCTGAATTAAATTCCAGAGACGAGATTTAGTCAAGTACAGGTTTTATTACCTGCACTTGTTTTCCGATCTGAAGTCTCATCCAGAGCCGAGAGAGCTGAGCTGATGCTGTTCCTCAGAGCTTGATTCTTCCCAGTACTCTCTTCTTCGTCTGAGCTGAACGAAGGCAACGTCTCCAGGTTCTTATGCAGCTCCTCTTCCAGACGTTTCTGCTCGGAGCTCACAGCTGGACTCTCCTGGGAAAGCAAAGGCCCAGGAAGATTGGGCATTTTCGGAGGCAAAGGAGGCAAGCTGCACAATTTGGAGGAGGAGTTTTTTTTTGGACGACTGGCAGTTCTTGTAGAGCTTGGGGAGTATTGTTGTTTGGGGCCAGATTTGATAAAGTCCAGGAAGGAGCCCAGAAAACCTGTTTTGACCTCTGGCTGTTTCTCTTCCACCTCGCGGATCTTTTGCCTGATCCTTTCATGCTGAGGACAACTGTCCGGAGCACTATTTGAGGAAGACGGGGAACTGGGATAACTTCCACGCGAGTTTTGACGTTTCGTTTGTCCGCTGCGCTTAGCCGATCTAGTCAATCCCTCACTCTCCTCGGAAGCGCCTGGTTTGGTTAGGGACTTACAGCGTACCTTCTTTTTCGGCGAGTCTTCACTGCCTTGACATTCCTGTGTATCGGCACGTTTTGTATTCTCTTGGACTCCATTGTGTACACCTGGCGAGTTGAACACCTGTCCGACAGAGTGGTAGCCACTCTCAGAGGTCTGTCCATCTCCATTACTGACTAGATTAATGGTACTTTTGTGGTGAACAGACTGATCGTGACCGTTCGGAGCCATCTGGGCACCATTTAGTGTCATGCTGATAGTGTGGCAGTGATTGTTTGTTACGGCAGGAAGTTGTGATGAAGAGAAACTATGGGACATCTGGCTTATATCCAAAGTCAAGAGATGACCTTTGGAATCAACAGGACTTGCCATTGCAGTTATTTCGGCCTCAGCAGACGATACAGCTTTGACAAAATCTTGAGGTGTGACGCCACAAGCTGCCACGGTGGCAGCCAAGATGTCGTCAACATTTGACAAAATATTTCTGTCATCTGCCATTAGCATGGAGTCTGGAAAGCAAATGGAGTTCAGACCAAACAGATTTTTGCTATCGTTTGGCTGCTGACTTGGTGTCTGGCTGTAATGGTGCTTAGAGGAAGAGCATTCTGAGCTTGTTTCAGAAATTACTAGAGTCTGCTGACTCTGATTTTCATTGGTGACATTAGTGCAAAGCAGTCCTTGATCCGTCTGGAGATACTGGACATGAACTGGCCCCAAACACTGGGCTGGTTCGATACCCTGTACTGATACCAGCTTTGAAGTATTCTGACTTTGGGGGACAAGCGGCTGCTGGACCAGGATCATCTGGTTGGGCTCAAGAAGCACCTGAGAGTTGGGGACTGACATAAACTGAGAAAGGGCTGCTGGAATGTGATTTTGGGATTGAATGTGGTTTTGTTGAAGTGACTCAGAAGATCTGAACTGTTGGTCAAGTTGCTCTGAACTAAGGGTTCCTGCTCCTTGGGTCATGGAACCTACATGTTCATCCTTTGCTTGTGCAGAATTTAGATTGCCAAGTCTAAAGAATTGTTCATCAGAACGAGAATTGCTTCGAATAACAGTCTGTGGTATGTGGTCATTCATTTTTGAAACCACATAAATTATATTGTTGTGTGAAGATTTGCTATTATCAGAAACAGAGACTATGTGCACTTGCTGTAGAGCCTCAAGTTCCTGTGATGGAAGCTCTTCAAGTTTTTGTTTGGTATATATAGGCTGTGTTTCCTGGGTGGATGATCTTATGTTATTTTGGGTGGGTTGAGCAGCTGAACAGTATGAAGGCAAAGTTACTGATAAAACACTGTGAGGTTGTGTCTGCTGGTGGGACACACTGGTAGGTGCTTTACCTTCTACCGAGTCTCGTATGTGGCTATAATCTACCAAAGAATTAGATGTAGGAAGAGTTTGCACACATGTGGATTGGAACACTGAGGTGAGGGATTGTCCCGTGTAGCTTTGAGAGTGTGTCGCCAAAGCTTGCTCTTGTGGCTGAGAAGTAAAGGTCAGATTTGGTGCACCCTGAGAGTGGGCATTTTGGAAGCTCTCTGAAAATTTTTCTTGACAGAATCTTTGCACCTGGACTCCGTACTGGATCTGGTCCTGGTTCATCCCAGGATTTGATGTATAAATAAGAGTCTGGCTAACAGGAGCTACATTATCACAGTGGCTGGATTTGGACGGCAAGGTATTGTAAGGCAAGGACAGTTTCTCTGAGGGGGAATGGGAGGTCTGTGACTGCGTTTGCGGACCCATGTAACTTGGAGACAAACTTTCCGACATAAGGCCAGATAGCTGGACCGCTTGTTGATTAGCAATGACAGAGTTCTGCTTTCGAGTAGGAGAGGAATAACATTCAGGAGAGCCACTTCTCAGGGTTTGAGTTTGAGCTTTTTCATCTCCAGCTGAGTGTGAATTTAGTTGGGAAGAACTATCATTACTTTTCACAAAAGAAGTGGACGAATAAGGTTGTGTTCCACAATCACTTTTAGGTTTTGGGGACTCACTGACCGTATGTGCAGAGTCTGTTCTCGGAGATGGGCTGCAACATATTGGTGTGTGACGGGACGGGTCCTGCTGGTAAGACATATCCGTTTCACTGCCAGAGCCAAAATACCCCTGCAGGGAATCCTCTGAATTGGGCATGTGCTCTGATGCCACGTGGCTACTTGAAGGCCTCTGGTGGTGCTTGATCACACTACATTCACGTTGAAGAGTTCTTTCAACAGAGCTGGAGAAACATGCAGCCCCGTATGGCTGTGGAGCAACATGAGAGGTGGGCAAAGCAGAAGAAAGAAGGCCAAATTGGGGCTGTAGTAGATGGGGGGCTGACTCCTGTGCCGAGCGGTAGGTGGAGGATTGTACAGGCAGAGCCGAACCTAGAGAAGGCGTAGAGAGGTGATTGAAGGTAAGGGCAGTAGGAAGCAGAGCTTGATTAGGTTTAAGATGAAGCAGTGGTTCATGGTGAGGAAACAGGCCATTGGTAGAAGTGCTTATGGCATTATCTGGAAGTGTTAGGGATGTGTTGGTAGCATAGTTTCTAGGGGGGTAGGCACCTGTGTGCTGAAAGGAGGACAGAGGAACAGGAGAGGGGAAACTGGCTGTGGAAGGCAGAGCGCCAGTCAGATATAGCTCTGTGGTGGAGGAATTGGCACCTACAACACAGAAATCAAACTTTAGAATTTGTGTGCTTACAAAACAGTACAAATTCTTAAAATGAGAACATCATCAACAAGATATGAACCGTTCATCCACAAACTTTAGGTTCCTCTGTCCTTACCAGTGGTCCAAGACGTAGTTCTAAAAGGAGGAAGCGATGAGGCACTAACAGGAGCAGTCTGAAGACTTCTTGACTCCATGGCTGACAAGAAGCTCATGATGGAGGTTACAGGATTATTACTGTTTGACCCAAGTGTTCCTAACATTCAAAAAAAACAACAAAAAAACAACACAAAAACAAATAAGAAACATAAATTAAAGATCATCCTGCAAAACTGAGGCCATAGATAATGTTAGGTCATTCATCCGACTGCGCCGTCAGATAACAAAACACGTAGCATCGAAAACTTACGTGCAGTTGCTGGGATGTGTGCTGTAGTGTAGGTGGGGAGCTGATGCGTCGTAGTGTAGCTTTGCTGCTGGACCAGCTGTCCATCGAGCTGTGGTGCAACATAACTGGGACTGTGTGCAGAAACCAAACAAAAAAATAAATAAATATTTTTCTCACAAGAGACAATGAGCCCCACTTACAATAAAATAAAAATCCAATGAGCCCTAAAATAGTCTGTTTTTGAGTAAGGAGTCTAAAAACCCTTGATTGCGTAGTCCTGAAATTTGATTTCTGGCTCTGTCTCAGAAGTCAGAACCATCTTTTTTATCCTGATTTCATATTCTAAAGCTGTGTTACCGAACTCTACCTAAAAAATAGTTTTAAATAAATTTGAATGAATGTATTTATCTCATTTTTAACCCAAAAACATGACTTTATACTCAAATTAAACCAAATCCAGACAACCAGAAATAAAAGACTGACCTTCTGCCAGGAAGTAAACCTTTAAGGATTTGTACATCCCAACTAAAAACTATTCTGGCTCCTTACGTATCCCTTAAGGAATGTTTGAAGTGCATTAGTTGTTACCTCATGTATTTAACAGCAAACGCTTACATTGAACACGAAAGGCTAAAGTTCACAGAACAGAAAAAGGAAAATAAAGAACTGCTTATATTGCAATCGCAATATTTACCAATAGTATCGCTAATATTTTAATACTAATCACCCTTGGTTAATCCTCTTGGTAGAACTACATCTAATCTATTCCCGACAGAGATCCACTGAAATCAATGAACCATGAGATGTTTTCCTGCCAACATCTGCTACAAGCTTAAACCTAAAATACATAGAAAAGCAAAATGCACTTCCAGATTAGTCAATGCAACATCTGGATAGTCATAGAGTTTCATTGGAAGACTGTTGGAGGTTAACTCGCACACGTTGAACTACAACGATGGTATGAATCAAGTGAAACAAACACGAAACGTTACCAAACTAACTTACCACAACTATCATTAGTTACTGGCTCAACCTGCCAACAGTCCAGGTTTAGACGATTTAAACTATCTAGTATGGATACATAAAACACGTTAATTCAATTGAAATCAAAGGCAAAGCAGGTCAGCTCGTTATATAGACCCCAAAACACTTTATTCTTTAACTAGCTAATTTCCATGACTACGGTGTACTGGACTGCTTGCTAGCTAAACTCAGCTAGCAGGGAGGCAGAAACACACGGCTAACAAAACCCCAACAAGTCAAACTCCACCGCTGCTCTTCCGTCCCGGGAAATGTTCCGTCCGCGGAATCCTCGGAACCAAACAAGGAGCCGACAGCCAACACTAGGCCCCCCCAGAATCACCGACGTTTCCTTCGGGAGCTAACCCGCCCTCCCCGTCACCTCCCACCTGGGTTTGCTAGCGACTGAGTCGCGGTCAAAGGCCCACGAAGCTCCGGTCTGGGGTGGTGCGGCCAGCGCCTCCGCGAAGCTTCCGCTCGGGTAGTTCGTGTCCATCATCCGGTGAAAGCTTCACCTCCATGCTGGAGCTTCGCGAAGCAGCGGGCACACATCGTTGCAGCCCTTCCCGTGGTCGCGTCCACCGAAGCCCGGGTAAACGAGGGAGAAGTGCGAACCCGACGCCGGGCTGTCTTATCTCCCAGATAACCAAAAAACTTCAACAAAAAAAAAAAAAAAAAGAAGTATCTCGTCTCTCTGTGTGATTTATTTTTCCTTCATTTCCTGTCACGTTTGTCTGTTGGCTTGCGGGAAGTTTTGAGCGTTTGAGACAGAGGACGCATGGCTGCACCCAGCGGACCAAACAAGGCTCCTCTGGTGGATGGACGGAGTTTCCCTGCAGGCATAAAAAACACACAGCGCCGTGTCAACATTTGAATCAGGCAAAATCCGTTCCAGATGCCCCCCCGAACGAACGGGGAACCGGGACACTCGCAACACGGGCTGGGGTAAATGCACTGTAAGACAAGATGATGCATCTCTGTTGAATGAAACACAGCAAGGACTCAGCAGTAGTTTCCCAGAAGAAACATTTATTGCACGGTCAGTTTACAGGAAAGCGTTGACTACACTGATTTCTCAGGTTGAGTAGAGAGTAGCCATGCTGGGGGGGGTTGGGAAAAGCAAATGCATCAGATGTTCTGCATCATTGATCATTCCATGATCCTGTCTTCTGAACACACAATGCTTAGGAAATGTTAGTCTGGGATAAAAAAATGTTGACTTGGTGATGTTATTTCTACATCTCTGGCTTACGAGGGAAGTAAAGATGAGCGTTAAAAGTCGCAGCCTAAATCTTGCATTCATCCCGTGTGCTGGCACACTTTATCCTGTCACTTAACTGGGAGATTGACACCTTTGGTTCGTATCTGATACAGTTTAAACCACCTCAAAAACTCACTAAATTGGGAATGTGGATCAAAGTATAAAGAGTGTAATTAAATATTGTATTTGGTTAAGTGTTTAGGCTTTTTAAGGTTTTAAGATTCTTTTTTTTTTTAAACCTGTTAATTTAGTATGTCTGAACATCCTAAGATATGGCATTGCATCAATACAACCAAACAAATCAGACAATTTAACATTTTTTATTCAAAAACAAAGCTGTTATTTAAAGTTTATTTGGTTTTGGTACAATTTTTCAATAGAATCCCATATTCTGACATCTTGAAAAAATAAATCTGTCTTAAATGAGAGCAGTAGATAACATGTTAGCAGTTGTACCTTTGAAACATTTACATAAACATAAAGAGCTTTTGGTTCTGATGATGCAAATTGTTGCTTTTTTCTTTAATCCTCTTAAATCGATTTAAATTACACTTTTTTAATTACAGAAATGGTTTGCAATTACTTTAAATGATAATCAGTTAAAAACATCAAACATCCAAAGCATCCACTCACATAATTTAATATGATAAAAAAATAAAGCATATTATATTTCATCTAAATACCTCACGTTAGAAACAAAGATCACATTTTCATATAAAAAAAAAAAAAAAAGGGGCAGAGAAAGTAAAATCAAAACGAAGAGTCAAACATCAAGGTCCAAGTTCGAAAAGCAGCGCATAAGATGCTCAATCTATTTGTTTTGTTGCAGATTTTAACATCAAGCAAATTAAAGCAATGTCTGGGTTTCACTGAAGAATTTATACAAGTCGAGTCACGTCTCAGTCAAGGAAATTAATATACAGTGCTCCTCGGTATGCCATCCATACGAATTCCTGTCCTTCATGCTATTATATACAGTCACTTAGAAAAGTGTGAAGCAACTTGAAGTACACCCCAGTTTATAAATGCATGTGTTTTGGCAAGAGCACACAGAAGAGGGGAACCAGATTATTCTTACACAAGTAAGATTACTAATAAAAATATTAATTAAAAAAAACCTTTGGTTCACATTACTTTGCAGCATTAATATTGACTCATTTTAGTGCAGCTACGGGTTTTTCTTACTTAAACTTTGTGATAATCTGTAACTTTTCATTTTTAGCTTTTGTGTATCAAAGAAAACAAATCCAGGACACTAGCAATGCTGAGCAAATCGTTCTACCTCAGGGTCAAAATGATTCTTGCGGGAGAAAAGCAATTTCATTGCTGTTGGGGAAAAAAACTAGCAACTCCAAAAATGTTACTCTTTTGGTAATAAGAAAACATCTTCTAGCAATTCATACTATTTAGTAAAAGTCACATGGTGTTTGACACTATTCAATTAAAATTTAGAAGAGCCTAAAACAATGGATGAAATTATAGGCAAGTTTTTAGCCTGTCAGCAAAAACATTGCCATTTTTTTAACCTAAAAATACCTATGAATATAACATGGGGGGGGGGGGGTAAAAAAGGCAGTAGTTAAGAGGTATAAAATCATGATTAAAAGTATTTTCACAATGATGTATGAACAGGTACAGTATCATGACATAGATACTACTTATAAATTAACTTTAATATTTCACAGTCCTGATTTTATATTAGTTTTTGGAGAGACTATCGTCGAACACTCCCAGGTCTTGAGCTGAAACCAAAATATAAAAAGTTACATATTTAGAAAGATTTAATGGAAATGACTCCGGTACTTATTAAAATTAGCAATCCAAATTTATAGTACCCAGGATATGGAGGAGGTGGTGCGTCGTGTTGTCCAGACGAGGAGATTGCCTGCTCGTATGACGGGAGGCCAGGAGGGTCCTCTATGTCCAAAGGGGGGCCAGACGTTGGGGAAAGCACAGGCTGTCTGGAGACCTCATCCAACCTTCGCATTATTAGGGAGGCATTGCTCCTCCTGGGACGTCCTCGGATAGAGCTGTGGGCAAAGCGGACATCTTTATATTAGGTAACACTTAATGCATTAGAGAACAGAAGGCAAGGCAGATTTTATATTTAGTCATACTAAAACATGAATAAGGCACTTCTGACTCTGCGTTGGAGTTGCTACAAAAAAAAGGTTCAGATGCTGAGTCAAATTCCCCCTTGAAAGCTTAAAATTATGTGGTAGTCCAACTTTTCTCTTTGGAGGTTTAACGTCAACCATCTTACATTCTTAAGATCTTTAATGGTTCTTCTAAATTTCTCATTCAAGTCTGGTAAGTCTTTCTGGAAACTGCTGAAAACGTTCAGCTTATTCCATTTCAATTTGGTTCGGATGCGTTTGGGATAAGTGTCCAGTCATCAAATATTTAGAGAAATTGGTCAGAAAGGCCAAGAAAACAACAGTTTACTATCAAGCATGTTAGAGGTAGCATCATGCTGTGGGACTGTCACATTGCCAGTTTTACTGGCGCAAGACAAAGTGGATAGAAAAGACTAAAGATTTACTTTCGACTACTTGATCTTACCCCAAGTGTGCTGATAAGTCGTTTCTCTGACTCACCTTGCACGATGGCTTAAGTCACCCTTGCACTTGGTTTGACACAAATACCAGATCAGGACACCAACAACAACAACCACTACTCCAGCACAAATGAGCCCAACAAGAAGTGCCGTCACATCCACTTTTGATGAATTGCCTTCACCTGTGAATTGAAAGTAACATAAGCATTTTTAATCAACATAAATATCAGCAGATATATATATATTTTTTGTTCTTTTTGCATTTTTGTCACACTTGATGTCATGTGTTTCAGATCATTAAAATGTTTTAAACCATTAGGTGTGTAACTTTTTTCTGTGGTTTTAACAGATTTTTTCCCCCGACCACACCCAGCCATGTTTGCTCCTGTAACTGTCCTCAAGCAAGAAAGCAATTAAATAAGAGCTGCCTAACAGAGTTAGTACACCAGAAAATCCTGGAAACCTTCCCAAGACCCCAAGATTTCCAGGAACAAATTTGAAAAAAGGGTAAGAGGGAAATTATCAGTTGTGAAATAGGTTACAAATATATTTGTAATTCTAAAGCTTTGAGACTCCAGTGAACCACATCAAGAGAGATTATCCACCAATGGTGAAGGTATGGTATCAGGAGTGGGAGCCCGACCAAAATTATCCCATAGGTGCAGCGACGACTCATCCAGCAGGTAACAAATTACTCCGAAGTGACATCCACAGAACAGCATGTCAACAGCGTGCTCCAAACATGGGCATGAAAGAGTTCGTAGATAAAAACCACTGCTGAGCTAAAACAATATTAAAAGCTTTTCTCAAATTTTCAGGAACATGTTTAAACGATTCTTAAGACTTGGGGAAAATATTCTGTGGTCTGGTTTAAGTTTTTGAAGAAGAACGTGATACCAACAGTAAAGCATGATTTTCGTGGTGTGATGATTTGGGACTGTTGCTGCTTCAGGATCTGAAACATTTCCTGTAATAAATGGAACCATAAATTCTGCCTTCTATCATAAAATCCAGAAGGACATTATCCGGCTTTTTGTGACCACAAGCCATAATGAACTCCAATTCTGCAACCACACGATGATCCAAAGCACCGCAGCAAGTCCACGTGGCTGAAGAAAAGCAAAATGTAAACTTTGGAGTTGTTCTCGTTAAAGTCCTGACCCGAATCCTATTGGGTCGGTGTGGCATAACTTTAAAAAGACTATTAATCCAATATGGCTAAATTACAACAATTCAAATTCCTCCATTGAGATGTAAAAGATCATTGCAAACGCCGATTTGCAGTCGACCAACCATCGGTGGCCTCTTCTCCCTTAATAATAAACATCTTCATTTAAAAACTATATTTTATGTTTAGGTGTGTTGTCTTTGAAAAATATTTAAATTGGTTTGATGTACTGTAACACCAAATTGTGACAAACATGAAGAAAAAATAAAATAAAATAAAAATAAGTGGTCAAATGCTCTTTCATGTACCTAAATAAGGTTAAATAGAAACATTTAATAGTTAAATGCTGAACAGGCACTCATCCCGACCCAAAAAAAGGTAGTAAAAAAAATAATTATAGAGAAGAGAGGCCATGAGGGGAAAAATGTGCAGTTGATTTGGGATTTGTATAAAACAAACACAGCGATACCAGTGTGGTATCACCAGGTTAACCGATGGTAAACATGGTCGCCATCAAGAGAGCAGTCATTTAAAACAATGATGGTAAAATTAGGTCAAAGCTACTCCTTCGGCTTCCACCCCATCATGGGTCATCTATTTTTGGTTGTTTGGAGGTTCATTGTAGGCTCACACTTGGCAAATAGGTCCTTTATGATTGATCAGGCAGGAGGATATAAACATATGGTATTTAAAAAGTCTGGCCTTGCTAAAAGCTCAGGTTTTTGCGAAATACAAATTTGATTATGAGTTTGGATTCAGGAAATGTTCCACATCTAATGTGTGCAGCTCAATTGAGGCATAAACGGAAATATCTTAGGAAGACCAAGTTGCTGTGTAAGTTTTCATACCCTTTAAGTCATTTGATCATTTTATGGTAGGGGTCAGCCAGCATGAACCAATTTGACCTAGCAATGGTTGCAGACTCTTGTCTTGTGTAGAAAACTTCCTCCTTTAAATAATTCCATTCATTTTCATGTTGTGGTTTGCGCTCTGATAGGGACAATCTGGAACCTTAACATTGACTTAGCAAAGCCGTTTCCTCATTTTAATCCGAATTTAGTTATTTTTGTGAAGCTCCTCTTAATTTCAGCTTTTGCTTTTTGTTTCACATTTACAATTAGTTGAAAATGCTCATAACCCCCTTCATTAAGGTTTAATGTCCACAGTTAAAAAGAAAGTCCAAAACCATGACACTTGCCTAATCTAAATGTATTTGTATTCTAGAACTGAAGCAAGAAGATTCACCTTAAATGCTCTCCAATGGTTTCAGTTCTGAGAGAGTTCTAATACCCTGAACATTTGTTAATAAGCTTATAAGGACTGGTAACATTTAGTAAGAAGGTCCCTAAGGTGGTTGTGAAGCACTTTTCTTTGATATATACCATTACTAAATCAGAGGCACTTTAACAGCATGTGTGTCGCAATTCCTATTTGAGATAAATTTGTATATGGTGGTAAATTCTTAATGTAATCTTTTGCTTGTGTGTCCCATCCAGTGAGTCTGTGGTGGAGCCTAAATATAATGAGTATGGCATGGAGGTCATCCAACTTAGATAGATGACAAATACTTGGGAGCTCATCAACAAAGCCAATTGGTCAAAACACCAATGTAAACATGCAACAAGGTACGCAACTTTTTTTTAAAACGTTTTTTTAAATCCGTATCAACGTGTGGACTAATGTCGCAATTTTGCCTCAAACCAATGAAATGCCAAGGTGGAGTCTAAATAACACAAACCAAGGATCAGTTTGCTGCCATAAAATTCAGATCATTAACATGAACTCTGTTCAAGTAAGCAATCGTACCTCAAACTTAAATCGACAGAAAATACCCTCGGACAGAACTTTACAAACAACCACGATTTCCTTACCTTTTGTGTATTCCTTCCAGAAGGCGTCCTAAAGAGGAGGAAGAAGAAGAAAAACCCAAGGAAGTGGTCAGAAACGGAGTCTTAACAGAGACATTTTCATGAACAAGAACTCACCAACACTTAACTGTTTGTGGTATGTTCTCAAAGACTTCCCTCGCCTCCTCATAACTGCAGACCTCTTCCCGACACTCCCTCTCGAGGTTGCCAGGTGTAAATATCTCAAAGTCGAAGCTGTTCAGCAGCAGGTGGCGTCCGAGGAACAGCTTCGCGTCTGACTCGCCCACGAAAACTTTTGGGAGGAAAACAGCCGGTTGGAGAGGGAAACATGGAGCCGCCGCGGTTCCGAGGCCCCGAAGGGGAAACTCACCGTCCTGGGCTCTGGGGTCGTCCCTCACAGAGGCCGGATTTCCGGCGCTGGGCTGCAGAAGAAGCAGGAAGAAACCGACCAACATGATGAGGGATCTCTCACACCTGCGCACCAATAAATTACCTGGCTTGTTTTTTTCCGAAGCAACTCCGAAACCTTTGGTTTCTATGACAGAAAACGACTCCCGTCAAGGCTCCTTGATTGTTAAAGCACTACAAGGAAAAACACAGCGTCTTTAAGTAATAATATATAAAAAAGAAACTTAAAAAAAAAAAAAATATGTCCAGAGTTCAACAACAAGCGAAATGAAAGTTGTGGGTGGGAGCGACCCGGCGGCGTTTCGTGACCCTGACAAACGAACCGGGAGACGTGCGAAGCCGCTCAGAAAGTTCTCGTTGTGTCTTCTTTTTTTTTTTTTGTCCCTTGAAAAAAAAATCGAGTCCGACTCCCCAGACGCAGAAGTTTAAAGCTGAGAGCGGAGGCAGAACAGGAAGTGAGTTTCGTCCCTGTTTGCACCTGCTCGGTTTCACTCGGTTGATTGCCCTCACCTTGATCGCGCTTCTTCAACGTGGCCGCTAGGTGGCAGCAGAAACGCACGAAAGAGGGAAGCGCTCCCTTCTGAAAACAATCTGAATTTAATAGGTGGGAATAATTTGGTGACATCTGACTGAGAGCCTTTACTCTAAATCCATCACCCCAACCTGTGACAAATAACGTTTAGGCCCTTAATCACACATTATTGTTTCAGTCTTATAATAAAGGTGTGAATCCAGAAATTAATTACTTTTTTTCCCCCTAATCTGCGGTTACAGACATACTTAAAGATAAGAGATCTAAATGAATTTTGTTTGATTGCAACTATGAAGCAAGCTTTCTGTCATGTCAATCATTCTCTGAAAAACATTCATTTTATGCCCCAGTGTTTACAGTAACCAGATACCACCAGCATGGACATCTCAAGGACGTGTTGGACTGCTGTGCTTTGGTAGCACTTCCGTCATTGGCATCCCTTACATAATGTATCTTTTTTGCCGTGGCGTAGTCAAACAAACAGTTTGGAGATGCCAAGCCTTTAACTTCTGAGGTTCACAGCACCTTTAGAAGAGAAATGGGACCACAGCACATAAGATCCTCCTCCGTGGTCAGCAGTGGGCATGGGCAAGTGTTTCCGTATATTCATCATTTGTCCAAGACAGATCCAACAGTGGTGTTTGTTGGTAATTGTCAGTAGAGTGGTATTTTCTACGGAAAACCTCACAAAAAATGGATAGTGGCTCATTGTTTGTGACTTGTAGACCTTCCTTACCATCCTCCCTACTGTGTGTGGTGCCAAGAGAAAGATGGCTTTCATCCAGTCCTTGAAAATAAATGTGACGTTTGATTTATATCCCAGCAAAGGTCACAAATTACATATTAGAAGTTAATAAAAAATTAGGAGGTAAAGGTTTGTTTAAAGAGATTTTTCGTTGTACTAGCAGTTGCACTGGGATTTTGTTAAAACCAATTACCTAACATCTAATTTGAAAGCTACTGTTTGTAGTGGTGAATTATTTTAACAACTGTTAGTCATCTTTTCCAGATGCACCAATAAATGTGTCTGACGTTGTGTAAAGCACAAAAAAACATGTATTTTGCAAGGATGTAATATATGTTTTAACAGTCTTACAAACTTGTCGAGCAATGACTACTTTGAATCAGGGATCCAGTAATTTCCTTGGTTTGTGAATGGTCTTTTAAGTTTTCCTCATCATATTATCTGGAGTTATCTTTGCACTCATGAATCATCGTTGAACAATGCAGTTCATCACGGGTCTTGCTGTTTGAGCCTTTTAAGGGGAAAAAGCATTAACGTTTCGCAAAAGCTATTAGCATTCTATACGCTGCAACTTAGAAAGAGTCATGAAAACACTTAATAGACTTATGTCAGTATTTCAATAGCTGTGTTTAGAAAAATGTTGCACAATTTATAGCTATAGCAATGCTGCCTGCACAGCAAACTTGAAATCCAGCTTAAATGAGCTCAGCAAGAGTAAAGGCCAGGGATTAAAGCTTCCCCCATGTTGGTTAGAATAAATACATCTCAAGTAAATGGTAAATGGACTTCACTTCGCTTTTGTAATCAAACTGACCACTCAAAGTGCTTTACACTATGGCCACACCCACCACCGATACATATATCGGTGCCTGATTGCAAGACAACTTCTTTACCCACTGTACAACAGTAATAGTGTCTATGTATGGACCTCCTTGGCATCTGTTTGCTTTTTGTTTACCTGTCTAGATTATTTATCAATCTTCTGGTTTGGGCTAATTGAAGTTCTGAAGCAGCTACATTCATTATACCATGAGCTATAACTGCTTTCGAATGATTGATGTTAAATAATTAATAGAGGGAATTCTAGTTGATGAGAGAGCAATCTTGATGCTTATTAACATTATATTTACCTGCAATAAATATAATATAGCAATGTTTTCTGCTTTAAGAGTAGAAATCTGTCTTTCAGCGGATGACCTCAGTTTTGAGTCAACGGGGGCCAATTAAGCAGAAATGTCTTCATTCGACTGCGATAAGACAAATGCTGATTCTGCTCTCACAAGATAAGTCAGCTGAAGCACACAGCTTTCACGAGATAAAAGATCACACACCTAAAACACAACTAGGAAGAATTGCAGAAATGATGCAAATCAAAGCTTCTAGGTACAGAAACCAAGACCAAAGAATTTAAGTTTAAGTCTAATTAGTTTCCATCCAGTCTGCGATCTTCCTTGTAAGGTGGCTGTGACGATATTGTGTTCCCGAGGATGTGTTTTGTGATTTACACACCCAGGTATGAGCTGGAGATGTTGATCTGCACTAAAATAAACCTGACACAAGTGAGCTGTGAGGTGTAGCAGACATTTGCTGTGACAAAAAAATGAAATAATTAATTAAAGAACAGATAATAGCGATAAATGGCATTCCTATGACCTAATTAATCAAGTAAAATACTTAAGTGTCTGCACTAAAATGCAGAAATTGCAAATTGGTGGGGTCCAAGAGGTCCTTGGCAGGTCTACATAGTTTAAATTATATGTTTTATTGTCGAAAAAAATAAGCGGAATAGATTAGAGATGAGGAGAGCCATAGAGTGCAGCACCAGTAGTCTGCACTTTGTCAGTGTGTGCTGATTTCATCACTGACCCAGAGGGAGAGAACAGCAACATATCCCTTTACACCTAATCCGTATACCATCAATCATATTAACATCCTAATCTTCTGGGAGGCCACTCCAAAACAGATTTGAAGAAATTGCCTTTTAATTAACAAAAACGTTAAAACAGCTCCTGTAATTTTTTTCTTCTTCTGCGTTTGTAATTGTATTGATGTCAAACATGTTTAATTGATATGTATTTATTACCTCTTAGTGATTTTCCAGTCAAGTGTCTTTTTTTAACAGCCAGTCCAACGAAACTTAAATTCTTGCAACTAAACCTGGCATCATAATGAAGAAAGCTTTTGAAATAAAAGCACAACTATATTTAGTGATCACTTTTTCCCGCTCAAGATGCAAACTGATCTATGCTGTTCCTAAAATTTCGCTAAAGCCAGTATTACGGAGTCAAAACGAGGCTCCTGTGTTACGATCTGCTTCTCTACTGTGCAGATGAGGTGCTGCAGATGATTTCTTTACCACTTCTATCGAGTGACTCATATTCATTTTGCTGTGTTGCCCAGAAAACACAAAAATATAGGAGAACATATATAGATGTGATTAAAATATTAACCAGATCAGCGTTTGGGAGTAAAAACTGGTGCGATGTCCAGTTGATTGTATGTGATTGTATGATTAATTGATAGTGTGAAGAAAATTCAGTGAGGTCAGAAAATCTGTTTTAAAAGGTGAGCCTCTTTAAAACGAGGAGGCGAACATTTCATACATTCAGGTCTAGAGTCCTTAGTTGTCGGTAGAGCTACATATGCAGCATCCAAGCTGCAGTAGACTCCATACGGCATTGTTGGTCATATGGGATTCACGCTACAGATTAATTTGAAATACTACACAAAGGAATTTTACCGTAGACATAATCTTTAAATTAGGGGTAATGGTGTCTCCGATTAAGATTTTAGGAATTAAGGCCGTCCAAGACCTTAATGCAAGAGGAAATTATTAGCGTGACATTAAACGTACCCGTTCTGTGGCAAAACTAACAAATGCAGAGGAAGGGTGGAATGTGTTCCAATAGTTCTGGGAAAGATTGCGTGTTCAGAGATGCAAGAACATGGACTTTACATGAATGTCAATGTGAGGCTGTTCTTCAAAGAAAATCTGATTAGTTCAGTGACTCAGAGGTAGCCAAGCCTGGAAACATGCTTTAGTTTTTACTTTATATGTTGTAAAAGGGTGTGGGTGGGGTACAAAAAAAATAAAAAATGACGGTGGTGTTTTTTTATTAAAATCATCTGTTGTTAAAGGCAAATGGTTGACTGGGATGATCGTTTTTTCCTGCTACCACCAACCATGCAGTTCATTACTTTGTTAGAATCTTGGGTTTGTCACCATGAGCTGCATATTAAAAGGTATAACTTTAAAATATATATTGCTAAATTACTTGTGTTTTTGTATTGAATACTTCAGTGACATATTTAATAAAAAAAACAAAAAACCTTTCAGATTGAAAAAAAGTAATTTTAAAATCTTTTTCTTCCAGTTTCAGGGGGATAGGAGAGGGTAATACCAGCTGACTACAACAGACTGTTGAGCCGCCTGCATAAACCTTGCTGAACGCTTCATGGTCGCAACAGCAGGGAAAGATGCATTCATCACAACGCGGCTCCGACAATCACATGGAGGGTCATCTTAAATTCACATGAAAATGGTTATATCTGCATAGATGACAAAATGACCCGCATGCTGAAGGTCATTTCTCACCCACGGTCACAGCTCATCTACTATACTGGCGAGCTGTCTTCTAACTGGAACCAGATGTTGAGAGCCGCCACAGGAGAGCAATTAAGAACAACGACTGAATGTGCCGAAAGACATCAACTAGTTAAAAAGCATAAACATTAATATCCATCAGAGTACGTGAAAACATTTAACACCATAGAAAAAAAGTATCAAAACAAACTTATGAACACAAAAATATCCTGTTGGTCACCTTCACTTTATTTGATGAATATAAAAAAACCTGATCTTTTCAGTCAGAGATTCTGTAACTTAGTGAAGATTTGAGAGTCGGGTCTGATGCTGCAATTACGCAGAAGGTGACAAGGTTTGCAGACTGGTCTTGACAGTTGCTAGGTTTGCCTTCCAGGAGCTGAGGGTGTCGTGCAGCTGCTGCCACTGCTGCTTGCCAAAGGTGCGGTGTGTGCTGTGGCTGAGAGGACGGAGACAGAAAAGCAAGGCCAAGGTCAGACTTCGCAGCGAGAGCAGGTCCAGGAAAGAAAAACATGCGAGGCCAACACAGACCGGAGATAATTTAGACACATTAAAGTGTTAAACACTGAGATGTTATTACTATGACATACATATGCTACTTTAGAGGCAGGGACCAGAATGCAGGAGTGTTTGGGGTTCATTCTTGTGGTCTATATAACTTAATATTTACATATTGATGAGCAGTAACACAATGCTTGAGAAATTGTTTACAAACTTTTTTATTTATTTCTTCACCAGGTTTAAATATTGACAAGAAAGTTAGTTACCAACAAATGCATCAGAAAAAAATGAACAGCAAAATTGAGATAGACAAAAATGATTGGAAATATTGATTATTACAAGATTTTATTGAGAACAGTGATGGTATTTTACGTAATATAACATGTTTGATAACTTGAGAAAGCTTTAACTAGTAGAGCACAAAACTTTACTTGAGATTATTGAATGATTAAGGTCATAAATCTCTGTAAATCATGTTTATTTTTTTAAATCAAGTCTAAATCGTATTTCATTCATAGATATCTATATAATTGAAATGACAGATGAAAAAAAGGATAAAAAGGTGGATGGATGGGATGCAGAAACGGTCGCAGAAAATATGGATGAATAATGGATGAATCAGACGAGTGTGTGGGTGTGTAAATTTATACAATGGGCAGATTCTAGAAATCCAATTATTTTCCCTCCCATACTTATCCAGACATAGAAAAAATATACAATAAGTAATAAAAACACCAAAAATCTTTTCCACAAGCCAGACTTCAGAATAAACATACTGTTTTGCTTGAAATAGATACTGTTAGTTTTAAAAATGGATCTAAACATTTATATTATGAATGATAATATTGAAGGACCTTACCTCACGACAACCTTTTTTTGTGTCTGGTCAATTTTGCAGTAAACCATTTTGGTTCGAACGGCTGAAAAGAAAAAAAAAAAGACACGTTAAGAAACGCGAGGAGTGAGCCACACAAGGTAGCTCACCTTGTAAGGATGGAAATGTTTTGTAAAGCAGAGTAACCTATAGAAAAATCTAACTGTTGTTTCCACTGTATCTTTGTTGTCCATAGTAGACTCTTTGACTCTATGATAGTTTCTGTTTTTAGTTAAATTTTTAGAAAAAAAGAAAAAAAAATCAAAAGGAGTCAAAGTACAAAATACTGTACCCATTAAATCTAATCTCCTTTGTGTCAAAAACAAAGAAAATGAGAGCCTTATTATGGATACATTTTAAAATGTAACACCTGATCTACATGAATATCAAATATGACAGAACATAAGAAAAAGTGTTGTTTTTTTTGGCCATTACAGCAACGCCAAAGAAAAAGCAATCCGTTTCTACTAAAACTGTAATAATCAAGAATGTGACATTTCCATTTAACATGCATCTCAATTTAGTTCCTTTCCTCTATGTATTATTCATGAGCTTATCTGGTTAAATGTTATTCATAGACACACTGAAATGATCTGGAGGCGTGCTAAAAATAACTAGAAAAACTGATACGGTTGGACAGATAAAGTCTCTATGTCACCACAGTTAGGAACAGATTAAGCTCAGGGTAAGACAGGCATCTTGCTTTAAAGATTCCCCAGCATAGCAGAAAGACGATGACAGTCTTTTCCTCCGTTCATCATTAGTGTTCAAGGTTCACACATTGCAATTCTTTGTTAAACCAGTAAACCTTACAGAGCGTCTAAACCCCACAGATCATCATCAAACTTTAAAGTATTTGTAAGCTTTTTTAGATCTAGTGAATAACTTGTTGCGATACTGATGCTAAGATTGTTTTTAAGTTACAGTTTAGACGGTGCTTCAGTCAAACTTGATGATTATTCGAGGTTGTGGCAAGTCTAGTAACAACCATACATTTGTGTTTTAGATAGCACAAAATACCGGGTATATTACAGATTGACCTAAGACTAATATCAAAGCCATCCGAACAAAATTTAATTAAATCGTATGTTTTTCAGCAGTACAGACAATCGTGTTGAGTGTTTGAATTACATGAAAAGAAAGAAAGAATCTACAGCGACAGGTTTTTACCGTCGATGACAAAAGCCTCAACGTGATCGGCTCCGATCTGCAGCTCCTGCTGTATGGTGTCGAAGGAGATCTCTTTGAACTCCGCCGCCATTCCCATGAACGTCAGCAGGCGCATCTTGGCCATGTTCTGCTCGTGAGAGAGGCCTGAGGGCCGAAACGCAGGGATCATTAAGCACAGAACAGTCACAGTCAATTACTCCCTGCTCGGGGAGTTTCCCTTTAATAATGCTCTGCACGTTTAGGACCAGTCAGGGATTCTACTCATTAACAAAAACATCTCTCCACAATGTCTGTTTTGAGAGTACATCCTACACATGTTTTAATTGCAGTTCATTCTTTATGTGGAAACACACAATAATGCTGACAAAAACATTCTTGGTCATCTACTGAAAAATAAGTCCCCCATCAAAAGGTAACCTGTTTTCCATTAACACAGAAATCTGCAATCAATAATATTCTCATTGACTCAGCAGGGTTTGTATGTTTTAAATGCTTACCTAGGGAATCAATAAAGTCTTTGTTATTCTGGTAGAACTTGACATAGGCTGCTAGTTTTGCACTCACAAAGATGGTCAACAGCTAAAAGAGAGAAGGGGAAAAATTACAACTGGTCAGACAGACTTATTCAAACTCTAAGATTTGTTTTTTTTAGACTTATTCATTTAGGCATCAACCTCAAACCTAGATAACTACTAAAAATGACCAGAGACAAAAACCTTCTTTAAAGTTGTGTGGCATGATTCTAAAGTTTATTTCCTGCAGACAAACTAGATTTAAAAGATATGAAGAGAACTAATCACTCTAATCTAATCAATCTAATCTTATTATCAACATTCGGAAAATGTCCTACCTACATCAAAACAGACAGAAATTCCTTCAGCACTTACATCGTGGATGAGCTCGCCTTCCAAAAAGCGAACAGGTTTCAGAGCAAGCAGATGGTCAAACAGGAAGGTGTTGGGGTCTTTTAAAGCACGAACGATGCATCTGGAAAAAACGGAATGATTGGACAACGCTTTAAAACCTAACGTGTTAAACAAGTTTCGATAACGTACCTGTGGGCATCGGCACGCGCTTGTGAAGCGTTGTCTTCTGTGTAACTTCCCAGCAGCTCAACCATCACTTTTGCTGCAGCTTCACTGCAAAAATAGACAATTAAAAAGTTTAAGACCCCAAATGAAACCATTCTACACATGCCTTCGTGAACACACGATGTATTGAAAAAGAAAATTACTTGGAAATAAAGCACTGACTCCCAACGCTGTTAAACTGCAATGCATTAGAGCGGCACAATATATTAGAATAAAATCAACATCATAACATCACTGTGAGTAATGATGCACTGAAAAAACTGCTAAGATGTAGTACTTGGTAGGATTTCATACGAAGAGCCATTCATTAAAATTCTGTAACTTTTGAAATATATGTTTAGTGACCGAGATGTTAACTGTATGAATGTCGTCAAGTCCAGGAACAATTTAACATTTACATGATTTCCAGTCACTGTCCAGTCCTAAAACAAATAATGCATATAACAAGTAATATACATTTGCGATAGCTAGCAATAAACATGAATTATTTTGTGCAGATACCTTTTTTTACAATCCACCAATGCTTCATACACCAGCCTGAGAAGTGTATGCTTCTTCTCTATGTTCAGGCTCCAGTCAATAATCCACTTGCGTACCTAATCAGCAACACAAACATTACTCAAGCCAAAGAAACGCACATTTGAAACCGACACCACCTTTAGGACGGGGACATGCAGATACCTGATCAAGGTCAGTGGGAATGAAAGAAATGGCGTTACATGTTGCCGCCACTTTAATGAGGTTGCAGAAGACGGTGTATCTCACTGGTGTGTTCTCGTCCATGCCGTGAAACAAGTTGCTCAGCCTGTAAAATGGCTAGTATTAAAAGTAACTCATCATGTTACACTGTTTTTATTTTAAATGCATGTTTATTTTTTATTTTTACAGGACTCACAGCTGCAGCCTTAGAGAGGGTCGCTCTCCTTCGCGGAACTTTACCAGCTTCTCACACAGACTTTCAATCAGAGCTTCTTGCTTCTCTGGCTCGAGGATCAACAGCAAAGACACAATGCTGTTCATTACACTCTCAACATCTAAAGAAAAAAATACAGAAAGAAGACAGGTGACTCAAACTGACACACCACTCCCCCCTATTAACATAAAACATCATCACCTATTTCCTAAAAGGGACCCATTTATACCGCAGGAGCTATGATAAGACGGCTGTATGATTTTTCATTACCTACCTTTATCATCATCCTTCAGACAGACGTCGCAGGCCTCAATGATCTGAGCCAGGTCAACATGAAGGCCACCTTCAGCGTTCTCTTCGGAGATATCAGCTCCTTTGGACTTGATGTAGGCCCTTAGCTCTGACGCCTGCAATATCAGTCAGTGAAATTATCCATATTAAAAGATTTCAACGCCACACATTTCCCTTTTCAACTGTTTCAAATTTAGTTTGCTTTAAAGACAAGTAATTCACAGTAATATGAACAACAGGACGTGATCTGCCAAGGAAATTTTTGGCTGCGCATACTATGGGTGTCCCTATCTGACTTAGATATCGGTCCGATATCAGCAGAACAAGTTAATATTTGAGTATGTCTGCCAGCATCCAAAATCTAAAATATCAGCACACCAACACAAGCAGTTTGTTCCAGCATTAAATCAACATTTCTATTTAGCAACTTGTATCCAGTAAGCAGAGCCAACACAATCACAACATGTGTTATTTGTTATTATTGTAAACTACTGTTCTCTATTTTGAATATTACCTATCAATCAAGCCCTTTCTAACACTTAACACTACCAAAATAACAAAAGTATGTATGATTAATGCCAATACTTAAGACTGCAACTTAATTTAAGCGAAAGTTAAATTGAGACACCCTTAGTAAGCAAAGATTGATAATCTAAATAATTAAAGGACAAAAAGCAAAAAAACAAAACAAAAATCTTTGGATTAAGAGAGATAGGGTTCTTATTACTAACAAATTACAATACAAAACTCTAGATTTACACATACTTTGTATATTTCCAATATAATATATTAATATTTTCAATAATTTAGCGATAATTAAATAAAAGTCCATCCGCAGGTTAAAAAAAAGCAATGAAAGGGCTGCATTTATGACCACAAAGGTCTAAATACATTTGTTTTGTCTCCAACCCCAGAGATCTACTTTTCTGTAGGTTTTATGATGAGTCTCTGCTCCAACACACCTGAATCAAACTAATAATTCAGGGAGATCTCAAGCAGTTGGTTTGGGGGCCCTTGATAACATATTTTATACATGTCAAGTAAAATAACTTTACCAAGATTCAATTAGTTGAAACCTTTATAAGTCCTGCGTTCTGAAAAATCTCCTTAAACACCGGCGTTGACACCAATTATATAGACCTTAAAATATTTAAAGAAAAACGTGTAGAGACATTATCTGCGCGACAAAACCCAACAATTTGGATTAAGTGGAATTAAAGGGAAATCCAGAACATTTCAACATCTTTGTTTGTATCGGCATCTATGCTAGCATTGTTTGCTAGTCGAGCGGTATTTCCAAAGACATTTCTTGAATAAAAGGGAACCAAAAGCAACATAAATCGAATATTTCTTATCCCAAAAAGTGAAATACTGTACATTTTTGCAAGATTTGCTTACATATACATGCTCTGCATTAACTGTCAAATGCTAGGTATGCAGTTAGCATTGTAGCTAGCTAACGAGCTAAGTTATCTAAATGCTTCGTTTAAATTCGACAGCTAATTAAACAATTCCTACATATTTAACATTTGAATCAAATGAAAGTTGCACCTGGTCTTCCTCTGTTATATCGATAAACGCCGGGACGCTCATTTTGGTAAAACGGTGAGCCTAGATGATGAAATCCACGCTCTCAGCAGCTCCGAGAACAGACCGGAAAAGAAAACTCGGCGTCGCCGGGTTGCACGATCCACATCCGGGTCATTTCCTTAAAGTGACAGCAGCCCAAACTACACAAGTCGTAATGATTACGTACAAAAATATATATTACTGACATTTTAGTTTTGTTGTCACAATTCAATTAAGCTATTCCTTAAAAAAATCAGTTGTTATACTATATGCATTTAAAAACTTTCGTTTTTATCATAAACAGCCAGTTATGGTAATGGATATAGTCTATAATTTACAAAATATTTACATACACTATGTTAAAAGCCACTTAACATTTTTTTTTCATTGTCTGACAATAAATCAGATTAATCATTTACTGTTTTATGGTACAGTTTACATTTCCAAAATTGTGCTGATTAGCTGAATGCCATTAAATGTGGCCTTTTACTCAAATCTGGAAGTGCACTTACAATACATTCATTTGTTTTTTAAAGCAGTGTGCAAAAGCCCTAATAAATAATGTCATCCCTCTTTTAGATTCAGAAAAGGTAACACAATATTTAGGCTAAACCAGGCACACCTGTGGATGTATGCAGGGTATATATGTAATGGAAGCACCAAAAGAAATATAAAAATATATATGAGAAAAAAACAATTGACCTCCAGCTGTTAGATACAGACAAGTCAGCATCATGTTGTGTGGGTGTTATGTTGTTGAAGAGTGTGCAGACTAATGCAGCCATGTTATCGCAACATTTTTTCTTTTTTTTAGGTTTTACATTTGTTTGTTTTTTTAAGCTAATTTATTAGTTCTTGTTTGAAATTTATGGAACATATGTTTAATGGTGTTATGACTCATAAATGCATGTGTTTTGTAATGTTTATGTCGGATGCAAAAAACGCGGATGTGATTTTGTTGTGACTACAATCAGTATTACATCTTCCCTCCCTAGGCTCCGTGCTAAAAAACCTCAGCACAACAGCTGCTATTCATGGATACCTATTTTATTAGACCAGTGCGGTTCACCAGGTATATAGGTATTTTTTGCAAGTCGAAGCAAACAGTTTAAAGGGAACTGATTTGCTCAATCTGTAACTATTTCCAGGACTTGAATCTTGTCAAGCTCAACATAAAGATGTGTCATCGCTTTAGAACCAGACAAACTGAACTACATTTCTACACGCAAAAACTAAGTGTCGACCTTACAAGTGAAAATTAGGCTGGAAAATGGCCAAATGTGTTTAAAAAATCCCTTGGTGCTCTTCGCCATTTAAAAAAAAAAACCTCTTAAACTTTATAGGCAATCTTTCCTCAAGTCTTTTTTCAATAAATGTGCCCACTCTTGAAGATTAACCTTAAATGTTATGGATTTAAGTAAAAGGGGATTCAATGTATACTTTATATTTTTTAAGCTCTAGCCAATCTTTGCGACGTAACACAGAAAGTCTGACTTAGAGACGTTCAGTATGGAAATACTGTCAGTGTCAGGGTGGACTTCTCCCCCTCTACATACCCACTATGTGAACATGTGTTGGG
This sequence comes from Orestias chungarensis, assembly GCA_032876305.1. Lineage (NCBI taxonomy): Eukaryota > Metazoa > Chordata > Actinopteri > Cyprinodontiformes > Cyprinodontidae > Orestias > Orestias chungarensis. The sequence continues at coordinate 35,470 of JAVLVB010000604.1, forward strand.
CCCCTGCAACAAGGAGGACCCTGTGTATTGTTACAATGGCAGGTCACTTAGTGATTAAGGTGAGTAGGGCAAGTGAAGCAAAAGGTCAGCTCAAAACTACGGAGTCGGGTTACGGGTGTTTGGGTGGCGAGCAGTCTCATCCCAGGGTAAGGAGACTGTGGGGTGTTTTTCATTTCCCTGCTACAGCGCTCACAGTTCATCTGTCAGGGAAATATGTGTATTTTGGGGATTCATTAGCTATGGAGACACCTCATGCCATGTCATAATTTCTTGGAAGTCCGCTTGTCACATATTTCTTTTAGCAGTTACAGAAAGGGAACTTAACTCTGTTACATTCATCAGGTCATCCAGTGCCTGAAAATAGTGTGTTGAAGGGAAATAGCTGATGGTGTGTTTTGCCACGGACCTCATTTGATGCGTCATGGTGTTGGGAAGGCAGGCGCCTGGTACCAAATCCCACCTTCACTCTTTCCCCGCCCTTGTAAACTGTCATTTCATTGGATTTATAGATGTTTCTCCACAAGAGTGCTTGTGTAAATCTGCGACTTCTATTATCTGATTAACAGCTGTTGTCAAGACTCTGGTGTATTTCAAGTCCTGAATAAGAGTTTTCTAGGCTTTGAAGGTCCAGGTGCATGGGAGACATTGTCCAATGTTTCTTAAAAAGCTCTTCAAAAATTCTCAGAGCTTTGCAATACACATATGTCTTTATTTTTAACATTAATTTTGTTTCAAATATAGAAATATAGTTTTCAGGGAAGCTTTGTTCACTTTGTGACATTTTTTTAATGGGTGTGTGTGTTTTATTCTTTTATTCTACTTTCAAGCCATGTTATATTTTCTAGAATTTCCCTTTGTCCTAATTTCAGGGTTTTCAAACTGTTTTGCAAGAACTACCGTGGGTACTTTGGGTGCTATCAGTAAAACTAATAAGAATGTTCTGTTGATAACTACTTATAAAGTTAAACCAGGGCAAATTGATGTAGTATTTACCGATTTAGCCCCTAACAACCACAAAGAGATATAGTTCTAAAATAGGACCTCATTTTTTGTGAATCATCATTGTCATTTAAAATTACAAATAGTTTAAAATAAAAACTAAGATAATAATGTTAAAAAGTAGGTGCCCTGAAAACAATTCAGAGAACCATACAAGAAAAACTAAAGTAAGATGTCTGAAAAGCGCTGGTGGTTTGTTATGCCGTTGTTCTTTTTACTTCTGAAGTTAAAGTTTGGGAATAAATATCAACCCCTATTGATTTTTCACATTTTAAAGCCAGCACGTGTTATTGTCTGTTAATTACTATTAAAAAGACAAACTGGTAGGAATTTAAAGTGCTGTAAAAAATGTATTTGCATCCTGGGAGACTCCTTCAAATTGGTATTTATTTATTTATTTTAAATTTTTAATCCCAAACACTTTCAGGAAAATGTTCAGTAGATTGTTGAGATGAAGTGAATAAATGTCAACAAATACACCTCTAAGGGGCTTTCTTCCTTAATGATTAGAATTAGGATTTGAATTCAAAATGTCGCATTTATTCAGTTTTCAGAGGAGAAGTAAATATGTGGATTTAGGTGGTTTACTTCAAAATGCCAAAAGTAAATAGAAAGCGCATAAGTCAAGCTGCGGCATCATTATAAAACTAACAAAGTCCTGAAAAACCTATAACATGTAGCACTTTGCTCCATTGTTTTGGTTCCATAGAGATAGCAAAATATTGAGACACAATTCTAAAAATGATTCATCTCATCTCTGCAGGGGAATGTAACGTTTCTATGTTATGATCTAACCTAGTCTTTTTTTGTTTACGTCATAATCGTTATCTTAGTCCCAGAATGCTGTATATTTTTCCTCATTGTAAAATAAAATTGGTTTAGTAGATTAAATTAGCTGCTCAATATATATTTACACATCTATTGTTTAAAAATTAACCAATATCTGTTGTCAATATCAATGTTTTCGGTCAGTTTGGCTTCACTGACTTCATCTGCTTATTTGATGGGAATGAGCGCATGCTCTTTCTCAACTGCTGGCAGACGGCCTGATCAGCCTCCTCAAAGATAAATGACAGTGTGTTAGAAGCAGCTTGAACCCAGGTGTCGGGTTCTCTCCCTGTCATTCAGCCAAGTGGTGAGTACTCATGTAAACTAGTTTCATGGTCGACATGCAGCAGGGCTGCCTACCCTTCCTTCGACTAATTGTCTGGTTCCCACAGTTCTGGCTGCCTTCACACTCTCTGAAAAATCCCCTCGCTCTAGCTCATCTATCAGTCGGTGACCTTGTCAGGTTGCAATGCATGAGTGACTTTCCTATTTCTCTAGGTGGAGCAAATTACTTGTTAATTACTTATAAGCTAACCCCCTTTAACACCCCCACCCCCTAAAGTGTACTCTAATTAACAAATAAACAAATACAGCAAATTGTAATTTTTCCGGAGCCTTCTAGATACCATGGCGCTGCTTCTAACAGACTTTCATGTTTAGCAGCTACGTAGAAAAAGACCAGTTCTTTACTGATTCATGTGTTTGCATGAAAAAACAATACACCGTTATATGAATTGAAAGATTAAATCTTCTAAAGATATTTTTAGTCAGCTTTAGTCACCCTAAGCTTTGGAACTTGTGATGTTTTGTGATCATGTTTTTTTTTTCTGCCCCCTGCCACCCAAAATGTTCGTTTATACCACTGTAAGAATTGAAAAACTGATTTCAGTCATAAGTAATTAAACTGCTTCATTGGTGGTACTGTGCTTGTGTGCCTCTGGACTTTCATAATTGCCCCTCGGTTCCTGTGTTTACCTTCTCCACCAACCTCCATCATGCAAGCACACAAAAACAGCAAATGTGACAAACCATTAATATGGGAAATATATACGCCATTTAAAATCTAACATACATAAGAGAGCTCAAATCTACACTGAATTACTTTTTCTGAGCTTAGATTATTTGAAGTAAATTATGAAAACTAACAAAAAAGAGTTTGTGCATTTCCTTTTTCTGTAGTTTAGGCCACCTTAGATTGAGATGACAATGAAAACCCCAGTATAAACATTTGTCAAGTCTGCATGAATGATTCTATCAGTCTGCTTCTCTCATGCTGAAAGTGATTACATTAAGAACACTCTAAAGCTCTGAAGATAAGGATATATTCTTTAAAGGTTTTAATGACACAGCCCAAAAAAGAAGAGGATATGTTTTCCACAAGTTTTATACTTTCGGTTAAAGTGATTGGTATTTGTTTAATGTAAGAAGGGATGATCAGTAAGTATCTTACCGGTTATTGTTAAATATTTAAGGGTTTCACAAATCCAGTCCACAAGAACTTTTGCCCTTCACATCTGAATCAAATGACCTAATTTCAATGCTAGCATTTAAATCAACTCTGCAGAGTCCTGGTAATAAGCTATTCATTTGATCCAGGGTGGAAAAGGGATCCAAGTTAAAACAGCTTCTTAGGAGGACTTGGACTTGGACAGCTCTGTTTTAGAGTGAAACTGAAATTGGTTTCACAGCTGGTCAGATTAGGGTCATGTCATATAACTGGCACTTTTCTTTGTTCGTATGAACAATTTCAGATAAAAAGTGTCTGTTTGAAAATGCCCATTACCTGTAACTTATACGCTTTTTCACTACAGTTAAGAATCAAGGGTCAGTTTATTTATATAGCATCAATTTACAACAGATGTCGTTTTAAGGCACTTTACAAGAAAATTAATGAAAATCATAGACACATCTTTACTAATTAGTTTGAAAAAGTTTCCAATCTAAGGAACCCCTGTAGATTGCATCGCGTCATTGACTTGCAGCATTCACTCCTCTGGAATCAGCAGATCGAAACAATGGCTTGTGTTGTCGTTGACTTTACAGCGTCTGCCACGACTGACTGGGGGTTTGAAGAGATAGAAAACTAAAATAGATGCAGAGGATACTGAAAAAAAGAGGGTTTTAAAGCAGCAGTTGTAGAGCATCGCTGGCAGCATCTCAGCCCATGTTCTCCTCCAAGAAGCTGTCCCAGCTAAGAGAACCCCAGACCAGGTGTGGCTAATATGGAGAGAAGAACACTAAGAGAAAACAAAAGGTTAACAATGTTGAAATAACGGTAACTAAAGCAGATTGGACAAAGGAAAGAATGTAGCAGAGAGAGAAGTAGTCAGATTGTCCTCCAGCAGTCTAAGCCAGCAGTCTAGGCAATTAGGAGCATAGCTATAGAAAAAACTTAAGTAACCCTATTTGTTGTATGGCACGTTACACATTCTGTTTTTTAGCATTTTATTCCAAAAAGCGAGGACCCAGTCTAAAAACAGACTTAATTATGTACTGTAAACATGACAGAGGTTTAAAGATAAAGTAATGTTAAATAAAAAATAATGTTTGCATTCATCCATAACAGGGACGCAGCATTGTAAATTGTTGGCACAAATGTCTCGGATTGAAATGTTGTAAGTATGATTATCCTCTGAGGGTTTTCTGTGTTAATCCTGTGTTCCCTTTATGCAGCCATGGGTTCTCCTGATTCCTCTTGTAGTTCAAAAACCTCAATATGAAAATGTATTGTGTTCTGTGCATCTGGATAACCCTGTATTGGACTGGGAACCAATTCAAGGTTTATTTCAGTTGGTTCCAGTGGCTCTTACTAAGATAATTAGTTAGTGAGCTAATTAGTAAAATGATCTGTTTCATTTGAAAAAGAAATCTGTCGTAGCTACGAGTCAGAAAAGCAACACTTCCCCTTAAATGTAGAGTCAGATATTTTGGAATCTTAAAGACAATCTCTTGAAATGGATCGTCTGATTTTTAAGTGGAAACTTATACTGAACAATATTACTAATCATTGTTAGAGGTAATTACTGGTAAACATTATAAAATAAACACAGGGATACCCACACCGTGCACACACACCCTCACACAACTGTGCAAACTCAATGCTTACCCAAACATTGCCAACTAGTATATCAAAGAATAAATAACATGTATATGTACACTATGATATATATGTATACATATACATGTTATTCATACCTATTGTATAGAACATACACCCAAGGTAAACTCAACATTAGAACACAAAATAAGTCTTGGGGATGCATGAAAATACAAGGTGCACGTTAATATCCATATGACAAGTAAGTCATATGGATATTAACATAACAAGAGAAAAAACAAATTATAAGCAGGAAAAAGATGTTTGACAGCGATTAAGTGGAGATGATAGATCTAAGAGAGGTCGGTAGATTATTAAAATCTGTTGGAGCTTTAAACTTCCATGCTGCTAGACAGAAAAAATAATGGGATGTGTTGTTATTCCAAAAACGTTTGTTTTCAAAGAGAAACCTTCTGTGCTGATCGTGGTGATTTTTGTATTTTACCAACACTGCGCACATACCTCGGAGTCATACATGGTAACTTTTGCTCGCCTGGCCTCAAAACAAGGCTGTAGGGTACGACAACAGCTAATAACCACAAGAGATATGTGAAAGGTTTTTCTGATGACTGAGCCACAGCGGTCAGGGTGTGACGGTGAGGAGAAGGCTGTGTTTTACTGTAAAGAACTGATAAGGGGAATTCAGCTGTTGTACTCAACCCACTTGGTCATCGCAAGTTGATCGCTATCAGCCTGTCATAGACATTGGATAATAGAAATAAAAAATCTGTCCAAACATCCCCATTTAGCAATCACTGCTCAGAAATAATATCGCTATGAGTCACGGCATCTGAATTTGTTCATCCATCAGAGAAAAAGAGACATAAAGCTACAATCGTGAATTCAAGGTCTACTTGGTATTTTCCAGTCAGATTGGCGGAGAAGCACGCAATACTGTTAATTCTGCTGAATTATTGCCACATTTCTTTACATTAGTTTTATGGGTTAAATTTGTACAAAAAATATAAACAGATTGAAAAACTCGTAGAATCAAAGAGATTCTGTTGTTTTCTGATCACTTGTGATAAAGTCCAGTTTCACCCAAGATCAAACGTTAATAGACAATGAAGATAAAATACAATAGAAATATTAAAATAAAATATAAAATAAATAAAATAAAACAGAAGAGGTAATTTCAAAAACGATATAACGGAAAGTAAGGAATTAGCAACTTATAGTTTTGACTTATAATTGTTGTCCAAAGTTTTTTCTATGGGTACTTTTCTGTTTTACTAGATGACAATGGGTGTATAATCTTCTTACTGGCATGCTCTCTTAGTGATTCTCTTTAGCCTTTCAAGCTCATCCCATGCTAGTTTGTGATGGTTCCAGTTAGGATCAGCTGCAGTTGGTGTTGCAATGAATGTTGCTGACACTTTTACTGTAAGTTATTGCACACATCGTCGTAGCAACATCCCGTCACTATTTACTCCTCGACAAAGAATTCAACAACTCACAACTTCAACAACACAGATCGAGTCTTAAAGTAAAAGATTTGGTTATGTTAGCTAATTATTCAGCTGTTTGGAAAATGTGCTTTAAAAAAAAACAAAAAAATGAATAATAATAGTTCTGGCATGAACCAATAAAACTAAGGGAACATAAAAAAACAAGCAGAACTATTAAATTTTTTTGGATCTTCAGACAAGATCACCAGAATATCTTTTTATTATTTGTTATAAATTAAAAAAAGGTTGCAACCTATCAGATATAACTTGCATTACTGGTTTAAGTAGAAATAGAGAAATTGGTAACAAGGTTTTGATTATTTTTATGTTTTCAATAAAGTTTGGGAGCTAAGTAAAAATGTAAGTCTAAAAAGCTACACCTTGAAGAGCGCTCAGAACGCTGTGAAGGGTTCCATAACGAGGCTCTCCTCAAAAGTTATTTAAAAAGACAATAACTATACATTTACAGAGATTACAAAAGCTCCAAATGTTCATTGTATTTAGTATTTAGAGGTCAGGTTCTGACGTGATATTCTGTGATCCTACGCAGCAGAGGCCCAGGCACAGGCACAGCTGTAAAGAGAATTTCTTATCATGTCATGACTGGCAAAAGCAAAGAGCTGGGTTTTTAACACCAACAGGGAAACCTGGGATATCGCAGGATGAGCAGGAAACAAAGCACTGCATGAGAAACCAATAGAGAACAATGGAGATCTGTGAGTGTGTATACTTAAATGAAAATAGAGAATGACACTGGATACAGATGCACTAATCAGAGAAACAGGTAGCAGCTGGGGGTAAGAGGGAACACAGTAAAGGAGACTAAGTACTACAAGCGGAAAGGAAAATGACTAATGCTGACCTGAGAATAAACTAAAATACAAAAACACCCAAGGATTGTGTTTCATGATCCTGGTCTGACTGTTGACCTGAAGAACAAGTATGTTGTTTAAATATGACAAACTGAAGTAGACTGAAATTGTTTAAAAAGCAACACACATTACCCTGTTAGACATTGGGATTACAGTAAACCATAACGACAGCATTTATAAACAGAATGAAAATAACACGGTGAATTTTCCCCGGAGTGGCAGGCCAATCAAAAATAGACTGAATTTATGGTTCATTCAGGAGGCGGCAAAAGAACCTTCAACAACGACTAAATCACATCAGACCTCTATGGCCACGGCTAAAATCCATGTCAATTATTTAATATTAAGAAAGGGACTGAGTAAAAATGGTAACCGTGGGTTGTGGGCCGATGGAACCACAAATTCTGATCTCCGCCAAAAAAACAAAATCTGAGGGAAAATGTCCTGCCAGTAGTTTTCAACTTTAAGCTGAAAGGTGGAACAACCCAGTTATTAGGTTTGGAGAGTGATATATACATTTTACGCCACATAGTTTGGATCGGCTTTTTATTTTAGAACATGAGATAATCAATTGAAAACTGGGGTTTCTGTCGACTCAGACTGTAAAGGTTTTATTTTTGGAATAAGTTTTAAGATCCGAAGCTTGTAAGGGAGAAATACCTTCTTACAGGCTTTTAACTTAAGAAAATTATAAAATGTTTAGTCCAAATTGTATTTTCAGTCTTATCTATATCCCAGAGGATAAGACAGATAAAAGGAAATGACGAAACCGTACAACACTATGTTGTTGGGTTTGTTATCGCCTTATTTCCATGCTTACAACGAGAAGTGAAGGACCGGGCCTTTATTTATGCAGCTGTCAGCACATCGAATGCCATCCATTACTCTCTTGTAGCACCGTCCTGCACACAAGTTTTTCCTCAATCCTATTGCTTTTCGTGTAAGTGTGAGTAAATCCTGTTCGTTTTTGATTCAGCAGTAAATAGCGGGTCTACGTTCAGATAAAGCAGCATGGATACAGACGCTTATTACAATGGGAATACAAGTAAACCCCCTCTTTTGGCGCTTCTAGGTTCCCTTTCGTGTAGTCCATCATGCTTCTTCTTGGCCCAGCGGTACCCTTCTCAAATTCTCCCTTAGTCACCATGCTATAGAAAAGCTTGTCTATTTCTTGTAAAGGGTCAGAGGCAGTGTTGACCGTTTCCCTTTTTCCTCCACTGAGATGTTGTTTTAAACCCTGAGTTAACCAGAGATTGATCTGAAACATGGGTGTATTTGGGGACTGCCATTCGTCTTAGGGCCTGAAAGAGTTGTTTTCTCCCCCAGCCTCTGTCACCTTTGACAAATCCTCACTAAAGACCCCCAGTGCCGAAGACAGGGCCTGCTTTTGCCTTGGCTTAGTGGCTCCTCTTATTTTATCTTTTGCTCCAAATTTTTTGGCAACACACTTTGAACCTTTAGGCGATGCGGTACATTACTTTACTTTTGTGTTTGTTTGTGATGAGTGGAGCACAGAGGGGTTTTTAAAATCGTCCGGGGAGAAATTAATTTTCTTAGAAACTATTTTCAAGTCCGCTACGTGAAAATGATCTCCTTAGGGATGCAAGAGTTTGCCTTTTGCACTTGCTTGTTTCTTGAGGGGAAAAAAATGTCGGGAATCGCTAAATCTTCCATGTGCTCTCAATACCACCCATAAGAATTGCTATAATGTTTTAACATCATTTTTTTGATTATGTCTCTTGGATGTCTTTAGCTAAATCTACACTAAGAAAATTCCTACAAGGTTATGAAAAGAAGCTTTGTTGAAACACTAAAATGCTAGGTAAAAAGTATAAGTACTACCAGTTTAGGATTGGAAAATACTGAAATATATATTTTTGTAGTTTTGCAATCAGAACTACAAGTCTTGTAGTGAAGCAAGCTCAGCAGTTTGTCTGATGATTTCATCACTTTAACAGTGACTTCTCTTCCCATCCCCTTCTGTTCCCAGTCTTTCCACCCACCTCTTGTTTATAGGTTGATACTGGGGTCAGTGATATTCGCGGCAACCCTGAGCCATGCTCCAGATGGTGATGACAGACACTGGTTAATACAGTTCACCTCTTCAACACCAAATCCTGTTTGTTTTTCTCAACTCTGACTGTCTTTTTAGCAGTGTGAAGTTGGTCTAACATGAGACCAATTTTTTATAAGGTTTAACCTAGTGTGTGTTTTGGCACAAAAGTCCAAACTGAATTTAGAGAGCAAATTAGTTGTATGAAGCTGAGCGATTTAGCAACCTTTGAGATTAGACCAAATTTAAAGATGATCTTTTGTGTCAAAGTTAGATTCACATGAGAAGCAGAATCATTTATAAAAATAACCAAAGCTGCGAAGAAATAAGAAAAAAAAAAATCATAATTAAACTTAATGTGTGATGTTGATTGCAATTTCTTTGCCGTAGACATTTACATCTTACATTCTGATCCTAAGGAGAATATTTTAATAAAAAATGTATAATAAGGTTTTTGGGCTCAGAGCAACTTCAACAAATTCATCAGTGCTTCTTAAACTGCCTTAAATGGTGACGGAGTACTACAGCGCAAAAAAGAGCAAACATTTTATTAAACGGCAGAATATTTTAGGGGTTTCACCTAAAACAAATGCGAGCCCAAAAACTTCTGCTTTGATTTTTTTTCTTTCATTAGGGTCCTTATTGTGTAATGACGCTTAAATATACTCTATGTTAAAAAGACTGCTTGTTGTTAAATCTTTCACAAGGAACCACAGGAAAACAGCTAAATCATGATGATCTACTTACAAAAGGGTCATAAAATGTTTTCCCAGCAAGGAAGAGGAACCCGGAGTACCCAGAAAAGTACAAGAAGAAATTGTGAACCTACTAGCTCCAAGATACCAGTGCTAATAACTGCAGGTAAAAACTCACAAATAACTACTTTGGTCAAATTTAATCCAGTATCTCGGCTGATATGGAATAAATTTTTACGCCAATTGCTCGTTTATTCAGACGTCCTCTTCTTTCATGCAGCAGACTTAATGATTGAACTTTAGTCTCTTATCTCTCGACCTTTTTAACCTATTAGTTCTTCTTTCTTTGCAGCAGAAAGGTCCTGGGCTTGAATCCCAGTCTGGGGTCTTTCTTTGCAAGCTTCCCAGCCACCTTACAAGGTCAAAAGGGTATAGATGATGAATGGACGTGCAAAAACCCCATAACAGAAGGTTTTCATACAACACTGTAAGCAATAATCAAAAAAACATCCCATTTGAATAATGTTTAATTTTGTCAGAATAATTATAACCCTTAAAAGTACATTTTATTAGCAATATGTAAAAAAAAAAGGGATATAAATCTAAATTTTGTTTCAATGAATGCAATTCAAACGCATTGATTTATACTTTTTGATTCTTCTCTGCTTTGAGGGAAAGGAGGAACCCATGTGTGGATTTGACAAATATTACAATGTTAAAAGATCCACAGCAGCTGGCTACTTTTTACAGGCCCATTGTAGCGCATGCATTCCTGTGGAGTTTCATGTTTAGTAAAGTTCGAGTTAAAGCTGGAACCTCTGTGTCTGACACACACCCACACAGAACTCCCCCTCTCCTTTACTAATAAATAATTATCCTTTTGTGTGATGTGGCTTTGCTCCAAGGCCGTGCACTGTATGTGAAATGCTTTTAGCAAAAGAGTCCAAAAGGGGAAAATTCACAAAAAACCACATTGACTTTTAGAGTTTACATTACAATTTTACTTTAGATGATAAATTTTGTTTAGGTTATTTTTTTTCAACATTTTGCACATCCAAGCAAACACTCAACTCAAGAAAAATGATGTTTTCTGTACTTCCTGTCCGATTCAAAACACATCTCATCTTTCTTTCATGCTGTTTTCCCACTTTACTCACTTGTTTTCTGTAACTGGTTGAAAGTAGAAAACATGCAAATATATATATATATATATATAAATATTTATATATACGAATTTGAGCATACGAATTTGAGCATGATTCCTGATGATGCTCAGTTGATACTGAGATTTTTTCTGGGAATATAACTGGAAAACATAACTTCACGTGAACATTTGGCTTTATCCTCAATTTTTACAATTAATAATAATGAATTGAATGCTAACTATAAATACCAGGATTCTCAACATCTTATTCTCCAATTAAAAACTAGAGCGCTTCAACTTGGACAAAAAAATAAAACAACATCCTCTGAAGTGTGACATTAGTCAGAATGTACTCAGACTGTGGCTGTTGGGTCAAAGCAGAGGAGTCATCTTCTTCTCAGGCTGTCTTGCCCCTCCCCTATACAGAGCTATGCAGTATTTCAGTCTTTAGCAGAATAAGGAAAGCCAGAGAATCTAGAGACACGGCACACATAGACCGTTAACTTTACAGTCACTTAGTTCTGCTGCAGGTATCTGAGACAGTTAAAATTTAACATCCGGTTTCAACTCCATCGTAATAGGCAGAAAAAAAATGTCGTTGGAAGCGCACTGCGAGAACTTATTTTTGCTTCTGAAGATGTGTGGGCTCCAAACTTTTTTCAGGCACTCTTATTGATAACCTTTTAGGACCACCTGAGTATTTACGTTTACTTTACTGGAGTACCATCCATTTTTGTTTGGACTTTTTTAAACTTTTTTCAACAATGCTGACTGAGCTGAACTTCGGAGGCATGTCCGTGGGGTCAGACGTCTGTGATCTAACCCTCTTACAGCTGGCACCCCCAGTGCCGTCCTTACCAGGAGCTGGAGGGATACCTGTCGGCGGCGGCCAATGGACACAACTGCTCGACCTTCACCCTGGCTCTCCCTACAGCTCCCTGAACTCACACCACCCTCTCATAAAGCAGGAGCCCAGCTGGGGGACCACCGACCTGACAGAGGACCACTGTGGACACGGGGCCTTCACAGTGCACATCTCTAGCCAGATCACGAACCCGGGCCCCTGTCTGGTCGGCGCCTTCGGGGAGACGCCAGCGGGCCAAAACATGTTTTCCACTGGGGTCTACCTGCCAGGCTGTTCGGACAGCCCACCCCCAACCAGGAACCAGGGTAAGGAACCAATTCCACCTCTGTCTTTAACGGAATATGTTAGACGCAAACACGATATTTTGAATTATTGAAAACAACCTAGCGATTTTTGTCCACCCTCATGCTGAGATGGTTTTAGAGCGAAGTCTCAGCAGGATTATTATGCACCCATAACAGCTGTGACAGGATCTGATTTAGATCACACAGTTTTGACGTCAGTCAACACTTTTGGGGAAATTATGACTCAGTTATTAGCAGGGAAACAAGTCGTTTTTATGTAGTGACTCAAAAGTAACCACTTGAAAGGCCCCCAATAGGTAAATAAAGATACGTGCAATCATGGTTGAAAGTACAATACAATCTCTGTCAAGTCAAAGGGTTTTAACACATGAACGACTTTTACCAAACTCTAAAGTACTTTCAGTCTTAGTTGAAATATAAAAAACCATACAGCAGGGATTTCACTGTTATTTATTTAAGAAAGATCAAAAGTCAAAACGTGCCCCTGAAACCTTGGCTGCGCTTTATAAATATGGAGAACACAAATGTACGATTTTAAATATAGTGTTAACTTTTACTCTCGACTTCTTCAGCTTCTTTTAGCCTTTTCAGCCAGAATTTGTAATCACCAAACAGAAAGGCACGCTATCACGTCTTTTGACAGGAACGGTCAAAACAAGGATATCTTTAGACTTCCAGAATCATAATAAAAGATACATTCTGGGCAAAAAAATACTTCCAGTACATGTCTGCAACTCTTAGCCTTGTTTTGGAGACCTTGTTAAATCTGAAAGTTAATTTAATTACGTCAATATTAGATTTATGTATATATTTTTTAAATTAAGGTAAGATTTGAGCCGATCCGTCTCTGTTTTTTCCATTTGCTCTGTGTAAAGCGCTTTTTTTCATGAAGCAATGAAACAGAAAATGCTTTTCCCGATACAGATGGGATTTTAGACACAATCAGTCATTTTTCTGAATAAGTTTAATTTCCAGCTTAGGCCTGAGTCAGGACATCTCTTATTGTTGATGAGTGTCAAATAAACATTTCAAGAGCGTGCACACAACGGCAGCCGTTCAAGATTGCTACCAACAGCTTAGGAGTTTGGATTGATATTGTTACTTTCCCTTCTACCGACCTTACCCAACAGTAGCTCACTCTGGGACTGTCTCTTGTGTTTTTGCCAGATTTCTTTTTCCACCTGCCATAAATTTTTTAACCGCAAGGCTGAAGAAAGATGAGAGGAAAACAAATGTATTTCTGAGGAAAGAGGATTTAGCTGTGTGATGAATGTCTCTCTGCGGTAACCCTGCCAGGGACTAAGAGCTACAACCAGCGGGATGCAGATAACTGACCGAACAACTTTGCAAGCTTTACAGCATTAAAGTAATTCGTCAGACTGTGACCTGTAACAGCGATAGCTGGAAAAAATAACATATTTGATTTTTATTATTTCCATCACCATCTCCTTTTGTGTCTCCTTGCAGGTTATGGAGCGGTTGGTTTTGACAGCAACCCCAGTTATGGCCACACACCCTCCCAACACACTTCCCAGCTCTCCAGCCTGTCCTTCAAGCACGAGGACACGCTGTCACCACTGAACGGCATAGGTAAGTGTCTGCATCTCAACATAGCTTCACCAGACCGGAAAACTGTCGCGTCTCATCAAGGTCATATAGGAAGTAACCCATAATTTCTCTTATCACACACAAACACTAGCAGTGATATCCACTTTCATTCAAAGTGCCCCCATTTCTGGCACACGTAAACACATTTTGCATTATTGACTTTGGAAATCGTATAACTTAAAGGGAATAACTTTTCCGAGACAGTCGGAATGTCAGAGACGGTCTGGGGAACAATATAGTACATGAACCTGACATGCACCACAGATTCTCATTGAACTCCTCAAAAGGAGGAGGAGTACAAGCCATTTGAATTAACTATTGTTTGCTTTCCAAGTATGTTTTAAAACTGCAAATGAAAAAATAAAAAATCCAGGATTTGTAATGGTCACCAAGGAAACAAGATATGGTTTGTCATCTAGTTTTAACTGGTAATACAAAGATATGTCAGTATGCAATTTCATTACTCATGTAATAATAATGTCACTTCCCTGTTCTACCATCAATACAAATAAACATTTTCCTATATTTTAATATATAACTTTTTGCTCTGATTTCTTTTTGTGGTTAATCAAATCATGTTACACAGAAAAGATTGCAACTACAGCATCAGGCTAAATGTAATTCAATAGGATTAGCCCTAACATCGAGTTATCCCCCATAACTAGGCACCTAGTAAGGGTATATTGGAATAGCAAGACACTTCAACAGGAACTTACTGCATTATCAGTTTTGACCAATCGTTAGTAAACGTCTGACCTACCATTCCTGTAGCTGTCATGTGAACAGATCAAATGTACTCAGGAATTGGGAAATTATTGATGTCATCATCTGTTAATTTTAATGCTTACTAGTAAGGAACAAAAACGTAATACCATTTACAAATTACCAAAATGTAAGACACTTGCATTTAAATTCCATTTAGGTTTTCTAATTTTTTAACAAAAACATACACCATATAGTACTTGGTCTTTTACAAAAGGACTCTCATCTACAAACTTTAATAGTTATCAGATGAATGGTCTGCCTACGTGTATGTTTATTTATATCGAAACATTTAATGCTTTATGCATTTGCAGAAGATTTCCTTGTATTAGTACAATGACATCCATAAAATATCTGAACTTGTAACATTACTGTGGGTTTACATTACATATTTTGGCTCAGCCTTGCCTTAGTACTAACAAATCCATTCCACTAGATAATAGCAGTAGCTTCATTTTTTTAATAACTTTTAAAAAAAAGCAGCTTATTTAAAAAAAAAATTTAAATTCAATGTAGACCTGCATAACAAATGTTTTTTTTTCAAAAACAGCAACACACGTGGTTATATATTTTTATGTATGGCAAAAGCATTATACTTCCGAATGTATCAGGAAACACATATATTACCTTTTCAAAGTAATCCTCCAAGAAAGAAAAATCATTGTTTTTTTTAAATATGCAGTAGATATTTAGTATCTTTTTTAAACTTATGTTCGTTTTCATCATTTAATCTTTTTTCTGTCGGTCTCTGCTGTCCTGACTGACAGGGCAAAGACCTTCTTCCTTGCTCTGATGTGTTGTTTCTGACAGGGAGCGGTGTGTTCTTGCAGACGCCATAAAACCACTTAGCGAAGTTAAACAAGCTTGATTTTTAAACCAATCGCCTGTCTCACACTATTCTATTGGGACAAAATGACAGTTTAAAAAATATGTACAAATTTTATATAAACTTTTCTACTGCAACTTTAAGTGTTACAAAGTCCTCTTGCTACTAAGCTGATTGAAACAGCCTACACCTTTTATAAAGGATACGCAGTGCTGAGCTATTGTGATTAAACGGTTTTACATTTCATCTGTGCAGTTGAGCAGCAGTATGGCGCACCAAATCCCATGTTTGGCTGTCACAGTCCTCCCGAATCTTGCCCAAGCAATCAAGCCCTGTTGCTGAGAAACTACAACAGGTACAATCGTCTCCTCTCAATGCATTTGTTTTTTTGTTTTTTTGTGTGTTCAACTACCCTTAAAACAAACATTCCTCTCTCACACCAAAGTTTTAATTCTCCCTTATTCTCACTCGTCTCTAAATGTCAGGTTTGTTCCACTGATGCTGGTTGCTGACTTGTTGGTCATTTTTTGAAGTGTGAACTCTCACTGATCCCATGCGGAGCTTCTGTAATCTTTGTATCATTTGCTCTGAGGTTAAGTGCTGCCCACTGGTGCTCAGCAGGCCAAAACAAACACAGAGTGATCTACTACTGATATGTCCGAGTCCCCCTGAGGGGAGAACGAGAAACAAAGCATAAGAGACAAGTTCAGTGAAAACGATTGCATGAGAGGAAAGGGATAGTAGGACATCTCCTTGTTTCAGACACTAAATATGTCTTCAGCTGGTGCTCATTTTGATGCGAAGCACCTCCGGCAGTAAATTAGGAGTACATTCTTCAAATGCCGATCGGAGATGTTGTTGGAAAAAAGGAACATGTGCAACCCAAATATTGGGACAGCAGCAGATAAGCAGAAGGAAGAGTGCGCTGCTGTTAGAGCTCATGGCAAGAACTGGAAACCCTCAAGCGAACACGCAGCCGTGCACACACATGCGCACACTTCCACACGCAACGAGTACACGTCAGATATCAGTGAGCCTCTCCATAGTTTAACATAGCTCAGTGCTGATTAGCGAGCAATCGCGATCCTTCCCTCAAGGACTTCTCAAGGAATGCCGGGCAGAATTCCCCTGAAACTGTTTCCCGCCACTAATGATGCTGAGGACAGAGTGATGTCATGCCCTGGGCCAGGGTGTACCAGGCACTGACGCGATCACTCCCACGGAGAGTGCACTCACATCTTTAATATTGTGCATGCCTGTGTGTGTGTGTTGGCAGTGGGATCTGCCAAGGTGTAGACCGGCTCAGTGCCTGTAATTTTTAATGAGAGAACTGACGAATGCAGTGGGTGGATAGAAAGTGTAAATAAACAAACCATCAGAAGCCTCTTATAGGATGAACAGGTGTGATCCTATTATCTTTAAATAATCTTGTAATACATTTTCTATGGTTTTCTTAGTGATAACCTTTACCAAATGGCATCTCAGCTGGAATGCGTCACGTGGAACCAAATGAACACCCTGACATCAACAATGAAGAGGTGAAACCATTTTTTTCTATGTAGCATCTTTATTAATCATTAATGGGAGTTTTACAAAGGAGGTGAAATTTAAACAAATGGAAAATTTTGCCAGTAGTTATGTTTAACATTAATGTTTCAGCAATTATTACAATAGGATTCTCTTAAAATCATTCCTCTTTTTTTTTCTAACTGTATCTCTATATATGCAGATGATATGATATTTATTAGATGTGACTCAGATGGGATTTAGTCAAGTATATTTTACGTGAGTAATTTCTTTATCATATGATAAAAACAAGTTGTTATATTTGTTGTGAAGAGAAACAGAAATCAATTCAACAACCTTTTTTTCCCCCCAATTACATTATGTTGCTGTTGCACTTACACCTCCCAATTCGCTCCCTTACTTGCGTTTTAATGATCTGCAACTCTCAACAGCCATGCAATCGGTTATGACAGCGACCCTGTGGCCCCAGCTCCGCCCATGCTCGTCAGTGCCCAGTACCACATTCATACACACGGCGTCTTCAAAGGACTGCAGGTCTGCCAGCTAAATACACTCATCTTCACATGTAGGAATGAAGTTACTTTGTTAATTTACACCTGTTTAATTATTTCCAAGGATGTCAGAAGGGAACCCGGTATCGCTCCTCCACCTGCAAAGTCCACAGAGGCCAACGAAAAGCGGCCTTTTGTTTGTACTCACCCTGGCTGCAACAAGAGATACTTTAAGCTGTCACACCTGCAGATGCATGGCCGAAAACATACAGGTGAGAGCCACATGAAGATAAAAGTTTTTTTTAATTCGCTTTCGGTTGTGACCTGAAAATTAGATATATCTGACATCAGTGGTATCTGGAATCGCTTTGTAGGTGAAAGGCCTTACCGTTGTGATTTCACGGAATGTGGCCGCAGGTTCTCTCGCTCAGATCAGCTAAAGAGACACCAACGCAGACACACAGGTACGTTTGTTGAATAAGGTCTTCCTGTTGCCACACTTTAAACATACACCTGACCCGTTTCTACACTAATTGACACAAAATGACTGGTCCGGATGATCCACATATTGCTGTTTGCATCACGAACACCCTCCATCTAATTCTGCCTTTATACTCTCCAACCTCCATCTTGACATTCTCTCCCTGACTGTGAAGGAGTGAAGCCGTTTGAGTGTGAGACCTGTCAGAGAAAGTTCTCACGATCAGATCACCTTAAGACACACACTCGGACTCATACAGGTAAAACAAGTGCGTATACCTTTTATTTTCTTACTCTTAATTGTTTACAATTTAATTTGATTAAAAAATCAACTTATTCTATAATTCTTATCCAAGTTATTCTAAAGCAATATCTTCTTTCGGTTGTTTGTTTTTTCTCCATATCTCCCCTTATTGTCAGGTGAGAAGCCCTTTATTTGCCGCTGGTCCAACTGTCAGAAGAAGTTTGCCCGCTCCGACGAGCTGGTGCGCCACCACAACATGCATCAGAGGAACCTGACCAAGCTGCAGCCTGCCATCTGAGCAGCGAGAGGCTGGGGAGTAACACAAAGAAGAAGGTGACAATACGTTGTGCCAGCTCGCAGAGAATCACGCCTGGAGCCTGATCAGCAGTTTAGGGGGACCTGCCAGACTTGGTGAAGCGGTGAGCACAGCTGACGCCTGCATCAGTCAAGACATCTGATGCCATTAGAACAGACACAATAAAAGCATAAGGACACTTCCACAACCACTGCTCCTTATGATTATATATCAACCAAACTGAAAACATAAGAGGATAGAGTGCCACAGAAATCCTGAGCCAAGAAAAACTGGCAGACAAGGAAATCATTAGTACACTATTCTATTGTTATGTACTTGCTTTTTTTGTTTGATTTATCTGACTTGGATAATGTGATGGATTTTGTATTGTATTGTATTTAGATCAACAATAAGGACTTTTCTTCCTCACTTTTTGTCAACCTTTTTTATGCGTTAAAGACGACATTACTCTCCAAAGTGCTTTGTATATATCGTACATGTTGCCTTTTTTTTTTTTAACACTGTACATATTCTTCAGGCATTACGCAGAGTTGTTTCATAAAACTGATTTCACATATGTGTTATGCGTGACAAACTATGTGTAGGGTTTTGTCAGAGCAAGAGAGGCCACCCATAAGCAGTGGTTGTGTGTGATGGCAGTGAAGGATAGTACAATGGTGCCCCTCTGTGACTCTGACAAGCTGCAGGTCTGACCCCATGAAATTGCTGACACACACTTCGTAACCACTAACATCTGCAGCCCAGTAAATCTTATTTGAAGACATGCATGCTGGACTCTACCGACAGCTCGCCTTCTACCCCAATTATCAGGTCCCTTTCAGTGAAACATGATAATTATAAGACGTCAATTTATTTTAGTAGTCTGATTTAAAAATGTTAACCTGATTAAAAATATAAAAAAGGTTATTTGTTGTTTAAATTTTTCAAGATATTTCCTGCGGAATATGTTAAAATTAAAGAAAAGTAATGAACAAATAAATAAAAACATGTAATAGGACAAAAACGTTGTTGCCATAGAAGCTGGCTGTTCGGAGAGGGTTCTTTCCAAGTATACGTTTGGAAAGTTATGTGGAAGGAAAAAGTGTGATAGAAAAAGAAAACGGTACACAAGATGATGACTGTAAAGCAAAGTCCACTGAAGAGTCATGAGGATATTTAGTTGGTGTAGACTGCTGTCTGGGTTCATTTTGTCAAGAGTTGCATCATGCTGACAGATCTAGAAGATATTTCTTATGTCATACAAATCTTAAACCGGAGAGCTATGTTGGATCCTAAGTTATTCTGACACCATAGCGATGCCATGTTGAAACGCTATTTAGGGTAAGGCAGAACAAACAATAACTGAGCACATATACTGCACAATAGGAAAGACCTACTAATCAGTATGGCGACATTTCTGTCTTATAAAGTTTTTTTATTCCATTGGTGTTTTTTTCACATTAGAATTGTCATTAGAATTGTCTGAGAAATATATATTGGTGCTTTATCAGCTGTAAGTTATACACATAAAAATTGAGAAGCAATAAATACTTAAATTATATCATTATCTCTGTAAAAAAAAATTTGAGAGGAATTGACGTTCCTGTTTTACGGAGAAAATTACAACTTTTGAATAAGATTCTAACTCATCCCCATAGTATTTAATCTTGTTTTAACAAAATGTTATCTGAGCCACATGGTGGCAGCGTTAGCCTGTTCAGTTCAAATGGGATTTGCTCCTTACCACCTCAGACTTCAGATTGTACATGTTCACTCTAGTCGTGGCTTTATGGTGCCTGATGTATCCACAATAAACACAAAAGAAAGAAATAAAGAGGCGTCATTTATGGTGTGCCTGGCGTCGTTAAATATAAATGATGTGGATGGAGTTGTGTGTCAGCTTGTGTGCAAGAGATGAGGTGAATCACCCACTGCAGGTAAGTTAATAAAACATGATTGAATGTGGGCAGAAAGCTGCTGCCCAGCTCTCCGGGCAAACTTTGTTATGTAACCAGAAAAGCAATGTAAACACGGACATGCAAGCTGGTTATATTTAGAGCAGTGGTATAACATCTTGGATCCTTCATTGCATACATGTTTAATAAAGAAAAATACATGCTATCACAAAACACATAAAGTAGATGAAAAAAAAGGAATTAAAATTGACACAAAAAACAGAAAGAAAGAAATCTTTCCCTCCTGCTTCTTACCTACCAACAACTCTGTTGTTAAATAGATCAATCGCACTAAACCACAAATAGAAGAAAAATAGATTATTTTCAAATAAAAGCATTCAGTATCAATATGTTCACCATACTCCAAACTGGAAAGGAATACTTAAATGAAACTTTTCGTAGGTATCGTATTTGAAGCGGAGTCCATTTACCGTCTGTACCCCAGTCGTTTATTTGAACAGCTGAATGGAGCTGGATGGAGTTTCCCTGTCCGTGATGCCCACACTTGAATGAGATTTTTGTCAGAAACTCACAGGACAAATTCATCATGAGCGTAGGAAACTTTCAACCAACATTCATAGTTTATTCTTTTCCTAATATCATCCAAATTGAGAACATTGAGACTACTGTCACAAACCAGAGTACCCAAGATAGCTTGTCAAATCAGATCATTTTTCTACCCCCAGATGTCTAATCACATAAATATCTGAATATCTAATTTGTTGCAATGGATCCTCTTTTGCCCCCTTTAGCTTTGAACAATGAACATAAGTAATTTTTTAGCACTGAGGCTCCTATTCTTGTTTTTACTGTGGTTAATTCCTGCTGCAGAACCTTACAGTTTTAGAGCGAACAAAGATTATAATGCCTTTCTCCTGCTTCAGGGTCACACTCGGCTCACTTTAGCCGTCCCTCAGGTTGTTTTCCAATCCGCATAATGGCTGAGAGGCACAATCTCTGTGATGTTTAGTTTTTCTTTCCTGTTTCTTAATCCCATGGACTTTGATTAGGAGGAGCTTCTCTTTGTTCTGGCTCCGCAGGGGCGTTGTGAATCATGGGGGGAGATCACAGGGATCGCCGAGTTGAACATTTTACTCACTCCAATTCACTCTTAACAGGAGACTGCAGACAAGAGCCAAATGCTTCAAACATCCTCAGTCATTACTGCCATCATTATCACATGCTTTTGGAGAGAGGCCGACCTCGACCCCTGTGCTGATCTACCTGATTCACTGCATTCCTTATGAATTAGAGGATTTCTGACTGAATGCTGTACACTTGTATTATCCAGCAGCACGGCAAATGTACCCCACTGTTCTATCAGCCTCTTGTGAAATGCTAGCTCCGATCTGAATGCATGAACACACTCAAACTTGCGCGCACACACGCCACCAGATGCCCCCTCAGCTGTACTGCTGGCTGTTTGCCTCTAAGGGGTGTCGGCGTGGGTAATCTCAGGTGACGTACACCTGGTAATGCACAATCCAAGACATCTGTAGGACAGCAGGCCCGCTAGCTTCTCAAACTCCTCGACCATCCCAAAGCATCTTGAGATTTTCTGTTTCAACCCAAGCTTGTCAAAGCCTCGCCTTCTTGAAAAAATACCCAAAGAAAACTCTCAAGGCTTTTTCAGCAAGTTTAAACGTTTATTTTCTTTTACTTAGCAGCACATCAAGAAATTAGTATTTACTTTTAGTTACCTCCCATTAGAATGAAGCATTATGCATCAGCATCCGTCTCCTGTTGGGGGATTCTTTGCTTTGAAAAGATATTCTCCAACTTCTGGCAGCAGAAAAGTCAGTGCACATCTAGCTCAATGACCCTCGGGGGACTGGTTACAAGGTCAAGGACCCAGAGAGGAAACTTCTGAATTAAAGGGAGGCCAGTGTGACAAAGTCCCTCCACTAGAAGGCGCTGTCAAGGACTGTTTGACTGCTAAGTGAAGCATGTTCTTAGTTGTATTCCCAGACAGCTTTTACCCTCCCCTCGGGCTGTAGTGCTCTTGTGCAGAGCTGCTGCTTTACAGTCTGAAGGGCCTTGGGGTTCTTGGGGGTGGGGGTGGGGTATTCCCTGTGGCCCAGCCGGGAGCCTGACAGGCTCCTGTGTGTCGGGGGCTTTGGGAACGTTGAGGTCTTGGGGGGCCTGGAACTCAGATGGGGCCTTGAGGGGAAACTTTCTCGCTGAGGGAGCAGAGACGGAGCAGATACAGAAAGACAAGCGAGGGGGGAAACACCTTGAGAGGAGGCTGTCAGACATGCAGGCAGCAGCCGGAAAGATCCCACGAGGGTACGCAGGGAGCGGAAAACAGAACACATGTGCATATGTACACTCTAGACTAAAAGAAATATGTGGGCCAGCAAATAAAAGAAAAACATCCTACTCCCTCCTCAAACGTCGTAGCTTTCATCCCCCCACCGCCCATCTTTCCTGTTGCCTCCTCTTTACCACAGGAAGATATTAAAACCTAACAGGATTAGATGTGTCTAGTTATCATGTGAGATAAAAGATCACAAACTACCCCAAGCTCCCTCGGAAGCGGTGGGATGGGAAACGGCCTCATCTCCTCACTTTTCACCTCTGCCCCAAAGGTATTCAGATGCTGGAACATGAGGAGGAAAGAGCCAGGGAAACGGGGAAGACAAACGATGACAGCTGGAGCAAGAGAGTCGTTTTGTCCAAAGACACAAGGTCTCTCTGGGACAGTTCTGTCTCCAGCTTCTGTGTTGTACACTCCAACACTAATGGGAAAGAGGCTGATACTTTTAATTAAAACTTGAAAAGTTTACCCTGGGAGTAGATTAGATGAAATATGCACAAGCCTGTCAGAAGTGGATGTCTGAATCTGCCTTGTAAAGCTGTTTGAAGCTGATTTTGAGTCACTCTGACCTCATCTGTTAGGGCTGCCCATTCCTCAAGAGGCAGTTACAATTTGCTCCCAACTCACTAGGTTTATGGTTCCTAAATTGAAACCTACCGCTCTTTAAAGAGTTCTCTCTAATTGTGTGGCCATTAATGGATGATTCCTTATCCACACCGTGTTGATGGTGCATAAAAACTCATGATGATGGATGAGCACAGAGTGTAGTTCTTGAAAGGAAAGGAGATTTCTAACCTGTGCTGCAAAACCACCACTAGGAGGAGTGAAGCCCCGTGATGAGAAAAGATGAGGATGGGTTGGGGTTACTTTCCAGGGTGTAGCATAAAAGATTGATGCCCTCCTTCAAGCTTCATTGTGCAGGAGTAGAAACATGCAAGGCGCTGAATTAGCCTACATATACGACATGCACAAACAACCGCACACCTTGCATAAACGCAGGAGGTCTGTGTGTCATTAGGGGCTGCTTTTTACCCAAATGTGTTTCTTTTATTATAGCTGCAGGGCAAGCTGGATTGTTAACATACATTTACACATGAAATGACCAAATATCAGTTTTTTTGTTATGTTTATGATTTCCATTTGATATTCTTATAGGAATGTAAATACAGCAAACAAATGACGTGGAGTAGTTGCTTAATTTGTTCATAAAAGAAAAAAAGACTGATGTAACAGTAGAAATAACACTAGAAATATAAATTTGAAAAATAATAATAGGGATGGTGATTAGATGTTCAACTATTACAAAAGTCCATACAATTAGCCAGTGCTCCTCTCATTGCAACATTTGATGATTTCTGACATAAATGACCCTTTTCCTTTCTTCACATTATATGTTATAACTTTACGTTATAAGCGAAAAAGCAATTATTTTATCGGTTTAACATGACTTAACAAAACAACAATGGAATACCGCAGGTGTGGAAAAAATTGTGCTTTCAGTATATTTTTAGATATTTTTAGTTCAGAATGTGATAGAAATTATCCAAAACAAATTATAAAAAAAAACAACTATCCAGTTAAATGTTCAACCGATCCCCTCTTGTGAGAGTTATACATAAACTATGATTTTTTTGATCACACCGATACATTCAATTCTTACTATCCAGCCGTTGAAATGGTTTGACTCAGACGATCTTTAAAATGCAAAATTCCTATACAAAACGAAAAACAATAAAGCACGTACTACAAAACCCCTTCACAGAAACAGAAGGGGGTGATAATCTGTTGGCAGTGGTTAGATGTAAGCAACTAGGAAAGGGTCTGTGGTCTCCAACCTTGCAACCGATTCAGGTCACGGCTTAAGCAGTGTCCACATATTTATCAGATTAAATGACAAAAACAAGGAAATGGTCTGATCAAAATACTTGGCTATTGCCGTGGTGTCTGATTTGGTCGGTACACTGGCTTTCAAAAACCATTCACACCCAACCTTTATATACTTTGTCACATTACCAATCGTAATCGTAAATATATTTAATTGGGATTTTCTGTGAAAGACCAACCAAAGGTGATATACAGTTGTGGAAAGTGGAAAGATCAACCTGAATGATTTAAAACTTTTTTTTACAACTATTAAACCAAAAAGTGTGGTGATCAAAAGAATTGAACCCCCTTAAATCAATAGTTTGTGAAAACAACTTTTGCTACAATTACATTTATTTACAATAAAGTTTTTTAGGGTCTGTCTTTACACGCTTTGCATGTAATGACTTGAATTTTTACCCATTCTTTTTTGCAACACTGCTCAAGCTGAGTCAGAATAGATGGACTGTTTGTGAAAAGTAGTTTTCAGATCTTTCCCCAGATTAGGTTTATGTCTGGACTTTGACTAGGCCATTCCAAGACATGTATATATTTTGTTTTAAACCATCCATTGTAGCTCTGTTTTTTTTTAAAGATTGCTTTCCTGCTGGAAGGTGAACATCTGCATCAGTCTCATGTCTTTTTCAGACTCCAACAGGTTTTCTTCTAAGATCGCCTTGTGTTTGGCTCCATCCACTGTTTGGCTCCATTTCCTATGGTTTTGTTTAAAAAAAAGCCTTCTCCTTGCCACTCACCTATAAAGAATACATTTGTGCAGTGCATGACAAGCACTTGTACTGTGGACAGGTTTCCTCACCTGAGCTGTGGGTCTCTGCATTTTGTCCAGAGTCACTATGGCTGCATCCTAGATCAATGTTCTGTTGTAAGTTTGAAAATATAGCTACACAGCCTTGTCTCATATTATTATTACTATATTGTGCCATATTTCCCCCCATTTTTGTGAGATATGCAAAGCAAAGCCTGCTCTCCAAACTCAAAACAACTCCTGAACCAACAAATGAAAAGCCACTCGGTAATGAAGAGCCCTAAATGATGAAGCCACAAACAGGGTACACCTGGACAGGCCACTAGTCCAGGTTTCTAAGGTTTCTTGGACAGTAGAAATAAGCTGGAGTACCTGCAGTGAATACTAAATCTGGAGTCCAACCCAGGTCTTTCCTGCTGCACTAGAATAGTGCAAACGACTTCAGTGCAGCCCTGCAAACAGAAATTTGTTTTTGTTATCCTAACTGAATTTGAAAAAGGCTTTGTCTGAAATAATAATGGACTGTCAGAAATAAAGGTTGTTCATGTCGTGTATGTACATACACTACTCAGAAAAAGTTAGGGATATTTGGCTTTCGGGTGAAATTTGTGGAAAATGTAAAAAGTAAAAAGTTCCCGCCACAGTGATATCATATCATGAAAGTAGCACATTTAAGTAGAAGGACGCACTGGTACACTCATCTCAAACAATTTGTTGAAACAAAAGTTAACGTCTAATTAACTCATCATGTCCCCTTGAGCATCAATTACAGCTTGACAACGACGTCTGATGCTGTTCACAAGTCGACTTACTGTCTGCTGAGGCAGGGCATCCCACTCTTCTTAAAGGGCAGCCCTCAGGTCATTGCGGTTTTGTGGTGCAGAGTTTCGAGCCTCTACACGACGACTCAGTTGAACCCACAGGTTTTCAATGGGATTCAGGTCTGAAGAAAGTGCAGGCCACTCCATTTGAGGTACACCAGTCTTCAACAGCCGTTCCCTGATGTTGGACCCCGATGAGCTGGATCATTGTCGTCCATGAAGATGAAATTAGGCCTGTGTATTTCATGTAGGGGCACAATCACTTGATTAATGATGTTATTCAGGTAGTATGGGCGTGTCACTGTACCATTCACAAAGTGTAGGGCAGTTCTACACAGACTGGACACACCTGCCCACACTGTGACACCGCCACCACCAAAAGCTTGTCTGGTGACAACAGTGGCTGATGCATAGCGCTCTCCTTGACGTCTCCAACATCATTGGCGGCCATCATTTCTGCTCAACGTGAATCAACTTTCATCAGAGAACAGCACTGAGGCCCACTGGTCCCGCGTCTAGCGTAAATGCTCCCTGGCCCATGCAAGACGATGACGCCTGTGCCTGCTGGTGTGGTAAGGTACCCTCACAAGTCGTCTAGCACGCAGACCACGCTAATGTAAACAGTTTCGAATGGTCTGACGTGACACTTGGGTGGCTCTCACCTCCTTTAAACATGTCTGGAGTTGAATGGCATTCATCATCCGGTTTCTCAGAGCATTGTTCAAAATGTAGCGGTCATCAGCATGGGATGTGGCCAAAGGACTTCCACTTCTACGCCTTTCTGTAACTCCTCCAGTCTCTCGGTATCTCTGTTGCAACCTTCTGATGACACTCTGACACTCTGAGCTCAGTGGTCACGTCGATCTCAGAACGTCCTGTTTGAAGCATTGCAATGGCCAGGTACTGTTGATCCATTGTTAGGTGTCGTCTTGGTCTCATGATGTCACAATGTGAACAGCCTGATGAGGACGACTGTTTAAACACTAGCTGTAATTGAACCAGGACATTTATTGGTCGATTCGAGGATCAAACACCTGTTGTGCCTTTTGCCGTTAAGCTCCTCGTTAGAGACCAGCAACATGTGCAAAAAGTACTGAAACATTTAATAGTTGGACAGGTGCATTCAAAAGCTCAGAGAAGGTCACATTAAGTTCACCTGTTAAGGTTTGAATGCATTTTGGGGTCATCCTGAAATTCAACCCAACAGCCAAATATCCCTAACTTTTTGTGAGTAGTATATGTGGTTTCAACTTCATATATGAGCCATGCCTTTTGTTTAAGGAAAGTTGAGGCTGTCGGTCGAATAAAAGAGAAGTGCTGGTTTTTATCACAAACTTTATCATTCTTTTCTTGACTAAACTTCAAAGTCCTACAATTCAAGTAAAACATACATATTATCGTTTTACATGTCAATGGTATTGGAGAGTACTGCTGCTGCCAAGGTCAGAACTGTTAAGAGTAGACAAAAGAAACCATGGAGAACAGAAAAGGAAAAGGGAAGAACGGACAGTCAAACATCTACGGTCATTTGCAGATATATACATAAAAACCTTATTCATTTAGATGCACTTTGTGGACAACAAGGGAAGAGTTACTGTTCTGTAATAATCAAAAAGTGCAGTAACAGACTTCCTGTCCTGTTTTGTATAAAAACAAACAAATAAAACCCTCTAGTTTCAATGACCTTGAAGCTACTTTCATTGGCAAGTGTAACAAGTTTACAAAATTCTTTAAAGTTCATTTCCACAACACAGTTTATCTACTCTGGATCCAGTTAAACATCCACTACTGGCGCATTTCATACCTGTCTCTGACAAAACAGTCAAAGAGATTATCCGCAGTCTGAGTCCATCGAATTGCCTCCTGGAGGACTTACCAACTCGTTTCCTAAAGTCTGCGCTGAGCAGTTTGTTACCACCACTCACCCACCTAGTCAACACCTCACTTCAGGCTGCATCGTTTCCAAAGGCGCTAAAGACAGGCTAAGGCTGTCATAAAAACATCCTCTAATAAAAAGCAATCTTGATAACACAGTACAGAGCAACTACCAGCCCATTTCAGACGTGTCATTTCTACGGAAAATACTGGAAAAGGTTGTACTCAAATAGCTTGTTAACTTTCTTTTACCTAATTATGTTTTCACGTTATTTCCATACAGGCTTTAGGCCCTACGGTGACAAATGATATTAATATGCTCTTACATTTTACCTTTTTTATTGTCGTTTTTGATCTTTATATAGTCTTGTAAATAAAATGTAATATACACATACACTTGCCTCCCCTTGACATTGCAAAGACTTCTGCGGGAAGAAAAACCGTCAACAGGCACAAACACAAGGGTTAAAAAGACAAACGTGAGGGAGGAGAGAGAAATTCAAACAAAAAATAGGGCACTGTGATTGTAAGAGACTGACAGTCGATTGGATGGATTGCGCGGTTCGTCATGCAGACTGTTTAATTGTCGTGGCGGTCTTGAGGTCGCTGCTGTTAATTAGTGATAAGAAAATGGAGGTAGAAAATGAGAAGGAGGCGGATGGTAGACAAGCCTATGCGAAAATGATTCTTTGAGGTTGCCTGAATGGAGCACTTTATGACTGTCTGCAGCCGGATCTTCACCCAGAGGGCTCATTATTATCATGGAAAGGGGCTGATCCACGCAGACACTCATATGAGACCCGTCTGAAGCCATTACCATACACACATTCAACCCTCCAAACGCCTGCGTGAATGATTAGTACCCTGGCACACGCAAGAGGGGCGGACCGCTGAACGTGGCCGCGAGGCGACTAGCCTTTCCGCTACGTCTTCGAGTGAACACGCATTTGGTTAGTTTACATCTCTGCACACCACTAATACTCATCCACCTTCAATCACACATCGGTTCAGACACACAGATGAACTGTAGCACACAACGAACCTAATATGCTGTCCAGAAGGAAGTGCATTGAGGAATTTTGGAGTTTCAGGCCTCCCAATTATTCAAATGCAGTAAACTAGAATGACCCTACATGCTTAAGCCAACCAGTGGAGCAGCCAAGATATAATTCACTACAGATAGATGTTGAAACTGTAAGAAACAACTTGATGCTTCTCTAATCTGCAAAAAGCAATCTGATGCTCTAGGAAATCATTTGTTTGAGGCTAACCCTGAATTCATAGAACAATATGTGTCTCGGCCTCTTGCAAAGTTATGCAACCTTATAAACAGTGAAAACTTTCACATGCGACATTACAGAGTCGCTTTTTGGGGAATTTTGGCCTCTGCTTTGAGATTAAAGTAATATCCTCGGTTAAAACGCAGTTAGACGGCCAACTTGTGCATCCATCGCCCTGTCCTCTCAGTTTCTAATGAGGTTTATCGCATTTGTCCCGCTTGACTTGTCTTGCTAACTGGCACACATATATCCGTATGTTCCAGATGAGCAAGCAGAGGGGACACACTCGGTGGCAGCACCGTTTTCTCAGTTACATCCGAGAGGTTTACTGCAGCAGCCAGCAGCTACAACAAGTCATCTCAGCTCCGTCTCCGTGGCGCGTGCGAACAGCAATTAGTCTTGAGAAGTGTTAGGCATGTACGCTCGTTTCTTGTGTCCAATGAATCAGAGCACAACCTTGAGGATTTAACGTTTGAAAGACCTAGATTAGCAGTCCAAAACTGTGAGCTAATTTTACAATGAAATGGAACAAAAACTCCAAAAAACAAACAAAGGAATGTTGTAGACAGTATGAGTATGAGGACTGGAAAACGTACCCATTCCCCTTAGTCGTCACATTTGTTTCATACAACTTAATCCCGTTTTAGTTAAAAGTTGGTAAACACGTGTTCCATCTTCAGTGACCAAGGTAACTAAAAGCAACAACAAAAAAAGTTTCACCAGCAAGTTTCTTTGGTACTGATGCGGTAATTACTGCAGTGAAGTGGTTTCAACGATCATTTTGTGTGTTTTAGTTAGCAGGTACAAATCTGACTCGGTCAAACTGTCAACAGATCTTCCTCAGTTAAAGGCCCCCTTCTATTTAGTCGTTAAATGAATGATTTGCACTTGCCAAAATGGAATGTATGCCGTTGACAGTTTTACTATGTTAATAACGTTTGACCATCAGTTGTCCCAAAGAAATTGTTGCATGCAAACAAAAGCAATCATGTCACAACATGGCTGATACAGGGCTGTAATGGGGTTTACAACTTGTGTGATTCATAAATGCAAGAATGGGGCTTCCTAATAGTGTCACCATATTGTTGTCACAAACCAGAAATAAACAGCTCATTATCAGGTCTCTGCTGAACTTGATATTTTGCTGAGGAAGCAATCCAGTTGTTCCATTTAGGTGTGGGGTGCAAATTGCTTTAATTAATAGTGCTAAAGTTCAAATGCTGGCGGGTGGTCTTTCTACTTAATCCCTTGTGCATGTATGAGTTCTCTCAGGGTACTCCAGCTTCAATCCCAGAGTCAAAAAACCTTGTTTTCTCAGAGAAACTTGTGAAAATAGGGCTGTTTGTCCTGTGTCTATGTTGCACTGGGATGGACTGGCTACCTGTCCAGGGTTTACTCCGCCTCTCACTCAGTTACTGCTACAGACGGACATCACCCCCTCTTGTAACTGGAAGGACAAGTGTGTTTAGATTATGAATGGATGTGTGAGTGTTGGATAGGGAAGCATCTAACAGTTGCAGGATTGCAGCTCTTCAGGACTGGAGTTAGGAATTCCTTGGCCTAAAACTACCAGCTAAACCACATTACTAGGAGACAAACAAATTAAATCTTTTGAAATCAGAGAATAAGCTGAATTTTCGGTTTTAATGGAGTAAGGCCCCATTTAACACACATAACTTATTTCTGCAGCTCAGACAAGAGCCTTTGTAAACTTAACACTTATCTCACAATGTGATATAAGAGCCTAACAAAGAAGACCGTGATACAAATATAAGGAAAATTTGTTTTAATAAATTTGTACATAATCTGAAGACATGCATTTTTTATACTTCAGTGTTCTCTATTTGTCATTAATGTTTTGATCAGAATAAACAACTGTGTAATTTTTGTTCTTTCAATTATAGGCTACAAGTTTCCTAAACTCCCTGAAAGCAAATGTAATGTCAGCAAACACAAACGACTATAATGCATTTATAGTTTGCAGAAAACATTTTGTTTCTCCGATTCTATTCAAAAACCTGGAGAAAATATTTTTGGAAAATTAACTTAGTACAGTTAACAGTAAACTTCAATCAATAGAAAAGTAACAACCTCTAACATATATTTGCAAATACTAATAAATACAATAAAAAAAATCTAAAAATGGAGGAAGGGAAAAAAAAGATGTTCACAGGCCACGTTAAAACCGAATGTGTGCAAAGTTATTGCCATGGTTCAGTTTTTCAAAAAATAAAATATAGCACTTCAGCTAAACAAAAATCCGTTATTAAAAAACAAAAAAAAACAACTGTTATATATCCCCAACGTTCAGTATCAGAGTTATCTGAAAAACATCTACACACAAAAAGAGAATCACAATAAATGCTCTATGTTAAGGTTTCACATTATCTTTGCGATCACAAAATGTTCATAAAACCGATGTCTAAAAAATGTGTTTATTTTTTTTTAAAGAAATCTCAAGAGGCAGCTCAGCCGGCTGCACCACAGCTGGAAGGCACCAATCAAAAAAATTATAAAATAAAATAAAAAAATAGAGCAAGATCTTATTAGTTTCGTTCCTGAATGTCAGGAACAAATCTAAACACCAAAACAAATAAAAGGCAGTCCAAGAACTCTGAGTAGGATCATCTCCATCTATCTTCTAATTGAGAGTCATCTGATCTGATCGGTTTGGAGTTCCTGTATTTTAGCTCGTACACATCTGGACAGATCAGAGCTCATCGTGGTTCCTGGTGAGATCCTCACCATAGTTGGTGGCCTGACTTCCTACAAACATGTTCCAGTTATCCAGAACCTCCTGTTTGGTCAGTTTCTGATCCTGATGAGACACAAAGGAGAAGATGAATAGTTTGGTTTTACGTTTACGAACACTTGGCCGCTGCCAAAGAGGCATACCTTGTCCTGGTCCGACTCGTACACAAGATGTCGGGCCTCGGCCTGGGCGTGGTCGTAGTCCTGTGGCATAATCCAGTGCCGTATTTCATCCTGATCCATCTTCCCGTCTTTGTTCAGGTCCCGGAAGTCGGAGAACTGTTCCCGCTCCGTCCGGACCCAGTCAGGTTCAGGACCGCCGTCCTCGTGGGCAAACATGTCGGCTTCAAAAAGAGAAAACAATAGTTAGAGGGAGGTTTTTTTTCACCCATATGGGTCATTTATTTAAATTAAAAATACAATTAAGATGAAGTTATTAATCTGAAGAAACATAAAGGCACAACAGAAGTCATAGGACAAACTTTTTCTAACTTTAATTCCGCTTAAAAGAAATTTAAAGCTTCAACTAAATCTCCATCTATAATGATATGAATGAATATTAATGAAAACAAAAATAATCTTGATCCAAAATTGTTTTACAGCCCAACAACTGTGAGACTCCTCCCCTTGTCTTTCTTTTTAGTTCAGGGTCCACCACTCAGCTGGCGGATGCCTTCAGTGCCGATTTCTCCAAAACTGTTATTTATTTATTTATTTACATAATCCAATTTGATTTAACACGATTCTGTTTCTCCAAACTTACCGATGTACTCGTCTTCATCCACATGTCCGTCGCCGTTCTTGTCGATGTCCTCCAGCGTTTCCTGCATTCAGAACGAGTTAACAGCTCCGTTAAAAGGAGATGCGAGGGTCAAGTGCAGCGGGAGTTCCACTGCGAGTACTTAGGAGAGACGCGTTGCCCCTGGCCGTGCAAGCGGTGGTCGACTTATAGTGGAGCTGGCGGACTGACACCATAATTACAGCACTGCTGATGAGAACTCCTAATTAATACACAAACAATATTTTTCAGCAACCGTTTAGAGAAACGTAACATTTTAAACTTATTATTACTGGCTTTCCTAATTTAATCGCAGATCAAATGAGGATTAAAGTTTCAGACAGACTAAGCCAGGAGTTGAATGTCTTATTTATCTGCCAATCTTACTTTTAAGTAAGAGGAACAAAATGGATTAAATAACCCTGAAGAATACACATAGTTAATTTGCAACATTTTTATGAAGTGAAAAAATCCTTTACTGAGTCTCTTGTTTTAAACTGAAGAGGTTGAAATGATCTGTTTAAAGTTGGTTTTAGTTCTTGCAAACTTGATGCCATTACAGATCACAAAATGGAAAAAGAAGAAGGAGCATATGTGAGTTTACACTGTGTTCCAAATTATTATGCAAATAATATTTTCTCAGAATTTCCAAAATTAACTATACATATTGCAGTCATTGTAATTTTCCAGTCATCAACTATTAGAGTACAATTAAAAGGTTTTTGAACAAACTGCCGATAACAGTCTATTTAAAAAAAAATAAAACACTCAAAATGCATGTTCCAAATTATTATGCACAGCAGAGTTTTCAACCTTTTCATTTTTACAAAGACCAAAAAAATTGTCATTTGTGAAATTATAAGCATTAGCAGGTTATTACAATCTGAAATCAAACAGTTTTCAAGTCAAAACTTTATTCTAGGTGATGTTACATTTGCACATAGGACCCCTTGTTCGAAAGGAACTTCTGAACTCTCTCGTCCATTGAAATTATCAGCTTTTGGATGGTATCTGCTTCAATTGTTTTGCATGAGGACAGAATACCCTCCCGGAGCTGTTGCTTAGATGTGAACTGCCTCCCGCCATCATAGACACTCCTTTTGATGATGCTCCAGAGGTTCTCAATGGGGTTGAGGTCAGGGGAGCATGGGGGCCACACCATAAGTTTGTCCCCTTTTATGCCCATAGCAGCCAGATATGGAGATGTGTTCTTTGCAGCATGAGATGATCTTGCTGCGGCATGCACGGTTCTTCTTCTTGAACCATGGCAGGAAGTGCTGTTTGAGAAACTCCACATACATTATGAAGGTCATCTTTACCCCTTCAGGGATCCTAAAGGGGCCGACAATCTCTCTCCCTATGATTCCAGCCCAAAACATTACTCTGCCTCCTCCTTGTTGGCGCCGTAGCCTTGTTTGCATGGGGTGTCCATCAACCAGCCATCCTCCACCCCATCCATCTGGACCATCGAGCGTTGCACGGCACTCATCGGTGAACAAAACAGTTTTGAAGTCAGTCTTCATGTATTGTTTGGCCCACTGGAGCCGTTTCTGCTTGTGTACAGTGGATAGACGAGGTCGACAGGATGGCTTACGCACAGCTGCAAACCTCTGAAGGACCCTGCATCTTGTTGTTCGGGGGACGTTGGAGGCACCAGCAGCTTCAAAAACTTGTCTGCTGCAATGACAAGGCATTTCTGCAGCTGCTCTTTTAACCTGACGTAATTGCCTGTTGGAAAGAGTCCTCAATTTTCCCGTATCAGCACGCACACGTGTGTGCTCTGAATCAGCTACATACTTCTTGATTGTGCGATGATCACGATGAAGTGTCTTGGCAATGTTGATTGTAGTCATGCCTTGACCTAAACACTCCGCAATTTGATGCTTCTCAGCAGCCGACACATCCTTGTTCTTTCCCATTTTGGCTGAAAATGTAGGCTGCTTAATAATGTGGGA
>JAVLVB010000604.1:76350-86692 GCA_032876305.1 Orestias chungarensis
GCAGCAGCCACTGCACAAAATGATAACCTGTGTTTCTGTTTTCTGACACTGTTAAAGTTGCATGTCATGATTTTTTGGAATACTGTTAATACAGGTTATGCAGATTATGTTGACATATTATAAATAATTAACAATTCCACTCCAGTAGAGGCTGACAGTCAGACATACATAATGATCAGTCAGTTTCTGGGGGCAATATCTTGGGTATCTAACACCTTGGCACCTTCCCCAAGTTATCTACACAGGCAAATACTTGCTCGTGACAAACCCTGACACTATGACAATACACCTTAAAAAGAAAATTGTGAAGTGTTCCCTTCAAGCCAGGGGTAAGTTATTGCCTCAGAGAGAGCAGTTCTTTATAACGACCAATGGTGGACACATTTACAGATAGACTAGATAGATTGGAGACTAATTTTTTCTACCACAGACTTTGGTTTTGATGACATAAATAGGTCAAAAAGCAGTAATGCAATTACAAAATCATCACGTCTACCCTCATCTGTGATTTTTGTTTGTATGATAAAGATTCAAAATCTAAAAATCTCTGTTAGAAAGCTATGATAATTGCTCAGACAAAACAGGGGGGTATATTTTTGGATGTAGTGCAGGCACTTAGTAGTCCTAATTTGTAACATAAAGATTTTTCTTTTTAAAAGGGGAAGGATGAGCAATACCGGGAAAGGGGGCTGTGATCACATCTAGGCTTCATGATGAAGAGAAGACGAATCCCATTAAACAGCTGCAGTCAAGATGCTGCAATGTGGAGGAACACGCTCTCTGCACTGGAAGCAACTTGCTGATGTTGCCATGCCTAATCCTCTTTCGTGGGCAGGAGAAACATGTATTTTGCCTTTCATCATTAGCATAATATGCCAGCACATGGCACTTTGCTGTTTTGCATAAGTAGTGCACCCCAGTTTATGAGTATAAAGGGCCTTGGGGCTAACTAGCCTTTTTATTCAATTAATGAATAGTTCATGTATTTAAATTAGTCCTGCCTGGTCAATTTTAATCAATGTTTTGGGATAACATTATGAGAGACAAATATGTATTTTAGAGTCAGCTGCAAATTTGATAAAAATATATACATTAAAATGCTAGTTGTGATATAGTACCCTATAAATGAACTTCAGTACACTTTAATTTAACAGGCATTCTTTTGTTTAAGGAGCTTCTTATTTCACTTAAAATACAGATTGGAACACTTGTGCTTCCCAAAATCAAACAATAGTTGCTGCTTTTGGAGAGGTTGCTCTCAAACAAGGATGGCAGCGTTGAGCAATTTTGGGAAAGAACGTGTTGGAAGAAAATAGTCAGTGGGAAGAGTGGCTTTCAACATGAATATTTCACTGTGGGATGAGGAGGAAAGGGGGTGGTGGTGTTGGGGGGGCGGCTACGGGGGTGTTCAGTTAACCATGAGATTGCAGACACTGCAGAGCGCATTTGGTTAATGTAATTAAGAAAACCCTATGGTGGGAGACACAGGGCATTAGTGTCCAGGATGGGCTGCTGCTTTGTTGTGCCCTCTTGCTGCCCCATGAGAACTGTTACTTCCATATTTATGTCTTCTAAATATAATTTGTCTTTGTGCAGTAAATGTTTCTAGATTGTTGCGGCATAGACAATCTATAAATGACTAGGTATTCTTAAACAATGAACGATGAATTTGCAGTAAAACAATAAAATATATTTTTCAATCATGCATATGCACTTAAAATGTGTTTAGCTTTCCTACTGTATGTAATTCAGTAAAAGCAGAGGTTTGGCTTCTTTGGATGCACACAGTGTGCGCAGATTTACTGGTTAAAGTAAAACTAATATGTGTGCATGTCTTATCCGAATCCAAGTTTCCATTTTAATTTAGGGCCACTTAATCAACACAGATAAAAAAGAGTCTCATTTGAAGAATTACAATGTCAGAATTAAATCATCTATCCGACTTTACATCACTCATCAAATATAACAAGAAAATGCCTTCTCTCGCAGTGCAATAATATGACACAACAACTTGTGTCTCTGAATTGTCTGTAGGTGTGAGTATGTGCATATATGGTTGTCCTGTGATGAACTGGTGCCCTGTGTAAGAAGACATCTAATCCATGATAACTTGGACTGTCTAGACCTTGGCAAAAGTCTTTTGAGCCAATCAAAACCAATCACAAATGGTTTTTTGGACAACATTTGAGCTGGGTCATTTAAACAGCAAAAGTGGAAGAAAAACGTACCTTTAAAGTAGGCTAACTATCAAAAGTTTTTCTTTTGATTGATTTTATGTAGATTTTTTTATGTTATGTTGGACATTTAATATATTTTAAACCTAATACAATGTTTGAATAACAGTGGGATCACATTAGCTGATGAACTGATTGCCTGTCTAAGAAGACATCTATTCCATGACATCTATTCCATGATAACTTGGACTGTCTAGACCTTGGCAAAAGTCTTTTGAGCCAATCAAAACCAATCACAAATGGTTTTTTGGACAACATTTGAGCTGGGTCATTTAAACAGCAAAAGTGGAAGAAAAACGTACCTTTAAAGTAGTCTAACTATCAAAAGTTTTTCTTTTGACTGATTTTATGTAGATTTTGTATGTTACATTGGACATTTAATACATTTTAAACCAAATACAATTTTTGAATAACAGTGGGATCACAATAGCTGAAGGTGGCAGCACGTTGGAGTAACTGTTCAACTTTCATTGTAATCTTTTCTTTCTTTTTTTTCAAAATTCCTGTTTTTCTTGGAAAAATAGCTTTTTTTCGACAACTTTTACTTGTTGTTTTGGATGCTGTACAGCTGGAGGGATTTTTTCCAATACTTTTACACATTTTGCTCTTTTGTTATGATGCATAACCATAGCAACATGGTGGTTTACAACAGGGAGCATCTGATTAACATTGGAAAAGCAGAAGTAATACGATAACTGAAAGCATAAATCCCAAGGGAGTTAAAAAAAAAAGAGGCATTGTGGATGCAGAGCAGGACGAAAAAGGACAAAAAAGAAGGAGGATGAGACACTTCAAACCCTCCATGCCATCCTTCATCATGTGCAATGTAAGATCTTCAATCCATGACAAGAATTCTGCAAGAGTATCGGTAATGCAGTATTATTTATTTTACTGAGACATGGCTGCAGGCTCATATCCCCAACTCCAACGTCTCTCTGGCGGGCTTCCTAATTAAACGTGCAGATTGGGATTTAAAGAGTTGCAGGAAAAGGAAAGGAGGAGGATTGGCAGTGCTTCTCAACAACAGATGGTGTCACCCAGGACATGTTAAAGAACTCCTTAGTTAAGAGTTACTCCAACACCATTTAATATCCCTTTGGGATAAAGTATTTTTGATTTGATTAAATATATAAGCTAATGGCGAATTCTGAAATGTTTTAATGAGAAGGAAATCTGATACTTAAGCTTCATAATTCAATATTTAGTCCCAAAACCAGATTGTGTCAATTAGTACAAACAGGGCTCTTCCCTTTCAATAATACAAAAAACAAACAAACAAACAAACAAAGTCTTCTATTTTAATTGTTCATTTTCTGGTTTAACCCGATTCCGAATTTGAATTCTGTATAAAACTTCCGGTAGTTTGCTACGTCTCTACATTTCTTCCAGCTTTCCTCATCTGTTTTGTTATTCTGGAATCGTTCCTGGGTATGGTGGAGGTTTAAGACTCAAATCCAGGTACCATTCATATGCAACCGAACAATACAGCAGACGCAAACATCTCCTCACTAAATTACTCCACACACGTCCCCCCCCAACTCTTGTGAAAATCTGCTGTTCTAATAACGTGCCATGCGCTCTATTCTGGAGATTAACAAACTTCTCATTGCTGCCACACAAGAGAAAAGAAACCTTTGCACTGTTTAATGACAACTGTAAAGTGGAGGCAATCATGGGATGCCTGCCATGACATTTCCCCCGTTCCCTGTCCGCTCCACTTATCTCAGACAAATGGCCGTGCCGGGCCACTATCGAGATGAAGCGTTTTCCCCGAGTCATTACGTCTGTCACCGGGGCCATTTCCATATTGAAAAATCTGAAACAATAAACGACGCCTGAGCTTTTAATAACCGGGGAGGAATCATATTTGGAAAATTGCATCGAAGCAATAACCTTTTCTCCCTGTAATTAGATGACAGAGAGGTCCTGGTTTTAATTAAGTCAGCAATTTATAGTCGCCCAGCCATACCTCAGCGCGCTGATTAGTATAGGAAGGATCACAGAACAACGTTGCTTCAGTTTGAACAGATTTGATCTAGTAATTACTGTGTTATATGGCAAAGGCGGCAGCAAGTCTTAGTCTCCGTGCTGGGCTGTTGCAGTGCTCCGTGAAGCATGGCCCTTTTTTTCCTTTAACATAGTCACTGGAGCTGAAAATATGCGGCAAGCAAGTGTCTGTCTGAATGGGTTTTCTGAGGTGGTCATCAACAGAGGGCATAATGTTTGAGGAGACACATTAAGGTGGAGCTGTGAATGCCAGGGCTCCTCTGTGTGTGTGTCCGTATGCAAAATGATTTCACACCGCATTGTAATTGATCCTCTCGGTCACTATTAAATGTTAACATTCACACAAGGCGGGGAAAGGGGACTTAAGAGATGCTGCTTTGGCTCTATGTTAATAAACATGGCAATTTACCCTCAATTTATGTCTTGACAGGTCGTAATGAAGACCATGAAAAGAAGATTAGCTGGAGCTGTTATGGTGGAGCGTCTGGGGACCGTCATCATGAGACTGTGGGGACAGGCGCTTGTTGTGTTTGAGCTGGCAGCCTCCGGCCCGCTGCAGCCATCCACATGATTGACAGTAATGGTCTGGGTTCAGGAGAAGAGAAGTGGATCGGTATTCTTATTCGTCACATTACATACAGACATGCATCTATAGGCGATCAGGACAATAGCACATGGCAGCCCTCTTGACATATCATTAGTGACATCAAACAGATGCTTGTGATCTGTGCCACTAAATCCATTAGCTTTGGGGTTAACCACTAAAGGTGTCTGAAACCAATGTTGGTGAGCTGCTCCTGTGATAAAACAGAGAAATAATCAATAGACAATCACAGACACAATAGGAATCTAAGGGGTTATGATCCAACCCAATAATGAGTAGCTAGGGGTGCAATAAGCTTTTGAACATTGTGTAAAATTATTAGAAAATTCAATAACATTTAATCCCATGTTGCAGCAGTTCACAACCATCAAGGTTATTCACAAGCAAATAGATCTAAGGTAATGTATCCACTAAAGATGTTATGGGTGAACATTTACTGAAATCCTTCAGTGCTAAGAAAGCATTATTAGCTTGTTTAATGTGAACTAATGAGCTGTAAATAGACTCCTATTGAATGATAAAATCAATCTTCATATAAAAAATTCTTGTGCAGCAAAAACAAAACAATAATGGTAGTTGTTTGATCTACAGACTGATCCAGTTAGTCCGGTCTGAGCCATGATGTGGAAGAATATCGCCTTGCCATAAAACATCAATGGAATGATTCCTCTTGAATTAAAATATGTAAAGAAATTTCCAAGACCGAAGGAGCACTTGCGGAAACAATTGACAATCCTCACTGCACAAGACTCCACTGCTGAAGAAACAGAATGTTGAAGCTTGTTTAACGATTGTTGCAGACGGTTTGGATGAACCATTAAAATACTGATAGACTGTCCAGCAATGTTGGACTAAAAAGCTAAAATCTATGGCTATATTTGGACTAAAAATAAAACAAAACTTTAAAACAAACGTGAATTAAAAGGAAGAACCTTCATTGTGTGGTAAGGGCTGTATTACAACGGTTCCCATTGGTAGATTTTGTATAAAGGACGGATGAAAATGTGTCAGGGGTTTCTTGAAAAGAATCTGAAGATGAGAAATGAGTATAGATTTCAAAGCAAGACAATAGTCGCAAATCCAGTAAAGTTTGTGTGGAATAATGTGTCAAAATCACACCTAAGTAATAAATATGAAGTACTGAATACATATAAAAATACTCTTGTTAACCTGTGGCTTTACCTTCTGCAGTAGCCCCGGGGTCATTCTGTTTCATACCTGAAGGAGGTCTGTTGAATTCTGCATAGAGTCCTGCAAACCCTAACTCCCAATGTGAGGCACAGTTCCAGAGGCCTAATGGAAGAAGAGGGTTAATTAGTTCCAGAAGACATCTCAGACTGGGTAGAGGGGCTTCTTAACCATCACCACCCCCACCCCCTTCCTGCCATAAAGGTCAAACTTTACAATAGGGGAACAATGCATGTGTGTCCTCTCTGAGGACTCATTTCTTCACTAAAAAACATCTAATTTAATCTCTTTCCTTCAATCAGCACAACTATATATGGCCTCAGAGCAAACCCTGGAACGCATTGGAACATTAAGTGCCAACACTAAATGCTGTCCCCAGGCTCTGAATCATCCACAGATCTGTGACAAACACCCTCTGAGGGTATGGAGTCTGGTGCTAAACATCCGCCGGCGGCTCATTTGCACGCTGACGTTAGATGCTAAAGAGCGTCTCCAGGCCTTGGCAGTGTGACTGCGGCCTCTGATTTTTGGATCATCATTTGGTTGACATTTTCCTGTGGTTCAACATGTTGGGCAAATGGCTTCGGATTTGTATTTTTTATTTTGTTTTTGCACCTTATTCAAGTTTACTAAAGGATACCCTTTGATAAATGTAATATATGAATGAAGAAAAACTGAGGTTTCATTTCTACAACAGACAATTTGGGTGTTGGTACAAA
The DNA here is from genome assembly GCA_032876305.1 of Orestias chungarensis. Taxonomy (NCBI): domain Eukaryota; kingdom Metazoa; phylum Chordata; class Actinopteri; order Cyprinodontiformes; family Cyprinodontidae; genus Orestias; species Orestias chungarensis. Next base: position 83,103 of record JAVLVB010000604.1, read on the forward strand.
GACAACCTGGTTTGAGTTGATGAGATTTCCGGGAGTCATGATTTCTCTCAGTGTACGAAATTGAAAGTTCCATGCAATTTAAAATTAAACAGTAATCAATTTATCAATTTTGCACTCTTTAGGCTTATCAGTACCAGCTTAGTCTTTGTTTGATTTGCCTCCCCACCTTCTCATCCAGCAGAAGGAGAGCCTCCCCTGGGCAGCGGAGGAGCTCCTGTCCCCCTTCTCTTCCTGCAGCTGGAGCTACCAAAGCCAGATGCTCCGCAGCTCCACCACCCTCTGTCCCCCCCCCCCCTCTCTCTTCCAGGAGGATGGTGCCCAGAGAGGAGGATGACAAACGCCTCTGCCTCCGCTTACTGACGGATTTGGACGACCTGAGTCCAGCCCCGCACTGTTCCAACCGCCAGCACAAGATGTTGACTTAATGGAAGGGGGTTGGCTGCGGACGGGCCCATATGTGTTTGTATTGAGAAAATATGGCAGTGCGGCGTGTCCCCGTAGCTGTGTTCAATGGACAGCATTTTTGTTTGTGTGTTAGTGTGTGTGTCATTTTCACCTAGCCCAGACTGCCTACATCCATCATGCCATGGTGCACTGGCAAAGAGTGGGAGTCAGACAGCTTTGCTAACACACGGTCAGTTAAATTGCCTGTTAAATTGTCCTAGTCTGCAGCTATCTTAGGTGTATATAAAAACACTGCACTCAAAGTGTGCACTTAAAGGCAGAATTTGTCAAGTAAATGCCAGCCTCCTTCCACAAATTGGGAGAGAAAGAGAGTAAAGCCGAGAGAGACAAGGATCCTATGATGGAAATGCAGTTCAGCAGCATCCTATGTGTATCTGTAGACGATGCAAACAATATGGCTTCAATTGCAATATCAGCAATCTTTCTGTTTGAATAAAATACATGGCAATCTACTCTAGTACTAATATTAAAAGGTTTAAAAGAAAATGTTGTGCTTTTTTTTAAGTTACATAATTTGTAAAGAATCCCCTGACTCTGGGAGCTTGAAGCCAATCTGATCAATGGGCTAAATTATGCATGAGCAGCAAAACCCTAATCCTTCCTTATCAACCTTAACCGTGATCCCTTAATGATTAAAACGGTGGTCTCAATCCAATACATTTGACATTTCTCTTTATGCAACCAGATGGAAAATTAAGTCTCATTCTTTTTGGATTACTGAGATATTAAGGGGTAATTTGCATGATTCTCTCACAAACTTGGAAACAGAGAAACAAAAAGGAAAGATAAAAAGCTTTACAGATCTGCCCTATTGTAGCAAGGGGAGCTAATGAAAAAAGACTTAGTTATGGACACTGGTCAGCAGTTTATATGTAGAGATGGAACAAATGGAGGTGAAACTCAAAAAGGATCGATAAAATCAGATATATATTTTACATTATCACTGATTTTAACTTTTCAACACATGCAAGTATAAGGTAAAAATATTTCATGTTTGAATTGCTTGATATTGTCCTAAAAGTAAAATCTGAGGCATCTGTGTCCTTTGATTGTTAAAGACAAAAGATCGTTCATAATTTATGCTGTCTATTTAATTAATAATTTTAACCATTTTACATTATATAAAATCTTTAACTAAAGACGGATAATGTGTCATTAAGCTAACCTTTATTAGTAGATGCATGCTTTGAGATGGCAACTACAAACAGTGAGGTTATCAAACAGTTTATCTTTTTCTTTGTTTTTTTTTTACACAACACGGTAGTCATACATACATTAGCCACGTCATCTGACAATCTGTGACAGGGATTGCAGGAGACATCAATATATGTCAGCTGCTATGGATTGATGGCCGTGAAAATCTATTTTACGGCTTAGAGGTAATCAGGGGGAACGATATTATTTTTTTTTCTATGTCAGACAACAAATAAAACCCTAAAAGGTGAATGTGTTTATAAGGATTTATAGGTTTAATCTTCAAAAAAAGATATTGGGTTATTCAATTATTTTATTTGATAATAAAAAAATATGCAAAATAAAAGTTAATGCAACCGCTTTTGTCAAAAGAGAATCAGATAGTTGTCCTGGAAGGACTGTAATTGTTTTCTTGCTTGTTTGCTGGTTTCTCGAGGTTTGCCAGTGTCAGTTACATATCTGCAGATCTCTACCTCCCCACTAGGAGGCAGAAAAGCTCCACAGTACGCGAACATTTCAACCGTCTGAGGATGTTTCTGATCAGTTTAGAGTTGTTGCAAGTTTTTCTTTTTCTTTTTTATGAGGGCGGTTTAGCTTTGAATAACTAACCTTGTATTTACACAAACATTCACGATTTCACAATAAATGTTGCAAATAACGTTTGCACATGTTTGAGTGAAATAACGACAAAAACGTTGACTAAAAACCCACAGATTTGGATTAAGCAAACGTGTTCTGGATAACGCAGGGCAAATCATTACCTTGGTTTATAACCTTTGGTCCTCACGGCGGACTGCGAGGAGAGATCAATATAGACGTCTTTAATCTCAAGAAAACACAAAACTGTGCTGGAGATTTATGCAAAACTTCTTCCCATCTGCTTTTGCTCATCTGAAGAAGGGCAAACCTAACCATAGGAAAATTAGTATAGTTACTGGATGTGATGGAATAACGGATTATTGGCACACGTTTACGCACAGGTAGACCCAGAGCAGTTAAGCATAAAAAATGAGACCAGCTACATTTTTAACAATCAAAAATGATCCTAAAGTCTAATTCTGATGGAGTCAGAGGCACGCACATCACTCTAATGCATGCTGACCGGAGACTCCTGTGACAAAACCCTACAGCTGTCTTCAAATCATTACACGTCAAAACAATATGAAAATAAACCCGTGTCAGGTGCCTCATGTTGCATTCAGCAGACTACGGAATCAAAGTAGTCCAAATCCAAGTTGCGTTATTCGGCGTTCAAGTAAAAATATTGTATTTTCCGAGTTAATTTAAGTGCCCAACATAACATTGAGAAAATCGACAATCTTTAATCACAGTTCTGTCATTTTTTGCTGAATATTAAGTATAAGCAACCCTGCAGTGTGTATAGATGTGTGTGCGCTCTCTTTTTTTTTTTTTGGGAGGAGGAGGAGGAGGAGGGTTGCATCTGTTAGGGTCCAATGTTAGTCTTAATTACTGGCCTTCATGTTCTCCATGGCCCTCAACCGTCTTTAATTAAAAAACCTTGATTAGGGGGGAGGAGGTCTGAGGCGAAGACTATTAACAGATGGGTTTCAGGCAATAATAATAAAGACTTTATCCTCCGCCGCGGCTGCCTCATGCGAGGCCGTAAAACGCAGAGAGCATATCAAAGCACAGCGAGCAGAAAAGAGGCTGTTAATTACGCCGGTAATTACTTGTCTAATTACGGTTCGTTTGTGATCACATTTAGGAGCCGTTTCGCGGCGCGCACGGAGGCCCTCCGTTGGCCAGAATGCGGCTTTAACGCCGCACACTGCTGAGATGTGGTGCGCGTCCGCAGCGGGGTGCTGCTGAATAACCCGCCTGCAAGGGAGGCGCTGCAGAAGATCAGTAGAGACGCACTGACCCGAAAAATCATCTTTATTTCTCCTCGGAGAAGTCCTCAATAATCTATA
>JAVLVB010000604.1:110497-126703 GCA_032876305.1 Orestias chungarensis
GGGGGGTGGGGGGGTGGCAGGGGGGGTTCAAAAGAGGGATGAGGAAGAGGCAACAGACAGGAGAAGAGCGAACAAGAGGGACTCTGAAGGGGCCTTGGGACGTCTGGGCTTGGTTTCCCCCGCTGGGACAGTGTGCTGTTGTGTAGCTCTTGGCACATTCATACGAGTACTTGGAAGAGAGACCAACGGTGGAAAGAGACGAAAAGTGGACATCTGTAAAGGGCCCGGTGTAAAATTTTTATGGAACAAAAAGTTATCTGTTCTTTTTCTATCTCCAACTTCAGTCATTGACCCCCCCCCCCCCTCTGATGTGTTTGTAAATGGCCATTTGTATGTTAATATGAAAAAAAGACAAAAGAAAAACAAGATCAAGTACTGATAGACGGACTGCTAGAAAACCACGTTGGTTTTGCCTCTTTTTTTTCTTTTTCTTTTCTTTTTTTGCTAAAGGAGAAGCTGAGAGAATCTGCCATGACTATCTTTTAATCTGCTTATATCGAGACTTTCCACCAGCCTTTTGCATGGTCTCTGGACGCATATCATTAAAGACGGGAAAAAAAAAGCTGAAGGGAAGACTCTTACTGTGACAGAAAACAAAACAAAAACAAACGGAAAAAAAACAAACAGAAAACTATTTATTGGTCTTATTTGTTACGGGTGGATATTTAGTGGAGGAAAACAACTTTGAGTCGATCCACCCACTGAGGCTGCGGCGGGGATTCCTATCAGCAACTCCAACCGTGCAGAGACAGCCCAGCTCGCAACACAACTCGGACCTCCCGCTTTTGTGGTTGGATTGATTCTTTATATTGCCACAGAGAACATTATGCGTGGAGAACAGGTGCAGCGAGTACCCCCTGCCCCCCCCCATTGTTCCCCTGACACCTGTATTCTGTAAATGGTGGATTGCGTCTTCGATATAATCCAGTTTGTTAATGTCCAAATGTAAAGTACTTGTCTTCCCTTTTCTTTCTTTTTTATTTTTTTAGGGGGAAATCTTCCAGAAAGATTCCTCCAATAATAAAAGTTGATTTCAGTTTTAACATTCCCAAGAATATTTTATAAACGTCCCCATGCATCATGAAATACATTTCTTTAGGTTTCAGGTACAATTTGTCACTTAGGTATAGTTGTATTATAGTGTCCTATGGTCCCCCAGCACCCAAAAAAAAAATAAAGTGTGCAACTAGAAATATTTAATTCCTATAATTATGATGAAACATTGCTTGACAGAGTTTTAAACTTAAGTGTTCGGCAGTTGTTTACAAGTACATATCAGATCTAATCATTGTTGATTGTAAAACAGACCAAAGCCTTTGTATTTCATCTAGAACACAATGTTTCCTTTTTTATTTTAATTTTAAAGATGTTAGTTTTGTGTTGCAAACCTTTTGTTCAACTACATTGGCTTCAGAGACTGCAGTCAAACTCCCCCAGCAGTCCTTATTTATAATTAAGACCATGGGATGTTATTATTTTTCTGTCTAGCATCATCTGTCATCATCCTCTTCTTGACTTTTTTTATTTTGCATTTTTATTTCAGTGTGTGCAGAACATGGACACACTCCTGGGTTTACGTCTGAGCTTTGCTTCTGAGATAAAACACGCTGTCTCTTAAATATTTCAATTTAATTTTATTTAAAATTGAGCTTTCTAAATGTATTTTGTGAAAACTATAAAACATTTTGTACAGTAAAAAAAATGTGTCTTAAAGAAAGCCTTTTTATTATTATTATTATTATTATTATTATATTATTGTGTTTTTCCATGAATGAATCATTGCTGCATTTTGAAATGATTCCCAGTGAGAAACACACATTAAATTATCACCGAAAACAAAAGGTGTCCGGAATAACAAACCTCTGCTGATGTATGGGGCTGAGCCGAATCGACACAGACAAAACACCAGAGCACAATGAGAAAGGTCAAGCAATTCACCGACGCTGGCTCTTGTTTTAGTGGAGTTACGATGGTATGGAAAAAAATACAGAGGAGGAGGGAGGACAGCGACAGAGAGGGGGAGGAAAAAAAGAAAAAGTTGGGAAATAAAGCAGTCAGAGCCTAGAGCGAGGCAGAGGAGCGATTGTGTGGCAGAGTGAGTTATTTTGCTTCACTTGCTGCCTCAGCAGGAGGAGGTTACATGTGTGTGTGCGGGTGGGTTTAAAGGGGTGTGTGCAGGGGAGTGGGGTCAGGTAACACACATTAAGAGAAAGCATCAAAAAACATCCAACTAAAAACGATTCATTGAATTTACACATCTTGCTTAGTATGTGATAGTCCAATCAGAAGTTTCTTAGAGCATTTTTCAACACTAATGCAATGTCTTTGCTCACTTTGTCACACAAGCAGAAGTGTAGTTTGTTCAAGGTAGGGAGAGCGAGAAGGAGAGAAGGAACATTAATAATTTCAGAGAGAGAAATGAAAGATGGATTCAAAATGCGAGGCCTGCAATTAGTGGGAATCTAAATAATACAAATCTTCGGGATGAAATGGTTTAAATGTAATTCTCATTCATTGTGAAGTCAGTGAGTTTCCTTTCAGATCTGTACTTTATGGAGATGGGTTCATTTTGAGGGATCATAATGGGAGTTCAGACGCAGAGAACAGAATCTGGCACTTAAGCGCTCTGCTGTCTGTGGGAGCCAGCACTTTAACTCATTTCCGAAACAACAGCAAGACTCAGATTTTTTTCAAAATTTCTTTTTTTTTAAATCAATATTTTTGCAGGATATTTAGAAACATTGAGGTAGATTTAGAGATATCTGATTGTCAAACAGCACTGCGGCACACTGCTCCTCAAATAGTAGAAAAGTCAGATCTAAGGTAAAGCCAGTTTTGGGACGGAGATTTTGCTTTAGGTAGGAATCAAAACGAGACAAAAAGCTGTTGCCAGGACACAGTAGTACACCTGAATCTGGTTACGTGGTCCCATGTTACCCTTTTTTAACCTTTTGCTACATTTCCAAAGGAAGCTCCTTAAACATGTATCTACTTCACTCAATTCTTTAATTAAATGTAATTATATTGACTGTTTTCTTTGTAAAATTTAAGGCTAAGCCCATAATAATTTGTCCCCCCTTCAAGATTTATACTCAAAATTATTTTCACCGAACAAATACGTTTGTTTTTGATAAGAAATGGAAATGCGTTGCCGTCCCAGTGATTCTCTGCAATCTTTCTCTGCATTACCTTAGTCAGTTAGTGCTAACCAACTCTATGTATATTTCCACTTGTATCTGACCTTTTATCATGAAGAGCTCCACCTTTTGTTTAAACCTCCTCCTATGCATCAAACTAATTTTCTGCTCCAGGACTCTGGCTGGCCACTTATAAGATGTTAATAATACTCCCAGTGAGACAAAAGTGTTTTTTTCTACCTGTGCATTAGGACTTAAAATAGTCAGAGCTGTCATTGATTGCAGACAAAAGGTGTTGCAAACAAAACATGAAATGCTGTGATTTTGCTCAACGCTACTCAGCACTGGGGTGAAATTACAGGAACCGATGTAAATGAAGAGAAAAAAAGAGAAACAAAATGAAAAAAAATCAGCTTAACCATTTATCGTGAATAGTGTGGCCATAAACTCATCGCCACATAATTGAAACCATGACTTCATTTAAAAACACATTTACCCTCAGAATGGTTAAACAAGAAAAATTAAAATGATATTCAGTCTGAGATGAATGTACACAAACTGAATGTCCCATTTATTAATTACAGGCTGAATTACACTTTGAGTGGCTGGCTGGAAATCGAAGCAATGTTGTTGTGATAGTGGAGGAGCGTACTGCCACAAACTAATTTAGAAAAGTTCAATCAGCAGAGGTCTGGCTTAAACCTGAGTGAAAAATGTGAGAAGAACTATCACACATGAAAGTCTGTCTGCTTTGTCCATAAGCTTATACAGTAAATATACCCAAAGTCCCCACATAGACTACATTACAGTTTCTCTAGGTTTTGTTTGGTTGGTCGTAATTTGGCATCCTTTCATTTTAGAAATGTAATTATACCAACATAACCTCATATTTTTGAGGAGGAAAGGTTAAAAAAAGAGACTCATTTTGTTTATTGTCTAAAATTAAATCAAACTTAACATACTTTTTTTCAGATCTATTAGTAACATCAAAACAAATTCTCTACTGTGTGTAATTAAGACGTTTATGGACATTAAGATTAGATTAAGCTTAAACATTTTGGGAGAGCTTGGTCGCTTATACTATGGCTTTGGAAGCTTCTTATAGGGTAATTCCCAACATCTACATCCACTAAGTCAATCACATGACACCTACAGATGTATTTTTAAGCAATACTTCAAATGCTTGGGTGAGATCATTGAAACATTCTCTGTAATGAGGGATGACATTATATGGAAATGTCCAGCAATCATATATGTTAGGAAAGAGTTGGAATATTTGTCAAGTGATGAAACTGTTTGTGTGCAAAAATGTGCAGAGAGACGCCAGAGCAAAAATGAAAATACGTTTTTGAAGATGCTGTCTAAAGCTGAACCCTTACCTAAAATGGGCTTAAAGGCCCCACAGAAAGAAAGTAACAAAAAAGCTGAATGGCAATCAGGAAAAAAAAAGAAGCTAATATTTGATAACATGTCCTATGGTATGATCAAACTAAATTGCAAGGGTTTTACAATAACGGGAAAAGCCTTTAAGCCCGAGAACACACCTCAATTATGAAAGACGGGTTTGCAGAATCATGTTGTGGGAATGTTTTACAGGAAGAGGAAGTGGAGAACTTTACAAAACAGATGACATCATGAGGAAAGAACACCATTGTAACATATTGGGTGCTGACAAACAAATTATGTTTAATTGGATTTTTATGAGAAAGACCAACATAAAGAGGTAAATGATCACGAAATGTAAAGAAAACTATATATAATTGTTTTTTTCCAAACAAAAACGGGAAGGTGTGGCGTTTGAAAGTATTTCGCCTTCTCTCTCGGCACAACAAGTTCCCTTCAGAGGTTCCCTGACTAAATAGAGTCTACCTGTGTGAAATGTAATCTCAATAAAAATGCAGCTTATCTCTGACAGCCTCAGTGGTTGGTAATAAGAACATTGTGGATCAAACAGCATGACAAAGTCCAAGGAACAAACCAGTCAGGTCAGAATAAAGCTGTGGACAGATTTAAAGCCGCCTTAGGCTATAAAAACATCTCCAAAGCTTTAAACATTTGGCAGACTGCTGGAAATGGAAAGACTATGGCACAACTTGAAAACCTACCAAGACATGGTTGTACACCTAAATTTACAGACTGAGCAAAGAGAGCACTGATCTGAGATGCAGCTGTGGTGACTCTACACGTGGAAATCCACAGCTCAGGTCCACAGTACAGAAAACCATAGGAAATCCCTTTTACAATGTGCTGGAAGCCATGTTGGGGAATCAATGGCCAAAATGCAAAACCTTTTGTGTCGTGTGGTGAAGAACCAACACTGCACATCACTCTGAACACGCCGTTGCCAGTGTCAAACACTGTCATGGCGGCCTCATGCTCTGGGGGAGCTTGTCCTCAGCAGGGAGAAGGAAGATGATCAGAGTTGATGGAAAGATATAGAATAGAAAACCTATTGGAGTCTGAAAAAAAAAGACTGGAGCAGAGTTTCACCTTCCAGCAGGAGCTACAATGGATTGTATAAAGCAAAACTTATTAATTTGTTGGAATGGCCTAGTCAAAGTCCAGAGCGACATCCAATTGAGGATCCGTGGCAAGCTCAGAAAACTGTCCACAAAAGCTCTCTATCTAATGGAATTGAGCTTGTGCTGTATTAAAAAACGTACAGTCACTAGATAAACTAAAAGACTTACAGTTGTAATCGCAGCAAAAGGTCTTTCCACAAATCATTGACTCAGGGAGCCTGAAAATGTTAAAGCAATATGCTTCTTAAGATTGTTTTTTTTATTTGGAAAGTGTTTTAAATCATGTATATATTTGTTGCCACTCCCCAATTGTATCCCACTTCCTGTTAGTCATTCACATAAAGTCCAATGAGATATATACATGTTTATATCTGTAATGAGACAAAATATGGAATACTCCTGAGAGCCACTGTATTTTGTTCATTTTTATATATGCGTAAATATCTGGTTTTAGCTGTAGCTTATTATAACCCCAAGTTGTGCAAAAACAATGTGACCATCTGAAAACAAAACAACAGTGAACTAGCATAGCAGGACTGAACCTTTTCAGGTCATATACTGGAGAAAAGAGAGACTAATCCAACCTGTGGCAACATCAACACAAAAATATTTTTATTGTCCTGATAAACCAACTTAGATGTGTATCCTCAATATGTCAGGAACAAAAATTGAGTAAGTTGGAGATCTGCGTTTTGTCTTGGCAGTACAGGTTGTTTTTATTTACGTACAAAGTGTCTCCAGAACCTGCTTTGAACAAGTAGAGGACTGTTATCCATCCTGCCAGGTTTCAACATGCGAAAACAAAGAAAGTGGCATCGGAAACAAAACGAAACTGAAAAATGTGATCTTTCATGTTCAGATTCTTTATTTTTCTGTTACTCCGTGTACAATGTTTGACCTAATTTGTTAGTTTGCACATCTCACCTAGCACACACAACTGATGAAGTGTGAAGCCGGCACCTAAAATCCAGCTTTTCTAACACCCTTGGCCCTCAATCCTAATGTTTTTTTTTTTTTTTAGCTCTGCTTAGTGGACGTAGATGCCACTCAGCAGCACCATCTCTGTGGATTATAAAAACCAGCCAGAAAGCTGCCATTCAGGACACTCCTGAACGCCAGCTTTCTCCAAGCAAAGTGATCGTGCTGGATATTGTACGGTTGTTCTCTTAATTCATTTCACAACAGCACGTTGTACTGTCCCCGAACACAAATCGTATTTGCAGAATGACTTAAAACGGGGGAGTAGTGCAGCAGAGGCTTCTTGTTTGTAAAGAAAGCCAAGAAGAAATATCAATTATTTAACATTTCCCAAGACGGAGAATCTGTAAACGTTGTAAAATATTTCATGATTACAATGGAGGCAGAGACAAACTTAAAGCAAGAAGAAATAGATTACAAGAAATAAACGTACCTTGTAATTAAACTTTTAATAACGGTTTGGAAAATTACAAGGGTAATGTATAAACAAAAATATGACAATTTAATACAGTTGCATCAAAAGGATAAATGCAAACAATGAATGTGTTTGTTAGGAACAGAGTTGGTGTTTAGATCTTCTCGCCCCTGGCTGGCCTGGTTGGCACGTGGTAACGGATGGTTGCTTCATCTCGGTTGACATCACCTGAACGAGGCAACACCCCTGCCGCCGCGGCAAAGAGGGCAACGGTCACAGCAATACAGTCTTTGGTTTTTCCCCATCAGAAGTCCAGGTTTTTGGAGCTGGAGGCGCCGGAGCCGCAGGCAGCCGCAACTCCTGCGAGCTCCCCCCTGCTGACACGGCTCACCGTCTCGGACAAGTCTGGAGGCAAATGCAACCGCTAGGAGGGAGACAGAGGGACAACGTGGAGAGTTAGAGCAAAAAAAACAGCAGCAGTACAGTAGATCAGCATACAGTAGGTGGTACACTCCAGCGGTGCTTATTCACAGAGAGCCATGTTGGGTTGAAATTGCATTAGATGCTTCAGCACTCCCTTTAACACTGGCAGCATAGAGGAAATCTGCGACCGTGCCGCTAAATGCTTCAGAGAGCTTGAGTTCTGTTTCACCTCACAGCCATAAAAACAGGATGTGCACCAGTGTGTCAGATTTTGTGGAATAAAAAAACAAATTAGCAGAAAACAAGGGGAGGCGAGAAGGTGTGTAGTCTGGCACTAAACACCCAGATGGCTACTGCTGTGCTAGTATTGTTTGCTCTTTATCTTTAAAACAGACAATTCTGTTGAGCTCATACCAGAGTTGTTACAATCAAGTGCTTTCGCCATTTTACAGCAAAGCTTTTCTTTACTCAACACACAGCAGCACTAAGAGGTTAATGAAGTACACTCATTCAACCCTCCCTTTTTACCAGCATACAGTGGAAGGCCGCACTTCAAAGCTCTCACCAGGATCAACAAGAAAGGCCACCAACGGGCCACAGCCAACAGAGGCCTGAAGGGCCCTCGACAGCCTGACAGGAGGTGAAGTATCTCCCAAGTCAAGTGTCCCTCCCCACCCGCTTTCCCCGACAATGGTGTTGAGTAGGACGTTTCTCGAGTGTCTGTCAAAGAAGTTAAATCAGAACGCTGCCATTCTTTGGGACAAGAGAGGTTAAACCCTGTAATTTGCCCTGAAAGACTCTGCCATGACACCTGAAACCCTCTGGTCAAAGCCGCGGCTCACTCCCGCCCAATCCAAACCAGCTAAAGCTTCCCTGCCAGCCACGTCCGCATCCCCTCCAGACATCCAGCTTTACAGGAGAGCCCTTCTTCCACTCCCAAAGATACTTATCTTTTTTCTAAACGACTAGGTGTTTGGGTACGGGGTTTAAGAGAGTTTTACTAAGAGATAATTCAGGACTACAAAATGTTTTTCACCCCTTTAGGGAAGACAATTTCCATCCACTATTCAGTGGGCTTGCATTGAAGTACGCAGAGAACAAACAGATCTCTTTGGACTTCTGCCAGATGGTTCCTACACTTTGCTTTCAAACTACATTTTTCTAGGGATTTCAGTATAATATTTTTATTCTGCTCCTGTTTGAACAGTAGCTGTGTCTCATCTGTAAATGAAACTAAGTGGACAATTTTGCTCTTGTGTGATCCTGGTCTATTATAGGAATCCATATCTCTTGGACTTGTACAGCGGCAAAATAAAGAGTGCAACTTAAAAACTTTATCAGAATTTTTAAACCAGCAGTGTGGAAGCTGTTAATAATGGGTCTCAGTTTGGTGATGCCAGCTTCATTTTGGAAATCTCACATGTGCATGAGACACGCTTGGTTTGATTGCGAAGTTATGCATGGACAATGACAGCGAAGGGAGTCATTTTGGACACAATTGTATGCAAATTAAACAGTGTATTTCTTTTTCCAAAGTGGGTTAAAAGACTCTGGGAGAACTGGAAATTTACATCAAGACAGCAGTGACCATGGGGCACCTGGAGAGAATTTAAGGGTAAGGCAAAAAAAAAACAAAGTTGTAAGAAAATAAAGTTTGCCTACTCCTTTTTTACCACTGACTCCATTCCATGTGCACACAAACATCTATGTACACCTTTGTGAGTCCTGCTTTGCTTCCACCCCTGCCAACCCTCACCTGGGTAACCTTTCGTGTCTTCAGCTCATTCGAGTGTGAGTGAAAAAGAAAAACAATGCATTGATCAATCCTGGACTCAGTCCTGCTTAGTGCAGTGCAGCAGAAACATGGCACAGGGCGGAATGGGGGAGAGAGAAAAAAAATCAATCACATATACATCACCCTCGCTGGGTAAGTTAAAAAATAAATAACTAAAAACGCCGCTGTCTATCTGCCACGCACCTACGGGCCTGCCTCTGTTTGGCTCTGGGCTTCGAGGACCCACTGAGCATGTGCAGAGCGAAGGTCAAAGCAATCCAGAAGTGAAGCTCCGCTCCTCTAACCTTTGAGTTCAGGGGCAGATGAGAACAATCAATGGTAACATCAAAGTTGGAGGGAGGAGCAGACAAAACCAATCGATTGGTTTGGCACACCGAGGGAGCAGGGAGGACTGCAACAGTCAAAAACCAGTACATGCAACAGTGGCGGGCAATGTTATTATTATCGGAGCCGTGAAAATGTATTTTATATTGCCCTCGAATCCAGGTGCAAGAATTTAAAATGCCAAGAAATATTTACAAAACCAGCGTAATCCCGTTTAGATACTGACACTGAAAGCTGTAAACATCCTAGCGGGACCTCATTCTCGCATGGATTTCAGATGAATGGGGTTCAGCAAGGCTTAGAAAGACTTGGTCGGAGAGGCTCTGAGTCGGCTTCCCTGCGACTCGCACACTCCATGATGTAAACAAGGACATCCGGAAAACCCTTAGAGGCACAGCGGGGTGGATGTTTGTGTGAGATATTTTCTCTGCTGCCTGGCAACCTTAGTGAGGGTGGAGAAAGAAGTGAGAAAGAGGAGAAAAAAAGGGTCTGGGTGGGTGGAGAGGCGATGGTCAGTGTCGAATGGAAGTGGACTGTGGGGGAAAGGGACCACTGGTTGGGCTGCATTGATTAAAAGTGTTTGTTGGGGTAGGAGGGGTGTCTTAGCGTGATTATGTATGTGATGTCACTACAGCCTCGCCCGTGGTGGTCGGGGGCTCGTAAGCTCCGCTCCCTGGCCAGAGGGCTTTGGGCCATGTTGGCGACAGGGCGAGGGGCAGCAAAGCCCCAAACGAGCACTAAGCACTTCATACGAGCCCGAGGGCCGGCCCACAGACTAGCTTAGCCTAAGAGGGTTACAGATATCACTTACTAAATGTCTAAAATAGTCAGTGATTTAAGAGTACAACAAATCATTATACTTGGCCCCTAATTGGTTATAGCTTTGTTTGTAATGATGTGTGATTTATGGGACAGGGAGAGTGCAATATTCAGTGTTTTTTCTCCAAAGGAGCCACTCACACACAAATTAAAACAAAAACCATCAAAGGCATTCCACTGAAGCTAACGGCTCACTAATGAATGGAGCATTACGCGCTAATTTAACAAGTCATTTCTTCTATACAGTTTTGGCCACATTATCAAATGGCCTGTGTCATTGTACAGCTCAGAGGTATGGGAAACCCAACACCTTGTTGGACCGCATGACCACCGGCATGGTTGTTCCAATCAGATTAGCCGTGGGTGGAACATGCACATTGAAGTGACACAACATTCACCTTCAATGCCTCTTTAGCAGAATCTCCGCTTTATAAGTGAAGGGAAATAAAAGACGGTGGATTTACACTAGAAACAGAAACAGTGAGTAAGAAGTTTGGCTCACAGAATCCAAAGCAGCTTGATTTAGTCATCTCTGTTTCCCTGGGCGGCCCCTCCACAGCGCGGCTACTGTCAATAATGTGTCTGACCCTGACAACCGGTCAGCGTCCTTTATTTCAAGCCCCATTTCTACAAACAGCTTAAGGGTCAACGTAGCAGCGGAACCTTTCACGGGTAAAAGAGTGGGTAGATATTTCCCAGACTTCCCTCCCTGTTCATCCGCCAAACCAGCTAAATCACCTAAATCACCTTTGCAGAACCGTAATCTCCTCACACCTCTAAAGTTACACCACATTGTGTGGGAAATGAATTGCTGAATCCATAGGAACCCGTTTTGGCTTCGGTACCGACATAACACCACACATAATTAGATAATGTGTTCATTTATTTAAGGCAAAAACTATTATCACATTCACGCTTTCAATTCCAGCAGATCCTTAAGGTGCCAAGAAAAAAAAAAACATAAATAAATGGTAGAACATGAAAAAAATCCCATCACCTCTCCATGGTAATTCTAACCCGTCTGCACTGAACAAAGACTCAGAAGAAGTACCACCTTTCTCTTACTTCGCGGCAACAAAGAGTGAAACATGACCCTCAGCTTCGCCTAGAGAAAGACATGTTTATAAGAAAGGGTTTCCCGAATTCACACTTTGGTTGAAACATTTTTTCTACCATTCAACTTTTATCATTTGTTTAATTTCAGTTTTAAGAATGAAGTTATTTCTAACGGCTGTCGCGTCCTACTGCTTTTTTAAGGTAGCAAATGTACGACTTGGAACCCAAAAGTGTTCCCCCGCCTGTTTATTTCACTAAACAACAAATGTAAATTGAGTAAATAGACCTATAAAACCAAAACCACATCACAATTGTCTGCATTTGAATCTGTTTGCAAGAGTAAAAGTATCAAACAAATGTGAAGGAAGTTAAATTTTAACACTTAGTGACCGATGTATGTATAGAGATGTGACGGATTCAAGCACATATCACGCAACACACACGACAATAGTCTCATTAAGCAAGATCTGTCCTGTTAGTGCAGGCAGGTGTAACACACAGAGGAGGTTTGTCCCAGCCAGCAAAGGGTTAAAGGGCAAAGTTATGATGAATCAGTACAATGTCAGCGGCAGCTTTGGACCAACAAAAAAAACAAGATTTTTGATCTGTAAAATTAATAGATGTAGACAGTTTATTCAATTTTTTGCCACGCTTTTATATTTAATCTGTGAGAAAGTCAGAGGAGCTATAGAGATAAACTCGTCTGAGATTCACCTGAGCGGGAATTTTATGGGCGTAATTCTGACTGCGAAATAAAAAGGAGGATAAATGAGTGAACTTACAAAATCCAGTGTTAGTGCAAAACCGCTAACATTTAACCATGTTAGCGGTTTTGCACTGACACTGGATTTTGTAAGTTCACTCATTTATCCAAGCTTTCTTAGCCGTAAGCTGCTAGGCACCCTTGTAACCCCATAATTTGTCAACAGAAATCATGGGGCAAGTTGATGCAGGGCTTAGAGTTTATAATATGAAAACTTAGTGGGTAGAAGCTGTTCCAAAAAACTCACATTATATATTAGTTGTGTCACAAAAAAATTAATAAATAAATGTAATGTTGTATAAAGATTAAATGTTCTGAAAATGTTATTAACGTCTCCCGTACATATCAGAGTAACAGAAAACTCCAACACACAGTCCCAGCTTCGACTCTTGGGATATCTTATTAGTTTTTGGTAACATTTTTCTGTTGACCTATTCAACCTGTAGCTGTTCTTTTCTGAGTTTCTTTCATTGCTTAGTTTCTGTGAGAATAAAAAGTATGGTATCAATCTCACACCATCATCAGACTTTGGCAGTACAATAGTTATTCTATTTTTTAAATAAAAAGTTGGTGCACTTATTGAGTCATAATTTAACTTCTACAGTGAAGAATAACCAAAACATTGCACAGGTAAGCAAATAGAGAAATCGTTTATTACTCACACAAAAATTAAGGCATAAAATATCACATCAGTAAATTTTCACTTCCAAAATAGTTTTTTTTTTTTTTTTTATATACCTGCTGCAAACAAATACAGTGGAGGCACCTTAAGTGTTTTGCAATTTGAGTCAAAAAAAGAATCACACAAACTGCGCAGCAGCTCATTTAATTTTTCTCTCCAGTGATATGTTGATATTCACCCGCCCACCAGGTCACCTGCCGCCTGCTCCAGGATAATCTGAGAGGCAGGGCACACAGACAGTAAGGCCGACTGACAGATAGACAGATACAGACACAGGCTCCTCATCTCTTCCGCTTCACGGCCTAATGAATTTGACAGAGTAGGCAGCAGGCAGGCAGAAGGATGAGTAAGCATTTTTGGGTGTAATTATATTCCAAAACAGAGAACGAAGGGAAAGGAACTAATAAGTGGCTGAATTTCATTAGAAGCGAGCATGTCCAAACAGGAAATTGATTACCTGACAATATTTCAAGGTTCGTCTTTAATACCTAATGGAATGCGTGTTCGTGTTTCCTTTATTAGGTGACTCCTCACTTATCCTTCACGCTCCACAAGCCGATAAAACTCAGCATTTGATATCATCTGTCACGTAACTGAGCATGGCACGCATGGGAATCGGCAAGCTCTGGGTGGTTCCCGAATGACGAACGGACGGACGAGGGCCAAAGTGTAAGCACACTGTAATACAACAACTTGACTTTTTATCTCAGCCATCAGTGTCTTCAGCTAAACACTCCTCTGGGGTCCTCGGCTTGGGCCTGTCAAGCCCCTTGACAGGGGAATGAAGCGGGGTGCCATTTTGTCTCGTTTCAATTCGGTTTTGTTTGTCTTTTCAGGGCGGTGTCGGTACAGACCGTGGGCATCGAAGGGCAGGGGGGGGGGGGCATGCTGACCCTTATAGCAGAGGCTAGTGGTAGGAGGGCGGTTAGTTGGTATTGTGGACGTGGGCATGGCCACGGAGTGCTGCTTTGCCCCCCTGGGGTGACATTGCGCCTGTGGAGAAAGGGGAGCAGGGTAGAGGGCGTAGAGTACAAACATATCTAAGTGCTGCCTTCACTACAGATAGGCCAATAGCAAAGAGTACGGCCGCACGGGTTATGACAGCATGTCTGGGGGACCATTTGTGCCCTCCAACCCTCAAACACACATTTCGCCCCTCGAACCATGACTCTGTTACAGACATCCTCAGGTCAAGGCACTGCTGACACTTTGTAGCAGTTTTTTTAAAGAGTTTTACCGATGCTGTTGCAACAAAAATCACACTTCTAGCTAATCTACAGCTAAATGGTGAGGCTGACTCTTATTTGTCAAAAAATAAAACAGAATTTCTTAGTTTACTAACATGTTTCAGTTAAACCTAGAAAACCGGTAGCATAGTCTCCGAGTTACATTGGAAGCCCCAATCCGTTACAATGCAATGCCATTTTGTCCCAATTTGCACCAATATATCTAACAAGTACGTGTCATTTTTTAAATATATATACTTAAGCATATTTAATATGAACATTTAACAGAAAATCTTTAAGCTCACACAATAACTTAATACAATATTCTTAAAAAATCTTAAATACACCTTATTGTCATTGCTTGCGATTCTTTTCCTCAGTTATTCAACTGAGTTATTACAGATTATGACCTCTCATCATACCAAAACAACTGAATATCCTTTGGTAGATAAATATTGTTTGTCATTACTTTTATAGAGTAAGAACATATAATAAAAAAGAGACAGACCCGTTTTGAACCCAATAAAAGAATCTGCAAAAATACTGTGTATCTTTATACAATATAATCATTTATTTGCTAAAATAAAAAAAGGCTTTTGAAGCATTTTATAGTTTTATATCGCATTTTTTCTAGACCAGATTGCCCCAAAAAGTTGAAATATTCCTTTAAAATACCCTCTTCTAACATGTTCTGTCACTATTCCCAAAAAAAAGGCAAGAACATTACCAAGAATACCTTTATAATGCATTATTCATCTTTTTTTTTCTCCCTGTCTTCAATCTACAAGTGCAGATACTCTTGTAGAAAAAAAGAAGACAAACAAACACTCTCACTCTCCTATGCATGTGTCACACAGAGAGGTATTTACAACAATGCCGGCTTGTACGTCGAGGGTTTCCTAAACCCTGCCTCAGCTCCTGTAGAAAGTCCCATTTTTCACCCATCATTTGTCCTGTGATAGAGTTCACGCAGTTTACAGGCATAACATTTGGCAAAGCGAAAGGTCGTCTTGAGGTTATTGTGCCGGGCTGGGTAAGTGGCCGACCGCTTGGGAAGGGTGGGAGGATGGAGTGATTCTCACAAGGGAAGTCTGCTGTGCCAGTAGGAGACCAGGACAGAACGAGGGAATAAGACGACGGCACAACATGTGCCTTATTAAACGCTTCCAGTTTTCATCCAGACAGTTTTTACACCGTCACCAAGAATATTTTCTCAAATAACTTCCATCTTGCACAAGGTATACCCTGCACTGCGAGAAACAAAACATGAGTTGGTATTTTAGGATTTTTGTAACAAAGCAAAAAAGGAGTCCAGCATTCTTCTTGATATAACAGAAACATGAAGAGATCATTTCCAAGGGTAGCCTTAAAAAAAACCTTTAAGGACATAAATTACATATCAAATAATAATAAATATAGAAGAAAGTTCACCAAAAATAAATTTTTTTATATAAAGTGTCAACAAAACATTTGAATATTTTAGGGAATCTGTCGTTTTAAAGTTTACAGGATTTTCTTCTTCATATTGAAATATGAATGATGCTGACTGTTGTCGCAATAGCTTTGCTATCGCTGAAGGTGTCCATCTAATTGTGTGCGTCAGTGTCTCTTAAGTCTGCAAGGATGAATATAGGGGGTTGGGGAATAATCCATCACCAGTTGATAGTCCTCAGAAAAAAAGAAGCCCTTTTGCTGAGAGGGCAGCCCTTGTGCGGACAAAGACCACCATACTTGGGACTTCATAGGACCCCGCTGAAAAGGTGTTGCCCAGAGTAACCTCATTCACATTAACAGGCATGCCGGCAAAAGCCAGTCATTACTGCTGACTTGGACCAGCCGGGCCACACATAGGCCAGCCTACAGCCTCAAAGGCCATTCACTTCTCATCAGCCCACAGGCAACGGCCTGAACTCTTCCACTGAAGAGCTTCCAGAATTTATACAGACCTATATAAACAATTCAATGAGCAAATTGTGTTTAAATACTAAAAATATGAATCTACTATTATATATATATATATATATATATATATATATATATATATATATATATATATATATATATAT
>JAVLVB010000604.1:128271-147420 GCA_032876305.1 Orestias chungarensis
TATATATATATATATATATATATATATATATATATATATATATATATATATATATATATATATATATATATATATATATATATATATATATATATATATATATATATATATATATATATATATATATATATATATATATATATATATATATATATATATATATATATATATATATATATATATATATATATATATAAAGAAAAATTATATATAAATACATATATATATATATTCTTTTTCAAAAATCTCTTACAGACAAAAAAAAGTGAATTTTAGGATTACATAATTGAATAGAGGTTATAAACAGATTTTTAAAAATATTAACTAGCCACCACTTGTTTTTTTTTTGTTTTTTTTGCAGAGACTTGCAAGATATTCTTCTGTTAGATTTTAAGCTTTTAAGTGGTTAGGATTAGTTAAAACATATATTACATCAAATAAATAATACTAAAGATAATGGAAAACTCAAGGTATGAAAAATTAAAATATTGCTTTTTTCATGTATTCAGTGTTTTACTAAATTACAGAAGTAAAATAAAGCGTAAGATCTGAGATGGATACAGAGCATTGGTAAGATGTACAGAATAGCAAAACTCGAAAGCAGTTCAAATGTTACCATCAGCTTCTTCCTTCAAGTCGTGCATTTTGCTGGGAAATGGGCGCCCCGCCAGATTGGGGCCAAGTCAGAGTTGTCAGGGGATTACAGTTCTGCCTTGCTCACTGCAGGGGGTTCGGAGTGGGCCTCAATTACCCTGCAGCGGCGTGTTTGATTTGGCCCGGCACATTTGGGGACTGACCAAAAGCTGAATAATGCACCATTAGCAACTCTAAATCCTGGCCCAAAATGAGTCCGTTTATGCATCACATACAGTAATTGTGTGTCTATCAAAGGCTGGCAGGTCCCTGATAATAACAACAAGACAATGTACGCGTCATTTTATCTTCTGAACACCTGTAGGCAACCACACGCATGCAAGTCTTTCTGTTTAAAAAAAACAACTTTTCCAGCTTCATTTAAAGTCTACCAGAGAGAAGCGGCAACAAGAGCGTTCAAAGAACCAAAATGAGAGTCTTACAATCTGATGTAAAAGGAAAGAGTCAGGGAGATCCCCCTTCTTTGGCCACAGCAGAGCTGTGCAATTGAATTTCACAGGGTATGAGGCAGCAAATGGCATGTGAAGACTGAAGCATCAGACGGTTCCTGCCACACACAAGCAGACGGATAAGGGAGGTGTAAGTGACATCATTAGGTATCTCTGCAGGATACCAGGGGCAGTCTGGGGCTGGCAGGGGGGCTATGGGAACCAAAGGTCCTCCCTGAGCTTCTTTGAACAGCCACTGGGTTTGATATACATGCACTCAGAAACACGCAGGGAGAATCACTTCTGCAAACACGGGCTGCGAGACAAACAAGGACTCGAGGCGAAGACAAGAGAACGACTAAGCACTGTTTTCACTTCTCCGCACACACAAACACAAGCGCATCGGCGTACGCGTACTTGCACGCATGTACACAGCACTTCAAACTGCAGACGCCTCATTGAGGTATCAGCCCCGGCGATTGTGTTTGTCCACCTGAGTATGAAAGAGCCATTCTGGCTGCCGTTGAAGAGGCAGCCGTGTGGTACCTCTCAAGCCGGAGCCCAGGAAGGCTACGTCTGTCTCAGGCCTCTCAGGGAGGGGAGCAGCCAAGTGTGGATGCACCTCATTACCTCACTCATCCACACACCAATTACCCCTAAATAAATACACCCAGCCCACAGGCAGCAACAATGACATCTAGCCTGAAAGGGAAGAAAGGATGCTGTTCAGAAAGCATTTGCACGCACAGAAAAGTGCTGCTGGATAACGATGAAGAAAAGAAGTAGAGAGAAAGGAAGCTAAAAGAAGAACATGCAGGGGGGCTCAGAGTCTTTTGAAGAGCTCAAATAGGGAAAAAAAAGGAGAAGGAGAAAGAATGAAACAAACACAGAGCAAGCGGAGTGAAGTGATTCAGAAAATGAAAATTTCTTGCTAAATTTCACCTAACACATCCGCAAATACTTGTTGTGGTGGGTGGAGGGGAGAAGCTGAATTGTTTTAATGCACACAATCATGAGACCCGTGAGCTCATGGCTAGAGACGAAAATGGAGATCAGTTTTAAAGCTGACACATATTTGCATGCAAGAATGGACCGCTTGGGGGAATGGAAAGTGCGATTCGTCCGGATAACCTGGCCTGAAAGGAGCGCAAAAGGGTCCAAGCGAAGGCTGTTTAGGAGGATAAGGCAGGTGCTATGGAACAAAAAACACAAACGGTTGCAAAGTAAAAGCAAAAAAAAAACAACCTACATTTGTAAATGGGTAGCAAACTATGGCACCAGAGTGAGAAGGTGAGGCTGCTATAAAGGCTTGCGACAGAGAAAAGAAGACAGATGTGTTATCGAGGAAGGGAGGTACAAATGCGGAGAGGAAGCCAAGAGATCCTTCATGGCCCCTACACCTTCCAACCCACTCTCCTACCTCCCTCCATGTGGGTTCCTTCTGCATGAGTGACTCAGTCATACCTAGGGGACAAAATGGTCTCTACCTCCCTCTCTCTCTCTGCTTTCCTCTATCTCTGCCCCAGTTCTACCCTTCGTCTCATCTGTCTCTGCAATGACCTATGTTAGCCATTCCTGGTTAGTATGTAGAACGCCAAGAGGAACATGATTAAAAGAAAGACTTCATTTGGGCAAATTGTTTTAAAACAAAGCTGCCACAAAGTTGAGCTTGTTTCCCATGTGCACTGTACCCTACCCTTAAAAGACAGTCCTGTTTGTGGCATTCATAGACAGCATCTTAATGTATACTTCTTGTTTGGGAACATCAGGGTCTCAAAATAGTTTTTGAAGATGACGTGGTTCTGTTGGAATCTTCAAACAAGGTTTAGGGTTTTCCTCTGGAGCCCAAGTATGTCGGTAACATCTTAATTAGTGATAGCAGAAAAACAGGTGAGATGGATAAACAGACTGATGTCGTGTCTGTAGTGATGCAGGGTGTGCACTGGTCTGCCAAAGGGAACACTCTTGATTTATTACTCTGTTCCCATACTGACCCCCACATATGGTCAAGAGATATGTTGATCACAATCAAAAGAACAATGTCATGTGGGAAAGCTTTTGAAATGGGCTTCCTCTGTAGAGTGGCTAACCCTCAGAGATAGGTGGAGAAGATATGTCAACTGAGGGAAGCTTGTACAGCTGCTGCTCCCCAACAGTAAAGGAGTCAGCAAAAATGCTTCCTGGGCACCTTCCTTTGGTGTTTTTTCCCCAGCCAAATGCAACATTTGGCTTTTCCTCTAGGAGCTGTTAACACGAGAACCCAATCTCTTAATACGCATAAGAGGATGAATGGATGAATGGATAAAATCAACAAACACAAACCTATTTTCTTATAAAGATATTAAACATTTCCTGAAAAATCATCTGATAGGCAAGACTGCTACAATGTGCCTCAATATGCACTTACTGATGTCAGAGCACACCCTCAACTTGACAATAACCCACATGAGCAAAGTTGGGCTGGTTTACCAGACCAGAGGCAGATTCCTGATTAATTGAAACAACGGCTGGGAACGTGTCGGTTTTCCACCCCGTTGATTCGATGTGATGGACGGAAGCTGATTGACTGAGTGAAAGAGAAGGGAGCAGGTTTATTAGGATTCCTTTCTAGTGGACGACTAAAGGATAGAGAGCACTCTGTACAGGTCGGGTGCCACAGGTGGGTGGAGTAGCACTGACATGCCGTGGCAGCATAGTCAGGAGTCCTCAGCCTTCAGCTGGGATCGGGCGGCATGGGAAGCTAAGGTTGTATCACACAGCAAAATATGTACAGCCTGTGAAGTCGTTTAGCCTGTCACTAATGACTTTGTCTTTTGAATATTTTGAATGTGGCTGGGAAATAATACAGGTCGTCTCCATGCAACCATGTCTTGGCCTTTTTTGTAAATTCAAGTGATTTTTACTTTACTCAATTGTACAACTTAAACGCATCCTGAACCACACATTACACATGGTTTCCAAAGCTTTTTTTCCCGGTTTTATTTGTGAATTTTAGTGCATAGTAAATCTTCAGGTGATTCCCTTCAAAATTCTGAGTTAACAAGGCTTGCGTGACTTAAAAGTTTACACACACTTCTTTGCCTTAAAAGAATGCAACAACACACCCTCTAATACGTCACAATCTGTTCTATCGAAGAAAAAAGCCCAAAACAAACAAAAAAACAAAACAATAATACACACCATCTGGCTTTTATTTTTGTTTTTCAAAACATGTTTAGGGTGTGAGATTTACAGTTCCTGGTAAGGTCTTCCTATAAGTATATGGAAACTCAGCATGCAACCATGCAAATTCTCCAACTCCAGGAATGAAATACTTTGGTCAATTAAATTAGCCAAAAAAATAAAAGCCAAGCAGTGGATGTGCCACTAACAAAGAACCGTGCAATAAACATTCGCTGTGTATCTGTTAAACAGTGTTATTTTTCGGAAGTATACCTATTATATGAAAACTTTATGGAGGTTATGCTTAAAAAGTGGAAAACACATTTTAACACTTAGAATTTATTGCAGAAAATATCCATATTTTATAATCCTACAGCATGGAAATTCTCTAGCAACAGCAGCAGAATCAGAGGCAATCAAACAATGTAGTTTTACGCAAACATGTGGATATAAAGGTATCTAAAAAAAAGTAATGAGAATATGTGCAGTAAAGGAAAAAGTACAACCTAAATAGTGTGCAGTTACTTAAATTAATATAACAACCTGGTCGAAAGAAATGCACAACTGAGTAGGTTATTTAAAAACAGTACAATTAAAATAAAAAATAAAAAGTGAATGTGACATGTACATTAAACAGACTATTTACAATAAGTGAAAAAAAAACCATAACTGTGTAGACTGTGCAACGGCAGAGATGTACAAATACCAGCAGAGATGTTATTTAAAATGCGTCGAACTGTGGGAACACTAGCCTGAATAAAAACAATCACTGAGTTTATTGTGTTTGTTGGGAAGAGTGATGGCTATAGCACCTGACAGCTGCTGGGAGGAAGGACCTTCGGTTTTGCTCCTTTGTGTACTTAGGATGCAACAGTCCATTACTGAAGGAGCTTTCTGGTTTGGCGTCAGCTTTAATGGATGGGATTGTAAATATTGTTCAACAGTCATGTTAAATTCTGATACAACCAAAAACAGATACAAGCAAGAAATAAACATAGTTTTTAAAATATCTGTCAATATTGTGAATCTTGAATAAAGAGAAGGGAGAAGCATGATTAATAGGAACACAAGTTCCTGCTTGGCCTTTGTCCAATTGTTAAGGTAGACAATAATGTCAATCATCATAACAACCAGAACATAACCACACCGCACATTTAAAACTAATTTGACAGCTTGGCATTCATCCTAACATGATTGTAAGGTGTTGTAAGAATGGAAAATTCGAAAACAAAATAAGAAAGAATCTTTGCTTTCCTGTCATATTTTACGAAAAATAAAGTTTGCATGCTCCAGTGTGACAGGTTTTATTTTGCCGTTTGTTTTTTTTGATCATTTCCGGATCATTTTAGGTGGCATGGCCTGTTAAGACAAATATTGTTAGGGCCTGTTCCAAAAGCATCTGGTAGGCGTTCTAAGAAGCCAAATGTCAGCCTCGTTACACATCAAGCTGCTGGGATATTTATAAAGCAAAGTATGACAAACATCATTGTTTGTTTTACATTTCGCTGTTTTAATCACAGTAATTATTACTCTGCATGCAGATATGGGCAGATAGACCTATCACTGTCTTCCTTGAACTGCAGGTTTTTCCCATTTTCATGATTTTGAAGGAGAGTGGTTAAGAAAAAATTATTTTCATTTCACATTAATACTGCGAGGATTTAGGAAGTGAGGCAGCACTAATCAAATACAAAAAATAAAATAAAATAAAGTATGAATTATAGAAATACGTCACATACACCTTTTTTTAGAGCAGCTGTTAATCTTGCATATAACTGTAGAACAATTGATTTGTTAGGAGCAGGTATTTCTAATTTTCATATTTAATTTTCATCTTTCATATTTATTCAGGAATCCACCACACCAATATTTGGTTGCAATTCAAAAATGCATCATAATTATTAGAAAATTAGAGTACTTGCTGCACACAGCCTGCTTTGTCGAGGGGGTAACATACAAATATGTGTGAACGTTTTAAACAACACTTTGTAATGCTCCCATTTCTGGAATAAAGACTTGTAAATTTCATTATTTTAAAAGTTTTTGTTTAGTTTTGAATGCTCAGCATTTTAAATATTTCAAACAGTTTAACATATTAATGCAACATCACATAACAGCACACCCTTCAAAAAGAAACACTAAGAAGTACGTATCCAATTTTACAGTGGCAGCGTCCATTGGCGAACACACTTACTTCACTGGCCAAATCCCTAAATTAACACCTTTTTCAGTAAGAAGGCACAATTTGGAACACATCACACCAACACCACAGCTGGCATTCAAGGGTAAAATTAATTACTTCAGATACATGTGCTTCCTCTCAAAGTGGCAGACGTATTTGCATTGAGGAACATTCAGCAGAAGTAATCGATGCACACACAAAATACGGCCACCCAAATGACCCCGGTCCCATCTCAAAGTCTCCTCCCCATCCCCAAAGCCCTGACGACTCAGCCATGCGTGCAGGAACAAACACAGGTAGCGCGCGCGAGTCAGACCGCAACAAAACACAAAAACATGAATGGGGAGCACTACAATGACAGGCTGGATGCGGGACAATGGGCCCGGCATTAAACAAACGGCAAATCCCACGACGGGCTGCGGGAGTATGATACAGATTACAGGCACCTCGTCCCCGATGGGGAGCAGGGGAGAGCGAGAAAAAAGGAAGCAATATTGCAATCTGACAGCTGACGTCTTCATATAAATGTATGAATTTACATTCCAATTAGAGGAAATTTACATCTTAATCACAGCGAGCAGTGTGTCGGTCCCCCGGTTAGTGCGCTGCTACGGTAATGAGGTGGGATGCCGCTGTGCTCTCTCATCCAGACAGCATTCTGTCAGCAGACGACACCTCCCTGTTATGAGGGGGAGCTGTACTCTTAAATGCAGCCCCCACTGCAATTCGGTAATATTCATTGAAATCCGTCTTAAATACCAACAAGGTGTGGGACGCCACCCAAGGATAATCTGCCAAATACGGAGTTTGAAAAACATCTAACATGTCTTAAATACAGCGCGCTGAACCAGGAGTGTCTTTAACTGTCACTCATGTGACAAGCTTTCAATGTTCTACAGTATTACATTTCTCATTTCCATACTAATAATGGGTATATTACCTTTAATGGATTGACTTTGTTTTATGCAATTCGAAATGGATGGCGAAGAAGTGTGTGGAATAACATAGACCTATCATGTAACCAGATTATACACTGCTAAAAAAAGACAACCTAAGTAATCTGTTTTAAGTACCTTCAGAGTGTCGATACCAGTCTTTTAGATTTACTCAAACTAACCTGTGGAACAAGAGGTTTCATTAGTGTTTCTTAAATGAATGTCGATGTTTTACTCAGTCATAAGGAACTTCTCTTATTGGTTGATCAGCCTCTAGTGATGACTCCTCTCCCAGAAACATGCACTAAAGAGCGTAGAGCTTGGTCCTGCTAGATTCAGACCAGAAAAAAACACAGGCAACCCATTAAAAAGCCCTACTAACTACGAGGTCAGAGTCTAAACTGACCATCTAGTCGGTTTTTATTGCGGTATACGTTCTTCTTTTCGTCATTCACTTTGCTACAATTGGCTGCTGTGTGTTTGGGTTCCTACTAGATTTTATTCGGTTCTTGCTTCACACCACACGCTTGTGGTCAGTATATTGTGTAATTTCCTATAAATGGTATCAGTTGCTCTTATATCCAGATTTCGGAGCTTTCAAAACATCAGAGAGCGAGCAGCAAACGCCACTAGTAGAGCCGGCCTGTTTCAGAGTCAACTGTGGAAGAATAACTAACTGAGCAGAAATGCAGAGTTTGATCAGCGAGAAAGCAGTCTAACTTCAGACTTAAGTCACGCATTCTTTCCAGCTCTCTCAATTGCATTTCTGTGGCGGAAAGCTGACGGATCAAGGCTGGTAATGAGTCTTTTAATTCCTGCTTCTCTTTTCTTTCCCCATATTTTATTAAAGTGAAGTGAATGTGAAAATTGGCCTCAGAAACCCTTCTCCTTAGACTTTTTTTATATCTCCCTAACTTAATACTGTTTATTAATATTTATAGATAGGTTATAGATGTATTGATATAATGTAGATTTACCAGCGCTGTTGTCCATTTGTTTCCATCAATTTAGCTAAAGTAAATAATTAAAATGTTGATCTTAGAGTGATTTTGTGAATTTTTAACACCTTTTAAAGATTTTTTTATAATGTTAAAGTGTACGGTTTTTTTTTGTTAGACAAAAAACTTACCCAGAAACCTTTGTTCTAAATAGTCATCAAAACAATAATTTTTTCAGATTCATCTTAACGATACGTGATTGGTTGATATTAGATTAGGTTTTAAAATTTCTTAATTAAGCCTAATCATGCCACAGTGAGATTAATTGAGGATGTGACATCAGTATCTAGAACACAGTTTAAAATAGTGCAAATCCTTTCCCCCAACTCAAGAGGAAAGCACAATAGAGCTCAATTTACAAGGTGAGTGAACTTGCAAAGACACACGTTAAAGAGGCCTGCAGGAACGGTTGAAAAGAGTGAAACCTGCTGAAAGAACTTTTCAGTTAAGGTCTTAAAGTGTGTTTGTTGACACTTGTGGTTTTCAACACAATTAGCAGACAAGAGAGGCTGGTTTGAGGTTTTGAGATCAAAACCACAAGATGAAAAAAATAACAAATGAAAAAAAAAAAAAAAGAGAAATTTTTACAACACTTACTGTAATTAAAACAGACCAAGAAAAGAACACCTTAAATTTTAAATTTGCTTGAAAAAACGTCAACTGAGTGAAATTGGTTACTCAATTGCAAACGGTGATCGCTGACAATGCAATCAGGAAGAGCAGATTAGCTTCAAAACCAAACAGAGGAGCGCATAAATCATTTTAACGCAGTCCTCCACCATCTTCATGCTTCACTTTAATACAGATATGGGGACAAAAAAATTGGAGGGAAATGAGGCATGGAGTCTTTATCAGCTACCTCCAAGCCAATCAGACCCCTCTTGCCGGAGACACAGCTCTAATGGTCGATATCTTCTGGAGCAGCCTATTACTGGATACTGCCTGTAATTAAGACAAGTCAGATTACACCAGGGCAGAGCATCGTCTCTGATATGTGGGCAGCCATTAAGTCCTGAAGAGGTAAAACACTTAAGCTGGAGTGAGAGAAAGGAAAAAAAAATGTTGTATGTGCATCGTAAGGAGTGAATGCGTCCCCAAACATTCCACGGGGTCATACGCAGGGCGGGGCTCGGATTCCACTTTTCGGCTGCAGGGACTTTCGGAAAGGATTTCAGAAAGCTAAACACGTTCCCTCTGGTCCTCATCTTGCATATTCCGACATTTCAGATTATTTCCCAAAGCATTCCCGTTTCTTCCTCGCACTTCCATTAGGACATCCAAACAGGCTGCCTGCCTTTTGGTTTGTGCAGCGCGGCAAGCTGTGTGCGCAGGGCTAATGTTCACCACAATTACAACTTCTTAAAACAGGGAGCAGCCTAGAAGATGCCATGGTGACTTTGTCTCTGCAAGCAAATGAGGCAGAAATAGGGGAGCGCATTTTAGTCGGGTTATTGAATGTTGAAAGAGAAGCACTGCAAAAAAGATAACCGTAAATAACGAGAGGAGTGAAGGACAGAAGCTTCTATGGAGCGAAGGCAACAGTGAGTAAGAGACAGAGAAGGATAGAAGATAAACGGCATGTGAGTTTGAGACGGGACCGTGCTCAGAGTAAGCTCTATGAGATTACCAAGACTCAGGAAAGCATCGAAATACTTGAAATGAATAATATTTTATTGCTATTCACTGTAAAGCTTAATACATTCACAATAGGTATCTGAATTAACTTAAACCTACATGTCTCACGATATATTGCGACTTGTGGGCCCTAGAAAAAATAAATAAATAAATAATTAGGCAGGATCAGTGAGAAGAAAAACCAACATCTCTTGGATTTCTCTATTAAGAAATTTGAAGAATAGAGTACCATATGAAATGCATCATTTCGGACAGTTTTTGGTTTTACTTAAAAAAAAAAGAAATAAGAAATAAAGTTTAAACATTCATTTATGTAATATAATATTATATTTCTTTTAATGGGAATAAACCCAATATCTATTTTCCACACTTTTTCCAGTAACTTTGATCAATGGTAAACAACCTTGATTATATCTGTATTAGACTGAAAATTGCATTATTTTTTTAAAAACCATTTTTTATTTAGTTTCATTAAAGCAACCCTAAAGAAGTTTCAGATTTGGTCGATTTTGGCGGCAAGTGGATAAAAGTGGTAGTGTTTTGCCTGAAGAAAGACTGCATTTCCCATGAGGACCAGCGCATGGTGTCGTAAAATCCTGATCTCCCTGTCGCCTGCAGTTGGATTGAAGAACATTTGCTGTGAAAGATGAAGAGCGATGAGGTATTGAATCTAATTGTGGTGAAACCACAAATCTCATGTGACAATGTTGAAAATAAGAAACTGGGGAAGTGACGTATGCCGTAAAGCAGTCAGCATATTTCTACAGTTCCTGCCACCCTCCTCAAAGTTGCTCAGTGCAGGTTAAAACGATACGGGCCCCCTCGGGCCATGACAGGTGTGTCATTCAACATGCTGTAAGTCTATGTATAATCACAAAAGCTATGAAAATATTTTATGAAGGTTGAAAAGTTACTTAGTGTTGCTTTAACTAAGTAGGAAGATATTCTTAGATAACAAAAAGGATGTTTTTATATCACCGGCACTGCCAATGTTGGTAGTCCTAATAACCTAGAAAATTAATGTAATTTCTTACTCTTGAAACAAAAAAGAGAAACTGCAGAAAACAAGAAACAGTGAAAACTGTCCAAAAGCCACTCTCAAAGCAAATGTTCAAGGGTTTACCGTGACCAAGTTGAAAACCTAACCCAGTTTGCCAACACACACAGAAGAGAAAGTGGAAAGAAAATCTCCAAAGCACAAGATTGATCTTTCCACGTGTCGTGTCTCAGTAACAAGCATGGTATCAATCTAACCAAATATTTCTAATTTTTTATGTGTTTGTATGTGGAGAGACCTGTAGAAACAAACCAGGCAGGTAAAAAAAAATACCAGGTAAGTATGACTTTAAATCCAGGCTACCCTAAATGCAAGTATAGAAAAGGTTCAGAGCAGGCAACCTCAAGCACATTCACAGAGAGCGATGAAGTAGGAACACATGACATCCCCTTTCTAACAGTCTGTGTAAGTGAGCGTATAACATCAGGCTATCAGATCACTTCCTTCTCCAAACACAAAGCCTTTAATAGATGTAAAACTGCAGGCCCTAAATCTTTTCACATCACTCGGTCGCAACCAACACGGATGAACAGAAAAACAAAAGATGACATTGCAAACAAAAACAAAAAAAGAGAGAAATTCCAGAGACGTAAATGTATTTATAATGGGGAAGATTAGTGAGATGTCATACTTTGATTTTGTTTCAGTCAAGGAAATCCCTTCAGAATTGAAAAAGACCTCAGTAATCTGAATTAAACAACAAGAAAAATAACACAAAAAAAAACAGCACAGTAAGAATCCTCAGACTAACATATGGAGTAACCTTTGAGGCCTTCCGGGACAAGGGGGTGGTTCTACAATTTTGTGGTGGTGGTGGTGGGGGGGACTAACGCTCCAAGGACAGTAGGCACGCTAGGGAGAGGTGAGCTGTCACCCACCATTATAATCACCGCCAGAGCTCAGAAAAGGGGGGGAGGGGGAGAGGAGCAGGCTGCACAAAAACTAAAATAAAACACTAACACTGGCTTCACACAAACTACCATCTACATCCAGAACGCCTCCATCTACAACCCCCCACCCCCGGGAAAAAACTGCATCAAACTCCTCGTCCCTGGCTGGCGTTAGGACATGTGTGCGTAGGGGTATAAGGAGGGTGCTGTGCGTCGACTTGGGCTGTGTAAGCATAATGTATGGATTTCCCTTAACAAAGGGAGGAACAGGGTAAGATGTGCTTAAATCAGAATGAGCACAAAAGCTGATATTCAGCAGGTTTATGATAAACAGAGGCCATTCACAAAGAGAGGAAATTCAGGCAGCTGTTGTTATTAAAGGGGTTTTACAAGGAATATTCATTGTTAAAAAGCTTTCTAGACTTCTTTTAAAAATTATTTAGGAAAGGATTTTGTCACCATTATAGCCTGAGCCCAAAACATGTTCCAGCCTTTTATGTGATATGTGCAGGGTGCAATAGAATTTGCCGGCGGATAAGAAGTCTGCCTCAGATTTGACCTTTTGCTGCCTTTTGTGTAAGTCTGGGTGAACGCTGCTTAGGCACATGCTGTTCAGCAGATCCCACTGCTAACACCCCTGTCACTCATCATCACTCATCATTGTTACGGACAAAAGCAAAGTTTGGTTAAGCTGCGCAGCGAAGAAATCCCCTACCCCGATCGCCCCCCCATCGTCCAACTCCCTCCACCTTCACGCGTTTCCGTACGGACGGCGCGGACACACGCACAATGAAATCGGCTTCCATGTTTGCTGCATAAACACAAACCGTTGAGTCAGACGTGCTGCCTGATTCAGAGATGGGGTCGCAAACTTTGCATCACCTTGCCCTCTAAGTTCCTTTTTGAAGTGCAGGGCTGGCCTTTGAATGGCCCTCTGGCTCATCAACTGTGTGTAATTAAAGCTTATTCAAGGCTTTATATGTGTCCTAACTATCCTCCATCATCATTTGGCCAGGCCTTTCAATAGCCACCTGTGAACTGTAAAGGGATGGGACACATCTCACCCGCCCTACTCCCCGTAAAATTTATGACCGCCAAATCATTCAGCGATCGACTAACTTCCCTCAGTGTCCAAAACCCCTTAAAAACGACTCTGCATTAAGTTGTTAGGTGAATCCTTCCTAAACACAGCAATTTAACACTGATGCAGCGTTTCTAGGAATAAAAAAAGACTGCTTAGGCTTATCCAGAACTAGACATTACCTCAAGTAAATGCCAGACTAGTAGGTATTCTATTTTAAATGTGGCTGGAACCAGATTTCAGCTTTCCATGGCCCTCATAGAAAGAGAAAAACTGGGCTTCTCTAAAAGAATAGCCGACACCGTAATATTTCCTATCAAACGTCGTCGTTCAGACCCAGTTTTTCCAATTGGTTAAAATGACTATTTGAATTAAGATATCACTGTTTACAATAATCCATGCTGTATAGAATATAGGTACAAATGTACAAAAGTTAGGTTCTATTAAAGTTTTAAAAAAATTAGCAGCTTTATCTTGTCCAAATACATTTTCCTCAGTGTCTCTAAGACATTGATCAAGGCGAGTCATAAAAAGAGAAAAACATGTGAATAAATAAAAGAAGGAATTGCTCTTCTTTCCTAAGAAAAATTAAAGAAATATAATAACATTTTGTTTTGCAGTGGGAGGGTAAACTTTGGGTACACTGACTGTTCGCAGCCAGAGTTTGATCCGCCACAAAAACCTTGGTTTTATATTTACACCAACGGCGGGCCATTTTGGAACAATGAAAACCACGACAAACAACACAAACACATTCTCCTCTTCCTGAACCCCCCCACCCCTCAGGACACTGAGCAGCGAGAGTGTGGGAAAGTTATTTTTAGGAACCACGCGGAGCGCCTCTCTGAGTTCGATGCTCCTGTTCGGGATCAACATTCCACCTTTGATCCACTCCGACCACGGAGCTGTTTGTGCCTAGGATGGCAACTTTTACTTTTGCTCAGGAACAACAGCAACAAAGAAACAACATCACGTTTATGAAATTCATCGCAGGCCAAGCTGAAAAAATTGGGAGAACGAGTACAGCAGTATTTACTCAAATACAGGATATGCTTGAATAGAAACTCTAAAGAAAATCTTTTTTTTTTTTTTTACTGTTTAGTAATTATATTTATAGGTAAACACACAATAAATATACTGGGTTGCATAAACAATGCAACCAGTGACGTATTAAAGTGTATGAAATTAACTAAGTAAACGAATATAGCAGTACAACTGAGACCGGATGTGTACTTACATTTTTACCTTATTTTCATTCAACATTAAAGTTAGACTAACTTCTCCATTGTTTACATCAGTTTGGGTTATCAAAATAATTCACATTTGCCAGAATAATTAATCCAAATCCCTTTATTTTAGGTCAAACTGCGTTTTAAATCAGATAAATCCAATAATTTTTAGAGGTGCTGTTTTACAAGTTTCTCATAATAGTTTTTTTCATCCCTTCACACATAACTGGTGCACCTGAGTCTGGCAGAACACAAACCACAGCATGATACTGCTCATATACTCTGAGTTCCTGAGGATTCGAATGTTTCTCTGTTTTATACAAATGTAACAATGGTCACTTTTAACACTTTTGGTTATATTATCCACTGCTTTTCAAAGTTTTCAACCATGTTGTACTTTTGTAGGAGTCCCTTCACTTTGAATATTGACTCTCATACCCCTGTACGAGACCTCTTCACGAGATCTTTTACTTTTGCCATGTTGTAAATACACGCATGCAGAGCAATATGTTCTTCTTTGGTACACAGAACATGTCTCCTTCCCGAATGTTATGCCGCCTGGATAATCCAAAGCTGTTTATACCTGCATAAAACCGTTTGAAGTATAATAGAGCACATTTAGGGTTTTAGCCAAGGAAGAAACCAAGCTGTGTCTCTCAACAATGATCTGATAATAATGAATGTAATAATGAATCTTTATTTGTCACATACATGGTCATACTCAGTACAACTGCAGTGAAATGCTTTTTTGGTGTAACCACACCAAGGCAGCCTACTTTGCTGCGCCAGGTAGGCAGTAGCGCAAAGGGTCTTTCCTAAGGACCCACTGGATGCTGCAGTGTATTTTGCCCTGGGCTTGATTTGAACCCATGGGCTTCAAATTGGATGTCAGGTGACATTCCACTTGAGCTATCCAGCCGCTAAAAGTGAGGAACGCTTCACAAATTTCCGTTTCATTTCAGTATGTGTCCCACAAGAAAACGCTGTGCTTAATTTGTGCCTTAAAGTACAAACACAAGTGGCACCGTCATCCGTTCCTCTGCAAACTGTTTAAAGGTAGTTAGTGTCTGAAATTTCAGACTTTGCAGTACTTTTTTTCAATCTTAATATCTCACCTATAAATATCTCTTACAAGCTGCATTGTCAGGTAATCTCGCAGAAAAAAAGTCAGGACACACATAAAATGCCTGTTTATACTGTGTGTGGAAATTTTTTCAATTGTGTATTTCAACCACAATGCAACAGAAGTTCTGCCCAAGGTTTACACTGTCACTAAGTTTTTAACACATGAGCAGAGCCTGCAGAAACCTAAAGGCAAAATTATACACAACTTTTCTAAATATCTAGTGAATATCAAGAGAAAACCATCTGAGGCACAGCTTACAAGTACAAGGGGACCTATGGTTCTCCAGTCACTATCAATATGCTAATAGATTCCTTATCTGAGCAGAATTACACGTACCCTTTAGTGCCACAAGACCCCACAGATGTAGGATGGCTCGCACGTCATAGCCTCTTTTCTTTCCCCTAATGGGAGCTGAAGACAACTGGGCCTACTTTAATCAGGTCTGAGTCCAATGTGGCCAGTCTAGTCTGATGGGAGCTGAGGGGTGCATGGACTGCATTAAGGGTTCACTGCTCACTGATGAAACAGTTTCACTTTCAGGGTGAGTTCAGGCAAACTGCGCTCTTACACAGTCTGGCAGGAGGAGCAAATATGCCCTGCTTTGTTTGGCTTCAGGACTGTCTGCTTAAACAAACGTTTGGGCATGTTGTTGATATAGTGTGGACGGCAGCACATTTGGTTGCCACAAATATATATATTTTTTGTCCCCGACTGTAACTCGGCAACCATCACAACCGCTGCCGCTTTTCCGCCCACAATGTCAGTAAGTTAGTAAACATTTTGATAGTTTTAGCCAATTCTTATTTTAATTTTTAAACACCGATATCACCATTGGATGAAAACTACTAAACCATTGTATCTGGTTTTTGGAAGATTAAATCCATGTATTTCCAAATTTAAACTCAATCACATTGGGAATGTGTGTGTACCCCACGGATTGCAAACATCGCTTAACATAGTCAAGAGTCAGCTCCAAGGCTTGCATCAAAAAAAGACACAAGCAAGTTTCCAGAGACGATAAAAAGGATGTTTGATTATTGATGCAGGTCTGATGTACTGCATGTAGTAAATTGTTCTGCTTAAGTATATGATGGGGTGCCGTGGACCGGCCTGAGTGGAGCTCTCCCTGTGCTTTTGCCGTACATGCACGAATTATACGCGCACCTCAATCCCAAATGCAACAGAGGCTGATGTGCACCGAGGGAGGAGGTATGAATTATTCAACTGTAATAGTATTTCGAAAGGTGCGTTCCCAGCTGATTGTGATTCCCCTGGCAAAAGCACAAACCTCAGTTCGGCGTCTCAGGAGGCAAAACGACTTCCTTTTATTCAGGACAGAGAATGGCAAAGTGCATTTTACTTCCCGGAATACAGTTGCTGGGATGTCTTGACAAATTCAAATCGTCAACTACTTTCACCAAATTAGTTATTTTCGGCATTGGCCCCTCACTGATCTCAGGTGCCAAACATTGTTGGACACAGGGGAGAAAAGATATACAAACAGGCGTCCAAAGCAAACAAACATTAAAACAAATGCAAAAAAAACAAGCCCTTAGGAGTCAGTCCCTGTCTGACTCGTTCTGCATTTTGCAGCTCCTCCTTTCTCCCTTTTTCCATTTCTCTCTCAATAAGACGGTTTGGTGCCTCTGAGGAGAAGCCCTCATTTTAATTAGACCTGACCTAAGAATCACTTAACTGCTCCTCTCCGCTTATGCCTCCCCCTTCCTCCTCTCCAAGCCTCGCGCTCTGTTCCTCACATAGGTCCATTAACACCCTTCCCTTGGCACCCAAAGGCTTCAACAGGGGGCAGACACAGGCGTTGTCTTAAAGACGTTTTGAGGACATGCCAAGAAACATTAAACTACTCTATATACCTCCCTCGGACTCTTCCAGTTAGTTTCCTTTTCCTCTCGAGTCCTCGTCTCCTCAGCATGTTCATCCATATTTCTGTTTCCTGTTTGTTTGTAGAAGTAAGAGAGACAAATGGAATGGCTGTAGAAAAAAAAAAAAAAAAAGTTTTGCTTGATCTGAAACTCAGACATTAATTTAATTATTTTATTTAATATCACACGTTCACACCAGAGACTCTTGTAGAATCATTTAAAGGTGATCAACTTTATTTGCTTAGCTAATTTACTGTTTTAGAAAGTCCGCCTTGAGTAACAGATCCTCAAATTTAAAGGTTACACCAAAACTTTGATATGCGCTTGCACATAAATTCTTCTTTCTGACCTACAATTTCGCCGGTTTTGGCGTGTTTTGCATGTGACCGAAGAAGGGATTGTGGGGAAATGAGGTGAGCCCAAGATCTTGAAATCAGAAATGCTTCTCTTCCAGCTTTCGTTCACTAATTTGGTGCAGATAAGAGCAAGAAATTATAATCAGATCAAGCACATAACCCCACAAATTTGCCTGCTAATATCTGCCTTATAAACCTGTTTTGCTTAATCAAGCAACCATACCAGTATTGCTTCTGCATAGAATCAACATTCAAATTACTAAACACAGGCATAAATTACATGTGTAATTATGAACATGTTAGTTTGTTTTTGCAACATGACCAATCATTGCTTCTTTTCTGTTAGTCATATCACCCTTTTGATCATGGTATACGTTATAGTTTGAAAATGTTGGGCCCAGGTTAACGTGTCAACTATAAATCTAGCTGAATTGGCTCATAGTCTGCAGCTGGAAATTTGGGATTTCTTGTTAGCAAGAGTCATGCAAAAAAACAACAACAAAAAACACTTTTTCAGCCGGCTGATTGGTGGTGTGTAGCAGCCAGTGTGTATTGTTCCCTTTAGCACTGTAGTCCTAATACGTGGCTTCAAACTGCAGGAACAGTGTGAACAAAACATTTAAATGGCTTTGATTAGTCTAGATGTAAAGACATGGTGTGCCTCCTATGTGCAGACTACACAGCGTCACAGACATGCCCTGTATGTGCCGCGAAAGACGTCTCCAAATTGGCTCCCTATTAGAAGACTAATTTGACACAAATCCCTTTCTTACTGTAGTTGACTCTTTGACCTGTTTCTGGCACCCCTGTACCCCAAAGGCACGTAGCCTGTCAGTTTAAAGGGTCAGGCAAAGGTAAGGGGAATGTCACTGCGTACCATCCGCATTCTTTGGAGCTTCATCCTCAAAGCATCACGCTTAGTAAAACGTATGAACAGAGTTTAGTTGCCGCAAAAAAAAAAGGTTACTGGGACGATTCTCACGGTGAAAGCAAATTATGCAGAACTGTTTTCACGCAAGCAGTTTGGGATGTGCTGTTGCATCAATTTCAGTATATCGATGTGTGTAAGCGAGAAATGTTTGCATACATGTATAAGTATGTGTTAATCCTGTCTAAACACCTAACACTCCCATACCTGCTCAGACAGGGCCATTGGTTAATTCTGGCCTCAGGCGCCATGCCTAATAACTGCTCATCAACCGTAGCTTGAACTCTCAGTAAGTCAAGAGTTGCTGGGGCAACTGCAACACCCAAAAAGTAAAGCATCAATCACGCGTGGAATGCACCAATTCCTAACAACTCTTAAAAACCTAATAAATACAATATGATATTTGATTTTTATATGCATTTTTCCCCCTTTCATCCTGAATTTCTCTGCAATCGAATGATGAGTAAAGTAAGCAGCAGTTAGGATATTGGTTACAAGAACAAAAGCACACATAGCTGTGATGGCATGCAGCTGCCTGAACCAGCTGGTGAGAAGCTGTTCCTGTCAATCAGCTGTCATTCAGCATCACCACCACCCACATATTA
>JAVLVB010000604.1:147520-177328 GCA_032876305.1 Orestias chungarensis
AAAAAAAAAAAAAAAAAAAGAGAGTCAGTCTTGTAGCCTGAGTAGTAAATGAGACGATGACCGTCGCAGCAACTTGTCAAACCAATTCAACCGTCATCTCATTTGTCAATCATCTGTCCGTGGAGTCAAACAACTAAGGCCATGTGGCTAAAACCTAATGGCTGCCCAGCCGCTGATCTGATAGTTACATATGTTTCTGTAAAGAAAGAGCTCTACAACGATCACATTTGTGTTTACATCACATTAACAACCAACAACACATACACAAGAGCATGACTGAGTATTCCAATGACAGGCTTGTGTTATACCTGAGTTGATGCGTGACTATGGATACAACCTTCTACGGGAAATTCCCAGACAAGCAAGAATGTATCACAATCATGGCTCATGATTGACATTTTGGATTAGGTGCACCCTTGAGTCAACAATGCAAAATTTTTTCGGACTTCTGTCTTACTTTAGCAGAACTAATTTAATCTGTCAAACCAGAGCTGTAATTACAATAACGACTTAACCAATAAACAGATCAATTTTTGAGGAGACCCAATATTTTTTGTTCGTGATAGTGATTTTGTTCTCGATGCTGAAATGTATGACGTCATGTCCAAACCTCACAAGGTCAGCCTTTAAGGAATGCTTAGCAGAGAATAACTCAAAAAAGGGAGTTGAACAAATTTTTTTTAAAGAAACTATCCCACTAGTACTGATTTTTGGCTTTGAAGCTTTACATGAACCTTAGTTAGACATGAGCCAAAGTTAAAACCATTTATAACAGGAATTTAGATCTTTGTATGGCTTAGATGGGTTGCAGATCTTACTATGGGTTAAGATCAAATAAAAATCTCTACAGGTCAATTTAAACAATATTTACTTTACAAATATTTACAGTATTTATATTATTATCTGATTTTGTTTGCGTATTAACAGTTTACAACATAGCGGTAAGTGTAATAAGACATTTATATATTTATAATGTACTAAAAGATAAAAACAAAACGCTATACAGCCTCAACTGTTGGGGAATATTATTATTCCCCAATTATATATTATTATGCAGAAACAAGGAAAAACAAACAAAAACATCGCCAATGCACATGAAAAATAGTTTTCTTCAGGAACAATTTGTGATATACTGATGTAACACTAATTGTAAAAAACATATCAGAAAAAATGAAGTTAAGATTTTATATGCCTACTTCTGTTGGCCACTAATAATCACTAACAATGTTTCGCAATGCACTGCCTTCTATGCTATGCATTATGCAAGCACCAACAAATGTTCAGTTGATAATGGTGATATTAGTTTAAGACTCACAAAATGTAATTTTGTTAGTGATTATTAGTGGTCAATGTTTCTGAAAGCCAGTTAAAGGCATTTATTTTAGGTGTTTATAATATTTTTACTGTTGAGTATTCACAAAGCTCTCAACGCTGACTTTCTTGAACCATGCCGTTTTTGGCATATACGGAACTGATTTCCTTGATTCTTTCAAGCATATCCCTCACAAAGTCTTTAGTACTCAATATAGATAAACCTACTAACATATGCAACAAACTACAAACAGAAGAACCAGCTTTGCACTCATCTTGACATTTGTCTTGAAAGATTAACTCTTTCATTACACAGAATGGTTGACTTTTATAGACCTTATAATCTGTGCTATAGAAGCAAATTAGGGGATTTAATGAAAAGAAGAGATAGGGTTAATGAAGGCAGAAGAAAGGATTAAAAGAATTGTCAAAAGGTGGTAAAAAAGAAAAGAAAATGGGATGCAGTGAAGTTTGGGGGTAGGGTTGGCATTCTGCTCCTCCCCATCAAATCCAAGCTGAGACAATAGGACTCACTAAAGAGCAAAGGACCAGAGGGTGTGATGAGGTAATGATAACGTAATGAGGACCAATCATGAGGCTGAGCTAAGTGCAGGGCCTCCTAATATGTCTCCAGAGTAGCAGTTCAGTGTCAGAGTTGTATCTTTTGGAGGGAGGAATGTCATTACACATTAAAAAGGGATAGGTGTTCTGGCACAAGGAGAAAGTCACAGAGGGTGAGAAATCATTTTTTAAAATTTAAGTTATGGGATATGCCATAAAAGGTATTTCAAGTGTTATACAACTGACTTTAAAAATATTCTGTTTCTCCACGCGCCACTCCTCTGTGTCTGAGACGATGCAGCAAACACTCTTGGGCTTCTATTGGTAAATGCTTACAGTGCAGTTATAGCTGAAGCAAGACCTAGATTACTTTTTTTTCCCTTTCAAAGCTGTTACAGTCTGTTTTTTTTAAATTATGAGACTCAACATGGATAAATATCCTTAATAAGATGGATTTAATTATTAATAAGAATTACATGCATCAAAATGTGAAACACATTATTCACCTCAACATCTATCTGTGTTTCCATATTTATGGATATACATATTTTTCTCACTTTGTTGGCCCTTGGGTTTACACCGAAGCAACTGTGGCAGCAAAAATGTGTAATCAATAGTTTCCCCTTCCTTTTGTCACCCAATAGCAAAGCAAAGTAAACACAGTTTGGTGGAGCTTTGCTGGTAGGTGCAAGATGTTTATATCTGCTCTTCTAATCCAAGGAAAACAATGTAATGTTAATAAATAACACAGTTCCACATACAGCAAAGTGCATTGAAAGCATATTCTTACCTACGGGCTTAATCTGGGTTTGTCACAGCATAATTAGAAAAACGTATGAATGTTATTTGATTTAATAGCAAAATCTGAACAAATTCTTCATACTTAATGGAGGAAAAATTACAGCTTTATTCAAAATAAATAGGAAAACAGTCACCTTTGCTGTAATACACAGTGCATCTGACTGCCTTCATTTTATTTCTTTAACAAATTCAAAAGTGTGTAACTGTGTGTAACGTCTGAGTAGCTCTTAGAGGCATTGCTGAAAAAACAACATTGTGATGACAAAGGAAATCAGTATTGAAGCTGTGGAGAAAAATTAAAGCAGGGTTGGAAGGGCTTTGAAACCCTTATGGAGCGCTGTTCAGTACATAATCTGAAAATGGACGAAGCATGGCCCAATTAGACACCTGACAAAACACGACTGTCTACCTGAACTGACAGGCTGTACAAGAACCATTAATGAGAGAAGCTGCCAATATACCACGGTAGCTCTGGAGGAGCCGCAATGATCCACAGCTTAGGTCAATGTCAATGTCAAATTTGATTATACAGTACTAGTCCGTCAGCTTCTGACAAAACATAACCAAGATATGCACAAAGATGATGTAAGTAACAATAAGTAAGAAAAAATATTTAAAATTTAATAGGACAGCCAAATATTGTGTGCAAATCTGTTGACAGGACAACGACGACAAAAAAAGTAAAAAAAAAAGAGGTTACTTTTGAAAGAAAGTCTTAGGAAGACCCAGTTATGGTTTCCTAAAAAAGGAATGCATGGCAAACAGGAAAAATGCATAAGATGCTGCTGAGGTGTGATGAAATTCAAACAGAAATTTTTGGCTTTCATGCAAACACGTGGCAGACAACCAGGCCTGCACATCTATTTTGGAAAGCTCTGAGGGTGCTTTCCGTCATTAGGAACCAAGGATCCAATAGAAGAACTGATATGAGTTGATTACAAGATGGATGAAACGAAATTACAGGAAATCCTGGGAGAAACACTCGAGACCGTGATGGATATGTACCTTCTCAGCGGGACGACAACCATACACTTACAGTCAGAGCAACAGAGCGACTCATTTAGATCAAACCTGATGCATGTGTTGTTAGAATGGCTCAGTCAAAATCCTGACCTAGTTTATATTTTATGGGAAGACTTGAAAGTTAATGTTTAAATACACTGTAAACAAACTTCATATTCTAGATGTGCTTAAACATACCCAAAGAGTCACGGTTGTAATTTAAAAAAAAAGTGGGTCAAAACTAGTAAGTGAAAGCGGCTGAATGTATGATAAGCTTTTCAAATTATGAAAATATAGCCATGTATTGTTTTCCTTGAATTTGATAATCATGCAATACTTTTACTTGCTCTTTCACATGAAATCCCTATAAATTAAATTAAAGTTTGTAGCTTTAACGTGTCAAAATATGAAAAAGTTAAAGTCGAATGGATACTTTGCAATCCAGTCTGGTTAGAGTTAGTAACAAGGTACGGACAAATATTTCCCACCTGATGTTATGAATAAAATAAGGACTGTGGTTAAGGCAGAGCCAAGAGTAAATCTGACAGCC
The DNA here is from genome assembly GCA_032876305.1 of Orestias chungarensis. Classification (NCBI taxonomy): domain Eukaryota; kingdom Metazoa; phylum Chordata; class Actinopteri; order Cyprinodontiformes; family Cyprinodontidae; genus Orestias; species Orestias chungarensis. Next base: position 151,746 of record JAVLVB010000604.1, read on the forward strand.
TACCTCAATGCTAAACTGTTTCCTCTTGAGCTTAAAGGCCAGGTCCTTGTGGTCAGGGAGCTGGCTCGCCAGACAGTTCAGCTGAGGTACCTGGCGCACATACAGCAGGCCTACGAAAGTCAGGGAGACCAAGTGAAATGTGGAAAGAAGGTCAGTGTTAATTAAAGGAATACGAATAAAATAAATTTAAATTAATCCATATTCAATTGTTGTTCATGTCATACTGTGGTATAAGCGTAAACAAATAAAAAAATTTTTTTTAATGCAACACATAAATAAGTTTACCATCCATTACTGAAATCATTGCAATCATTGTACCTCTGTACATCTGGTGGAAACTCAACTTGAAACGAGCTAATAAATAAAAATAAAAAATAAATAAAAAAACCAAGTTAAAATAAACTATTTATGGCCATTCTACAGTTTGACATGTCTACTACAGCATCTCCACTATAAACGTTTGCTCCATTTTTTTTGCTTCTTAAAACCTAGAATTTTTTCCTACACATATTTTCTCTAATTTAGATATAAAAATTTGAATTGAAAAAAATAGAAGTAAACAAAACAAAAAGCAGGTCTGTTAATCGAGGATTCTTTCTCAAGCTTAGTCTAAGCTTGATTTAAGGCAAAAGTTTGCAATATTGCCATGCTAATAACAAACAATATATTTAAGTTTTTTTTTCAATGTTGCATCAATGAAAAAATCTTAAACACAGAACACAGAAGTTGTGTGAGTGTTTTCTTCTACTGTTACTGTAATAATAGGATACAAGCCATGAGTTAACTTTAACAACATGAAGAACAGGTGTGGGCCTTTTAATACTCTGGACTCCTGTTTTTATTTCATTCCAGCACAGTGACATTTCCATAAAACTGTACAACAGTGTGGAAGTGGGGTGGTACAAACAAGCGTGACACAGAAGAGGAAAAGATTGAGGGAGTAATGGAGAAATGAAGGCAGACAGAGAAAGTGGGGGATGGTGGGTTCTCTCCTCTGTGCACTTGGGTGATTTCCTTCTGCCTGATTTGCAGTGACAGGCTACCCAGCATGCTTTGAAAAGCCCTGAACTGCTGCCGCAAACACACACGCACGCACGCACACACACACACAAGCGTCCACGCGCGGCTACACGCACTCTCCAACTTGCACCAGATGCGTTGGCACTCATCAACACGGATCAAAACAAATATTACATATAGATGTAGTCCTGTAGCTGGTACAAGTACTAGTTAAGCCAGAAAAGTATGGGATTTTAAACTGAGCATTCAACACTAACTCCAAAACCTAAAGCAAACTTTTGCAGCTCCAAGGCAGTTAGGAAAGTGATTTACCCAAAAAAACTCATAGGTTGTTTTTTTCTACTGTATAAAAACAACTTATAAAAAAAAATTTTTTTTAAATGCTCTGAAGGAAGAAGTAAAAGTTTAAGTGTTTTTTATGTGACAACCTAAATAGCTGAGGGATTGAGAGGGAAATGTGAGGAAAAGAAAAGGAGTGAGAGAGAGAGTTTGAGAGGAAGAGCTAAAAATACCGCCCTCACTTATATTGACCTTTATGTGTGGAGAGTGATAGAAAAGAGAAAAGTGAGGAGGAGAAGGAGAGAAATGATAAAACAGCAATGGCGAGGACCAGGAGTGCAGGAAAAAACTCTGCTCTGCCCTCCCTCCTCTGCATTGGTTTTTCTTTCCCTCAACACGTCTCCTTACCAGTGTCCTGTCTCTCCACTGAAAGCTTTGCCCTCTATTTATTAGCAGAGCAGAGCATGCTGGCCACGGAGACATTGAGCGAGGGATTGAGAGATGCAGGCAGAGAGGAAGAGAGAGTGATGGTGAGAATATCGATTCCCCAGTGTTGCTCTGCTCTGCTCTAGAGCCTCAGGGGCATGGGACTGGGGTTGGAGAATGGGCGAGGCGAGAGGGAGAGAGCCTCTGCTGGAGGTGGAGGGGGTTGAGGGTGCGAGAGAGAGAGAGAGAGAGAGAGAGAGAGAGAGAGGGAGATAGATAGAGGGGGTACGGCATGGCAGCTGAATCCCCCCCGGCCTGTCTACTGAGGAGCACGTCTGATTGAGCAGCAGCACGCTAACGCACACTGACAGCCTGGCCTGCAAGGGGGCTGCCCTGCCTCCATCCACAGCCTAGCTCCGGCTTTAATGCACTGCCTCTGTGTATGTGTGTATCCAACAGAAAAGATAAACGAGTGTGTGAGCGTGTGTGTATATGTGTTTGCACCGTTGTAGTCTTTGTAGAAAGGGTTGGTTTCTCTCTCGGAGCCTTTGAATGATTCCAGGGCGATGGCATTGTCACACAGCCGGGTTATGCTGCCCATTAGAGCTCTGTCCTGTAGGATGGAGAGACATCCAGAGTGAGGAACAACACCGGCAGGTAATTACAAGCTTCCAGACTGGCCGTCATGGTTTCAATTAAATTAGGTCATCATTTTCTGCTTGTGACAAGGTCCTCTCTGACCGTGGCTTTTGTGAGCGCGGTGAGATGGAGAAAGTAAGGTGCTGATTGAAGGTGCACGGGTGATCTGAGGACAGGAGCCTTACATCGGTCGTCTAGCCACACGTACAACATGGGATGCGATTCAAAAAAAGCAACAATTTGTCGCTATTTCACTTGATTAAGTATGTTTGACAACCAGGTTCATGGCTGGTGCACAAACAAAAAACCTGTGAAAAGCAGGCCTGGATAGAAAAAAAAGTAGTCAGGAGGGTTTGATGAGGAGAGCTCCCCCTTCTGGTTAGGTCTGAGACAAATCAGAGATGAAGACAGAAGGTTAGATGTGTAAAAGGGAAGGAAAGGAAAGAGAGGGACATTGGGACGCAGTGAGAGGGGGAGTCCTGCATTATTAATCTCTTTCCCTCCTGAATCATTCACATCCTTCTCTCTGTGTAGGCTGCCACTGCCTAATGCAGTTTTCATGCCTTCATGTCTTTTTCCCTGCTCTTTCTTCCTCCTTTTCGTCCTACTTTTAAAGTATGCATATCTTAGCAGTCCGTACCACCACCGCAGAAACGAAAGCACCTCGGGTGGCTTTGTGTTTCAGCAGTGGTGAGAGTCTTAACAGTTTGGATGAAACCAATTATTGTAAAAACTAAAGAGGCCCAGGCCAACCAAACAGTTGGCGATACAAATATTGTCTATACTTCACCTCGGAAGCCATGAAAAGTGAGTAAGGTGAGAGCGACTTAACCTAACTTAAAAGGTTTAAAGTCAGAGTAAGTGGAAAAGCTAAGTACACTTACAGCAGGGCAGAATGAGGTGGGTAAGATGCAACGCAGTCATTAGCTTTAGAAACAGACCACAAAGGGCTTTAAAAACAGTGATTTATGACTTTTCAATCAGAGTTTATACCCAGATATATTTAAAAAACTCATTTGATACGTAAAACAGAAAAAGAATGTCCAGAAGGATTCAAGCAAACGTGTTTCTCCATATAGAAGTGAACATGTATAATTATTAAGTGATATAATAAAAATAAAAAAACACAAACACAAAAAAAATGTTAGTAAAAGTACAGGAAGGATGGGAAATGAATTATCTTTTACAAAGAAATAATAAACAGCACTTATGTAAAAGTGTTATCAGTAAATCTATGAAACTACAAAAAAAAAAACGTTATCATTTACGTGATGGTGTACTAAATACTTCTAAAATCTCCTAGAGGTATTAACTTTTCTGTCAGGAGTCCAATGAAACCATGTGAAACTTTTTTTTTTTTTACTAAAAAAGTTTTGTGAAAAACAAACAAAAAACCCAACAACACCTTTACTGAGGTGAATATCATTAACTTAAGCATGTAAGTTTTCAACCATCTCACCTTAATTTCAAAAATACAGATACTAATAATACAGAACTTATAATAAACCTTAGATGACAAACAAATGGTCTGATAATGCTTGCCTCTGGAAAAGAATACAATAATATTTTCTGCAGGAAAGAAACAATAATCCTACACTAATCTTTAGATTTAAGCAAATACCAAACATAATAGAGATAAACTTATAGGAAAAACATAAGAATTGGACAGATATTCAATATAAGAAAGACTGGTAAAAAAATGTGAAAAGTGCAAATGGAAAAACCACTTGCAGCCTTTCAGGCCATGTAAAAAAAATTTTTAAGCACAAAAAAAACCCCTCTTAAATTAAGGGAAATGTAATTTTCTGACTATGTCAAAATTAGGATTACTTTGTGGAGTAAAAATCTGACGTCCTTACTGACACCCTAAATTGTAATTACTAATTTGTTCATCAAACAGGAGAAGAGTTTAGGGCACGGAAAAAGTAGGAGCAGAAAAGGTAAATAGGTTTTCTAAATATTAATGACCTTAGAAAAAAAAAGATAATTCAAAAGAACTGCAGTTTTGATATAATACCCGGGAAAAAAAACTTTGGCTTAATAGTCCTTATTTAACCCTGCTCAATTTTGTGTGTGTGGTTACCACAGAAACTTAAGGATGGTTTTCAAATTACGGGATTAATAAAAAGATTATATCTCACTGCTGACACTGTGTTTCCTACGGACTAAAACATTAGGATAATCATTTGAAATTAAGTGGATTCCAAAATAATCTGAATTTTATAAGATTTTAAACACACACAAACATCTTGGAAGCATTACAAACCTCTATGTTGTAATATACACAGAGGCATTTTATTTAGGACATGTGTGAGGACTGGGTGTGGTGGCAGGATATTGTGTGATAGAGGAGAGTCTAATTAATGTTTCAGATGGATTGTGGCACTGGGCTGCTGTGAGGAGGCTTTCAGTGACTTGCTCAGCTTCCTAGGCTATTCAATAATGGATTAAGCATTGTAGACTAGCAACAGTGGGCTAACTGGCGGAGGCCACAGTAAATCCACCGCTGCTGGACCAGACAGTCTTTCAATGGCTAAACTCTCTAAACTATTCACCTGTACAGTCTTTGCTGTCACTGCACGTATCATCATCTTGATGGGAGCAGCCTTAATAAACTGGGTGATGCCGATGTTATTGAAACAACAGCACAAAGTGAGATTTGGGTTGGTAGGTTAATCACATGGTCATAACAGCCGCTAATTACCTCCACATTGGCTTCGTCACCAAACACCTGATTCGGTCCAAAATCACCCCCCCCCCCTCCTCTTCCTTTCCAACTCATTCACTTCTCTCTCCAAGGGTGGTAGGAGGGGGGAGGGGACAGATTAAGGGTTGGGAAGCCTGGCCAGAGTGGGACAGGAGGACTGCTCCCACCACAGCTGACATCTGCTAGTTAGCCACTCTACCTTTTTTAGACTAGGCCAAGCCACGGCGCACTGTGCGTACAGGCCTGGAGCCAGAGCGTGTTGTGACAACACAGCTGTTCTCTGATCTCGCCGCTGACCTATATCTTAGAATAGGGATATCAGAAACAACGCAGTCTTCGTGCCTTTCAGGATGAGTGTTCTTCAAGAGGGCTTCAACGGTGGTCAGGTTAGTTTGGTACAAAGACGGCCGTGGAGGCAAATGTACATCTACGGCTGATAGTCTAGGGAAGGGTGGTGGTGGGTTGCCATATGCCTCAGCAGATGACTCCACCTTCACACTGAGAGGCCAGACTGGACACAGACTTACAGCCCCCACCCCACCCCACCCTGTACACAACTTTAAGAAGGGACATATATAAGGCTACGAACAGGTTAACACAAAATTTTTCCAATTTTTAGCTATTTCTGTTTATACAGGACTGAACTGAACAGTGAAAACATTTCTCTACATTCATTTTATGTAACTGATTGTTAAGTTGCTCTGAGAAGACATTTGTTCTGAATCAGCACTGTGTAAAAACAGGGAGAGAATCTATAGAAACAATAGCTAAAATATTCTGTAGGCTAATCATTCTAAAATCTTGTGTTTGTCTCAATATGAAGTTCCCAAAACTTCAACAATGTAGGAATCTGAAATAAAGTTCTGATGCCATAAAAAATAAAAAATAAAATAAAAAAACGTTCCGTTTCTGTTTTCATCCCCCAACAGAATGACATCCAAGGAGAGGGAACATATCATGAGAAAACTTTCACTGAGACCGAGTTGCATGAACACAAAAACAAGGAGTACACTGGCTAAACTTCACCAGTGTCACCTGCATGCAGTGCATCCTTCCGGGTAAAATCCCGATCCCTGTATTGGTGGCTTAAAAAACCAATACAGGGTGAAAGTTCGGAACCATGTAACACACGGAAGAAAGTATTTGTCCTGTTACCTGGATGAGATGAGAAGGTAGGGTGACGACAGCAACAGACAGAGATGACCTCAGCAAGGCACGGAGTCCGTACAGAAAGGTGGTCAGGGCGTGGCTGTGTCTAGGTTTGTCATGGCAACATAGGTCGTCCCCCCACAGAGCTGAGCCCAGGGAGTGAAGCCCCACGCGCAGGATGTTGCGTGACTTTGACTGTGAGACATACAAAAAAGAGTGAGGGGTTACATGTATGTGAGCATCACAATCCTTGAATATGAATCAACCGTTGGTAAAGGAAGTGTAAGGTGAGGAGACTCGATCTCAGTTTAATCTAAAAGCTTGGGTACTGCTATCTTGGCCCTTGGGTGAGAGCGACCGGACAGACTGCTCAGCGGCACAGACGATTGGAAAACGGAGCCCAAACGTGACTGGACACAACCGCCCAATCACAGAAGCCATCTGACACATGCACAATGGACCTGTCAGACAGGCTTCCAATATGGCCGCCACCCAGAAAACCCCAGCACATTCTTGGCACAGCGGTGATGCACAGCAGCCAACGGGGGCCTGGTTAAGGGTGGAGTGGGTTGCCTTACCCCCCCTACTCCCTCCCGCCCCACCAAAACGGATCAACTGAAACCAACTTTGTTTAAGGAAAATAAAATAAAAAAACGCTTTTGTAGGACTTATATCTCTGCACCTCAGAAAATGGAGCAGTACAAACTTTGATAAGGCTCTAGTGGTATTTTTTATTTCTCATTCAACAATCTGATTCCTTTAGACCTCCAACAAAGTCTCCAAAATCTTCTCAGCCCAATCTTGTCATTGTTTTCTCGCCCAACTCCATGACGTAAAACTTTATTTCGGATCTGGATCGGTATTTAACAGATCCAAGAAAAATAAACGCCATTGTTCGCCTTGGTTCTCAAAGCTTGCTCATAGTTCCCTATATGGCTCTCACACTGGACTTTGCATTCATTCTTCTCTCCACCGTACACAATCAGTCTGTATCTCAGCCTGCTGAAAGTATTAGCATTCTGCTCATGTGTGGTGTAGCCACAATAAGACATGCCCTTCCTTTGTTTAGGAGTGTTTCCTACACAGGTTTGGAGAGCAGCAGAATTACAAATCTGTTTCTGTGTCTGACACCCCACAGGAGGTCACTGCTGTAACATGACTGTTGCCGTGGCAACGTCAGTATGCGAAGACAAACTTTACTCCTATACTTTAGCCTATAGAAAAATCAGGGAACGGAGCCAGTAGAGTCCAGCCAAAGATCAGAAGCCGGCTGTATAAACTACTACTACTAGTCTGGCATCGTAAACAAATCAGAAAGCGGCGTGATGAGACTCAGAGACCATTACCTGATTCATCTGCTTAACTGTCATCTTTCCATTAAGAGCAACATTCACATTAAAAGTTGTGATGCTTCACAACGGCTAAGAAAACACCAAGAAAAATAAACAAACTAAATAATCATCCACACTATTATCCACACAGGGCAGGTTTTGTGCCAGCGCCCATGTCGCTCTGTGCCGGTTTGCATTCCGGGACTGTGCCAACAGTGTGTCAGGTGGTCCTGCTGCTCTAATGATGTCAGCAGTTAATCTGGTGCTTGAATGACAGCTCTTGGGGGGAGAAAATCCCATGTGTGAGTGACAGTAGGAGAGGTGGCTCCAGGTGACGGGCACATGGTTCACAGGAAGTTGGTGAACAAGGCATAGATACCAAATATGCAGAGGAACCACTAAAGAAACATAAAAACAACAACATGTTTTATGTTTCTTTGGTATGCTATGAAATGATGATAAAGATATGATGCTTTTAAATGTGTTTGACGTGTTTGATTTTTATTAATCCACAACTTTCTGTTCGATTAGGTTATTATTGTGGCATTTTCCCACCTTCACAATTGCAAATAAGACTACACATATAATTCAAATAAGACAAACTATGTTTTGCTATGGGCAAATCTGGAAAAGGCAAACAGAGACAGTTAGTAACTTTCACTCATCTCTACAATCAGTCAGATAAAAGTATTAAAACGCTACAACACGACAAGGAACTGCACAGCCAAGCTCATTGTGGCACTATGCACAGTGAGCATATAATTTCTTTCATGTAAGCTCAAGCTATTATGTTTGATAGTACACATTAATATCAAGCCTTTTAACTCATGCCAAACAGCCGTGCCAAAAACTGATGTGCATGCTGCACGTGGTAAAGAGGAAAAAAACATTTAAAGAGTGTCAAATGTATAATCCAATCAAAGAAAAAGCAAGCAAAACTCACTAAACTGGCAGCAGGAATTATTAAATTATATATCATGTACATATTTTCAATTTTATTACATTTCAGTTTAAAATCACTTTTTTTTTTATTGTTGCGGATTGGGAATTTGGCTTTTATACAAACATAATGAAGACGGTTCAGGTTATTGCAAGAATAGTAACAGGGCTTTCAGAAAAGTCGTTTTGTTTAATCTTTTGTTTTGTCTGTTTTAAATGTTTTTTAAACAAACTTTAATATCAGAGTGTGAATACAAAATTAAACTTTCAAATATATATTTTTCGATTTAAAAACAGAAAAAAAGAATCCAAACAAACCTACCTGTATGTAAAAACAAACAAATAGAACTAACAGAACATGAAGCTTAATAAAGTTTTGAGAACCTTGGCTACAAAAACTGCCATCAATTATTTGGAATAATTGGAAAGGAGTCTTCAAAGTCAAGTGTAGCATCTAGAATTAGAATGAAGTCAGTACTTTGACTAGACCGTTGCAATTTATTTAATTTATTTATTTGAAGCAAGCATGCAACCATTCAGCTGTTGCGGTCAAAAAAAATTAAACTTGACATTTTTTTGTCAAGATTTCCAAGTAGAGGTAAAAAAGTATGGTGCTAAAGCTGCAAAGCATCAACAACCCAACTGTCACCACCAGGTTTTTCTGTTGGTACTATACTCTGTTTCTGAAATGCTGTGTTAGTTTGATACCCCAGGAAAACAAGGTCCTCCCAAGATCTTACATTTCTTTACTGTAAGTCCGCAGAATAGGAGCAAGCTGCTTTTTTGACTAACCTAAGAAATTGCTTTCTAGACTGCCAGAGGTCCATTACATTGTTTCTGATGTATTCAAAATTTTCAGACCACAGCAAGACGAATCAAATCAATATGAAAAATATTTTTGGGAACTAAATATGTACCTTTTGTTTGTTTAATAACAAATTGCGATTGTTAGAAACATTTAAAATAATGCCACATTAAAGATTTGGAAACATCTATGCAAACTCAACCTATTTGAATATATTGATGGATGATCAAATTTACCTTGCAGGAACTAATGCCGTGTGATTTGATTTTAGATGCCCTATGATATGTGACTGCCATTTCAGTGTTTTTTAGAGGACTGCGGTTGTCAAAACTTTCAAGGCTTAGATGTAATCTTAAAGATGAACACTGATGTATCTGTCATGGCAAATTATTAGACATGCTGGACAGAACAACCTAACATTTTTGTTTGTTTTGTTTGTTTGTTTAAATATATGGAACTTGGTGGCAGGCCTATTGCTGCTTCGTTCTCTTATTGGGATCAATGCAAGGTCAGCGTGACCAGAGATGGCTCCACGGGGTAGAAGACGACCAAAACTAGGATACAGCATGATGAAAGGGAAATGTCAAGACTGCCATCATTTTAATTCATTTTGGGGTTTTTTTCCCCTTTAAACCTGTGATTTATATTTCTACGATATTGACAATTGTGTTTACTACTGAGTATTTTTTTTAGCAAAAAAAAAAACTACAAAAACCCAATAGTATGCATTAATTTGCAAACAAAAAGTAAATGCAGCAGGTTCTTTACCAGCAATCCACTGGAAAACTGGTTTTTGATTAAGATGATTGAAGAACATGTTTCATGATTCGACATATACATGTTCAGTTGGATCCATGAAAAAACAAAAATCATCTGACTCCAATCTGTAGCTCTCTGACTTCTGCTATTTAGCAACAAATGTATTGCTATTGGATTAACAAACTGAATATTTATAGAGCAAGTGCTACTACATATATAATGACTTAAGACTTTGTGTTACAACATTTTAAAGTGATTTGCAGTAAATACCATTCTAAGAAAAAAGAAACTGTTCCAGTCTGAATGAAGCAGTTCTTACCATGGGGGTCGCCAAATCAAAGCCCTCTCTGTTTATGACCTCTTGCAGTGACTTCAGTAATGCAGAGTAAGACTCAACCCTGGTATAGGACAGAAAAATGACAAATATTTCACACAGTATAGCAGAGAACTTGGAAGAGAACACAAAAAGGGGTTACCCTACCTAAAAGGGGACATCCATCACCAATGAAATTTTGATAAATCTGGGCCAAAGCTGATAACTGCAGTAACCTAATCCTGAACGACTGCAGTCTGCTCCTCCTGACTGTGCTTTTCTGGAGCCACCGAAGCAGACAGATGATCCATATCAAGAGATCCAATTAATTTATTTGGTTGATTAAACTACAACATGACTGGTTCACTGTCAGCCCCCTAAGGATCCGTTTTTGCCGAGACAGACAGACAGATGAGGCACACATATGCACAAACGTGCGCGCAACAGAGAGGAGACGAGGGATTAATGGGATGATAGCTGAAACTAACAGAGGACAGCATTTTGGTGTTTATTCAAGGGTAAGATGTGCACCACTGACAGGGACCATGCAGTACCAACGGAGCAGCGTTTAGATAAAGTCGAGGGACAGATCACTGCTGAGCCCTCAAGGAGTTTACGGGATCGCCAATAACAATGTTAACCCCCATCTTTTTACACAGGAGCTTCCACTTAGAAACACCTCACTATTGTAATGACCACTCTGCGGCAGCTCACAGCCAGCCGCTATGTCAGCTGTCACTTCAACCTGAGAGCCACAAAAGCTGATACACATACGTTGGTCACACGCCAAACCCCCGCATGAAGAAGATAAGCACACACTTGTGTTGATTACACTTGGCCAAGTATATCAATGAACTCTATTTCAGTTATTCAGCTCAACAATGGTGCCTCCTGACCCTGCTGTGGCTAATGATAGAGCTGCACTGGTGAAAGAGGGACACCTACCCTCCATGGTCCCTCTGCCCATGTCCCAGCTCTGAGATGGCGGGGGGCTGGGACGGTCTGACGCGCAGTTGCATGCAGGAGGCTGCCACTGGTTGGCTGCCATTGTGGAGGCCGGCATTGTGTTTAGCTACCCCTACTGAGCACGGTTCATTCAGGTACCCGAAGGGGTCTAGGTGCGTAGCTACAGGGGCTAGCGCGTCTGCTAATTAGGATCATGCACCGGGAAGCGTTTTTTTATCTTGGCGTTCCTCTTTCAGCAGGGGAAGAAAGAGCGAGAGAAGGGGGATGCTTGGTCTTAAACAACAGGATCTGTATCACCTAGAGAGCAATTTGTGCCAATTATGCCTTCAAGTGAAACGGAGCAATTTAACAGCTAGGGTATCAACATGGGGCAGTGGACACGTGCAAGGGGGAGTAGCTCGCGTTGGAGTTTGTGTGTTACATGAGCAGGCGAGATATGCACCGAACGTGTGTGTGTGTGTGTGTGTGTGTGTGTGTGTGTGTGTGTGTGTGTGTGTATCCTTGTCGGTGCTTGGGCGGGCCTTGGGGCACAATAGTGCTGTGCAGGTGTAGCTTCCAGCTGTCAAAACGCATGTAGGAAATATAAACCATTCACACGCCACAACCGTGTCACTAAGTCATCCTTAGTCACTGCTGCAAAAACTAGGAAGAACGTTCTTCCTATATTATCGACAGCAACAATTAAATACTGAAACAAGGTCACTTTTTACCAGTGCTTGCAAAAATTGAACAGTTTAAACCAAATGCCGGCAACCTTTAATGTGTTTGTACGGCCAGTTTGTTTACCGGCAGTCCCTTGTTTGCTGATAGGAGGAAGGAGGGATTCTCTAAAGCCTCCTCGGCGCTCCAGATTGCTGTATTTACCCAGTTCAAGCAAGTGTGCCTTCGTGTGCCCGTGTGTGTTCAGCAGCACTCTCTGGGTAAAGAGCCTGCCTGACCTCTGAACCCTAAGTACACTCGACGCTGGAGAAATCAAACAGATGCTGAGCAAACAAGACCCTTATTTGAATAGACGTTCGCAACCTTTTTCCAAGAGGCCAAATGACCCGGCCAGCGACAAACATCACAAAATAGGAGGCGAACCAGGCTGATACCTAAATGATTTCTATCAGTCGTAAATATAGTAATTTGCTTATTCTTGATTATTGTTATTAATCGTTCATAAAATAACTTTTTTTTAAATTACTATTCGATCAGGATTTAAATAAAAAAAGTTATTAATAGTTATTCATGAGATAAATTAAACTGAATAAAAAAAGGCTAAATAATATGTGATAATAACTATTATGGCATTAATTCCTACTCTGAATCCACTACGTGAACATTATTATAACACAACAAAATCAATTATGTAGCTTGTTTCTCTGATTTAAAACATAAAAAGTCATTTCAACGGAGCTGAAACAATTGTTTGATTAGTTTGATGATTGCAGAGAACGAGGATTAATAGCATCTACGTTACACATTTTAACGATTTTTAATTTCAGGCAAAAACAAACTTATTCAAGCATCTACAACCGTAGCCTCTGTTCAATATCAGGGTGTAATATATAATTTTAACAAACAAATATAAATGTTTACAACTGTGCCACATTTCAACTGATCTAATGTACCTATAACAAAAAAAAATACAGTTCAATAAAGCCCGACCTTCTCAGACTGCTCATGTTGTTCACTAAGATTATTTTCAGCATGTGCTCCTTATATTCTGAAGCTCTGTCTCACTGTATTATCGTTTGCTCACACGTGTTCTGCAGATGAAGTCGTATTTGTGCAGGACTGTTGCGTGGACAATATCGCGCTTATGTGGCTGCGCTGGTTGGATTGTGTCTCATTGGTTTTGCCTGCATTTTTGAGGGCAAAGTCTTGCTGTTGTACCTGTGTGCCGCTGATGATGGGGTGACGTGATCCGGGAGGTAGAAGCGGTGGCACTTGGCTGCCAGGCGAATCTCCGCCCCCATCGTCTTTGAGACGTCATAGTAGTGTCCAAATCGTGAGGAAGATGCCAGAGCAGTCTGGAATATATAAGAATAAAAATTTAGTAATCTGTTCATTTTTAAACTGCATGCACGACTATTATTCAAACTAAAAAGTAACAAATCAATGCCAAACCACCTTATTTTTTTTCTGAAAAATGTAATATTAAGGCAATGCAATTGCATTCTTTATGGGTCATTTTTCTACAGCAGAGAAGTTAAACACGCGCTATGGCCAGCGTCTTAATCATTTCTTCACATAAATGTCCACTTCTGACTGTGAAAGCGAACATGTCAGGGAAGCAGGGTAAGGCGGATGTTTTCCTGCCGCTGAAAGAGAGAGTTTTAGCTCTTCTTTCTCGGTAAGACCATGGACTCCATTGTAAGAGGGGCCCTTAATCTACTCCTAATCTGGATTAGGGCCCCTGGTGTGTCCCTCTCCCGTCAGAACGAGGGGGTCAGTAGGGGCAGCAGGGGGGTCAGGGGCTCATCTTCTCTTTGTGAACCAGGCAACCCGCTTAGCGTTCCATCCTCGCCCTGACCGCCTCACCTTTGATCTGATGTCTTCATCAAGAGAACGACACAGTGGGCCTTGCCAGGAGAGGTGTGTGTAAGGGGAAAGTAAGCGTCGACTCTCAGGGTGAATTTGGGATGCAAATCCCCCGGCGGGGCTTACTAGCAGTTTGTAAAGACGATTTTACAGCGGAAGGAGGGGGAAGAGGTGAGGAAAGGACACAGATATAAAGAAGTTTCCAGGGAGAGAGAAAGAGGGAGAGGATCCCTAGGGACACACTGTGTTCTGCTAATCCACATAGCAATATGGATTATAGACCAACGGGGGTAGACTGCAGAGAAGAGGAAGAAGAAGAAGGGGAGGGACTCCTCTCCTTAAAGCGGAAGAAAGAGTGTAGAGCTGCCGACCCTAGCAGGGGGAAAGGCAGGGATTTGGGGGAAGACGGAGGCGCAGGTCTAGGTCGTAGGGTTGAGCGAGCAGACATGTCAATGCACTGCCTGCACGGTGCTCTTGTTTCCCAGGCTAAGCAGGGGTGCAAGTCTGTGTGTATGTGTGTGTATATGTGAGCTGGGGGAACAGTGAAAAGCCTACCTATTGCCAGCTAAGTGTGAGTAATCTGCTGTGGCTCTGAAAGGAGAGGCTGAGGCCTCATTCACCCCACAAAGGAGTTTAGAGGTGGATGGATTTAGTGGTCGAGACCATTGTCAAAGGACCGAAAGCTGAGATCCAACACTGCACATTCTCATCCTATCATTAAGACAGACACATGTTGAACTTTCACAGAAGAAACCTAATTTAACAAAAAAAAAAAAAAAAAAAAAATGTTATCGACTTTATGAGATGGAAACAAATAAAAAGGACTGACGGCTCAATCACCTGCACTGTAGGGAGATTCTGATAGCGCCAGGCAATCTTCATGGCACCCAAGCTGTCCTGAGACTTACCAGGCAGCCTGGGCTGCTCCACAGGTTTGGGAAGAGCAACATCATCCAGGATGGGGGCTGGAAGCTCCTAAACAGAAATCATACAATAAACTTAATTATATTGTATAAAAATATGTCTATACATGGTAAATGTGCTCAATATTCTTAATAAATAAAAACACACAAAATATATTTTTTTTATTGCACTTTGGACTTTTTTACATTACAGAATCTAAAACCGTTCCTTATTTTCTGACAAATTTTAAACCACAAATGTTCTTTAATGACGTCTGTGACAAATAGCTACAACAAAAATTAAGATTGGTAATCAGATAATAACGTTCAGAGACTTAAAGATCATTTTATAATCTAACAGTAAATACAGCTAAATTTTAAAGTCAACATCAAAGTCTAAAGTCTACTTAACTTTTTCCACCTAAATGTTACATATTTTATTTTAACCGATTAATGTTTATTCTATTCATTATCCAGATGTCTAAGTAATTATATTCATCTTCCACTAGACCAACCAAAGCCACCAGATCAAGAAATAGTCTAACCTTACAATTGAAATTAAAATTGATAAAATCCACATAAAATGCTGCAAATCATGCAAAAAGAAAGAATATTGCTTTATTTGATTTATTATTATAAAGTAAATACATGTAAGCGATAATTGGACTGCACCTCAAGTTCTAATTTGACTACATTGACTTTTCTAAAACTAGTTTTTGTATTTCTCAAAATATTTATATTCAAAGTTTACATTTTTTGGGTTTCTTTTTTAGTGTCTACCTAACTAAACTCTGTAGTGGTAGCCTTAAAGAGCAAGCTCTTCGGAGAGTATATCTTGCCCTGAAAGCTCTAAATGCACTTGTTACTTCTAAGATACTACAGGTAAGTTAATAATTTTTAAACTGTGTTGTAGTTCATGGTTTAACCATCCTTTGTAAGTTGCTTTGGATAGAACCGTCCACTAAATGCTGAAAATCTTGGTACCGAGCAAATGCAAAGAAACACAACAGTTTGATTTCCCAGATTGTCTCTCTTTCTGAAACTTTAGATCTTTGGGAGCTGTGGGCTGACATCTTTGTAAATGCTAATGTAACACAAAGACGGCAAGTTTACCACCTGGAGATTACCATACCTCAAATACAACAGTGGAAATACTAAATAATTTGATATATCCCCAGTGGGACTCCCCCTCTCTTAATAAGTCTTTGATATGCAAACAGAGGGTGAGGCGATGAACCCTCCCACTATCAATCACAGGGAGAGAAGCACCCCTCCTCATTGCTGGGTGGCAGGCAGCTTCTGTAGACTATGGTCCCGTTCACGGGTTGATATGCCGGGAAACATTTCAACAATGCCACGACCATACCACTTTTGACCTCTGAGATACCCCTGTTGACCCTGACACAAGTTGTAGAAAACCACAGCTATGAAATAAGATTTCAACATCAGTTGAAAAGTAGTTTTCTTGAGGCAGTAGTCAACAAAGAAGGAACAAAGAAGATTGTGTTCAAATAGGAAACTTCCTTTTTTTTTGTCGATGTTACAGAAAACATGGTGTCCCATCTCTTACCTGAAGGATGTCATCAGGGTTATCTTGAGCTGTTGCCACAAACAGTTCATGTCGACACACCACTCCTTCTGCCAAGAAGTACTTTAAGATCATGCGGGAGTAGCTGTCATATCGGTCTTCCTCTAACAAGGAAACAGAGAAGAGAATCATGATCTTATCCCTTAAATTCAAATAAGAAAACATAAATAGTTAAATCAGGCATTGCTGTGTTCCTATTTACCAAGTTGAACACCTTAACATACTTCCAGCGATTAATCCCACATCACCACGGCTTGCTGTAATCAAACTAAGGGTCACCTTCTACCTGCCTTTTGCAGGCAACACATGAAATAGTAATCAACATGGCACATGGACATAGTTTTTACGCTCATGTCTGACAGTGAAAGTAAAAGAACTGACATCTTCGACCCGTGTGCCACCATAATACAGTATTCCTGTCCACTTTCCACAATCATGTCCCAGAGTGTCAGCAAGGGGGGTGAGGATAAGCGCAAGACACCTGCCTTAAGCATTTACCTGGCCGCTCCCACACAACAAAAAAGGTACCTTGACGGTCAGGACAACTGCCAAACAGAGAAAGGGTGTGAGGAAGATGGTTGCTGTCATCAAAACCCTTCCTGACAGCTGGTTCCTTAAAATCTCTCCACTTTTAGTTGGCATCCTAATGGGAGTGGCACCCTTTTCACTTCTACACTAGGAGTGTCATTCACGTAAACTCTTTTTGAACTTTGGAGAAACTGTTTTTGGGAGGTAATTTCCAGAAGAATCCACAAGACAGCATTTGGGAGAGGTAAATATCTCTAAAAACAGCGGTATGTTGCAGGCTTATAATAAGACAATCAACCTCTCATCAGCATCATCATCGTTTGGTCAAAAGAGGAGAGCACATAGCTCTACCCAGCATGCCACTGCTACTTCCTGTCCCCGTTTTGTAAAGATTCCATAGGCTTTTCTCACAATGGCAACCAGTGGGCATGCTGACAAAGACAGCAATGACAGCTGAGGTAATGGGCATACAGCTGACAACTTAGGAATGACATCCTGATGTGTCATCCTCGGACATTTGGAGAATTCCCCCATGCTCCCGCCCACGTTCCCTGGTCCGCATCCTCACCTAAGGACTTCGGATGGCCCAGGAAATTCCACGGCTCTTCAATTGGTTGTCGGCGGGGCTCCCTGTTCTCTTATTGATGGGTTTTTAGGTCAGCAGGCCTTTGTGGCTTTCACCAGGCCCCACAAAGACTCCCAGATGGGCCCTCTCAAGATGGGGTCTATTGTGGTTGTGTTTCTATGGGAGCCTTACAAATGGAACCTCCAGGAGTCATTAGGCTGTTGAGGCAGGGGGTATAAGGAGGGGGCTGGAGGGAGTGGGCTATAGGAGCAACAGGGGTTGGGGGACGGCTGTGTCTTTGAGGTAGATCAGTCACTCTGGAGAGTCAGAGGATGATTTTCTTCACTTTTTTTTTACTCTTTTCTGACTAAGGATGCATAAAAGCGGGATGTCTGAGCTTGATTTGCCTTCAGAAAGGGGAAGTAGGAGAGCACGTCTCATGAATCATATCTGCTAAAGCTGCAGGGCAAAGAGACAAAAGATCTAGGTCAGATGGTTTGCTCTTATGTGTCTAATGTCCATGAATGTCCACAAAATATCATCTTCAAGTTACAGTATAGAAAAGTTAAGAGGAAAAAAAAAAAGAGACCTGTATTTGAAATGAATACAAAATCTTCCAACCATAAACTTTGCTAAAGCAGTTACACTACAGTGAGATTCATTTAGATAGTGTCAACTCGGAATAAGATCAGTTTAATTTATCTATGGCCCATCTCAATTCAAATGAAGGGAGATTATGGATGGCAATGTATCCAACTAGACATTCGTGGATTAATGATAGGATTTTGCAATAACTTACTCTGATTTCAGATTACCAAAAATCTCCCGTCCCAACCACAGTTCTGAACAGTATCTTTAAGTTAATAAAGACTTCACCTGCTCTCAGTGTCGCATCGTTGTAATAATACAACATTCATCATGATCCTTACTTGTGATTCATTTTTAGTCCAACTTTTGGTTGATTTGCTTTATTTAATACTACTACTACTAATTGTTTGCTTTTGAACAGAATAAATGTTAGGTAATATCCCTTGAAAAGTAATGTGTAAACTTTTGTGGGTAAATTTAAGTTAAATATACATGTGTTTAAAGCTCTTTTTTGGGGTTTTTATTTAATATATCATTATTTTATTGTCTGACTGCAGAAACTATTTCTTTTACCAGATTCAGAGTCTGATGCAGCTATGACTAGTGATGCATCAATCATGAAACAAGTAGATAGATTCTCGGAAGAGTATTGATACCAAGAAGGTTGATGGATAAAAAAATAAAATAAAATCATTACAATTTTCCTATTTAAATAAATGATTCAAGCTTTGGTGTATGAAAATATTTTGAATTTAATTTTGATTACCTTTTTGAGTTCAGTTAAACTGAGTAAAAGATTAGAGAATTATGCTTGGTACGTAAACAGGAATAATGTTGTTAATTAAATGTTGGATTTAAAACTATTACCTCTACCAAATATACTGCAAATACTTTTTGGAATAGGAAAAGTGGAATTGGTCAAAATCAAAATCGGAAAGACTTCATAGGAAACTGAACAGCACAGATCAAGTCTGATCCTGCATTTCTAATTAAAACTCTAACAGAACTTCATTTGTTTTCACCAATGAAGGTTTAAATGTTTTTGTTTATGTCCGCATGCTGCTGCACAAACTACTCACTGTCTCTGGGCCGCTCTTTAGACAATAATAACAATGTAGAACAGCTTGATGTCATTGCTGAGGCAATTGAATCGAAGAAGCCTTAATCTTACAAACAAACACAGCCATTAAATTGGTAAACATTATACAAACAAGGCAGCTTTGCTGTTAGCAAAAAACACACAAGAGACAGAGGCCGTACTGAGGAAGATCCCCCTCCAGGGTGACGAATCAGGGCAGACAGCTCAAGACACTTCAAAGGCAGACAACGACCGGTCTAATAATTTTACGTCTGCGTCTCACAAACAGGCCATCACGGCTAAAGGGGCAGACCGTAGCAGACGACACAACACAAACAAACACACACTCCGAACTCCCCGCACACGGCCCCACTCCACTCACGGCGTGCACATTCGCTACTGTTTCAGTGAGACAAGACAGTGCTCAACACACACACACACACACACAAACACACACACACAAACACACACACACACACACACACACACACACACACACACACACACACACACACACACACACACACACACACACACACACACACACACACACACACACACACACACACACGCATTTCACCTTTACTGTGTCTCTCATTACCAGATGAAACCAACCGTATATTGATTCACAAAATGGAAGGGAAGAATGCATTAGTGTGTAATCACTGACTCCTGCATCGATTGGGGGGATGAATTAAAGGGCAAAGCAATATCATCAGTTGGTATAGGCCTTGGCTACACACAAATTACAGCTTCAAGGGGAAACATGACTACCTTAACCTCACTGTCCACCAGTGCATATAGCCTAGCCTACGATGAATGATAATAATAATAATAATAACACAGTGGAAGACATTTAAGCCCCTAGAAAAACCCACTCGTGATTTATGTTATTCTGAAAACTTCTAGAAAACATCTGCAGGGGAGCATAATAATGAAGGATCAACCAAAGAGTGTGAACACCTGGGAGACCCCTATCTTATTAGTCTGGTTCTCAGTCGGCTTGAGGCTAATGCACAGATAACAGTGTTTTATAAACAGGGAAGGAAAAATTGATTTGGACTCGTGTACGTTTCTTTCTGTCGCGGACCCACTAAACGAAAGCACACAACAACAAAGTTTAATACGAGGATTTAAACACATGCAAAACACTGCATTTTAAATCACAGCCTTATTTAAGAAGAGTAGAAACCAATTAAACGATCTAGTCAAAAAATAATAATTACCTTCGAGCATCGCAGCATTATACTACATTGTGCGTTTAAACGGGTGGTACGGTGTGTACCACAGTTGGCATCGACATCTGCCATCAAGCGCTGGCAATAGAGCTTTCCAACCAACGTCACTGCGTGTAACTTTACGGCGGACACACTTCCATGGCTGTGGGGATTTTTTAGTTTACCGGTTTTTTTTTGCAATTAACCTAAGTCGGTCACCTTAGAGGGTTTAGAGCTACAAACCATATAAAGGAACACAGCAGACAGGTCATTGATACAGTTGCAGAGAGGCTTAAAGCAGTGGTGGGTCATAAATGAATACTCCTTATCAAACAGTACAGCTCAATCCATGGTCATAATAGTTGCATACCACAAATCTTATTGCTATAGAGGTTGCGAGCCGACTCACTGTGGAAAAAACTAGCTGTAAGAGATCAGTTTTTCACGTGGTCAATACGGGACAATGCAAACCCGAGGTCAATAAGAAAACAGGTCTTACACCTAAATGCAAAATTATGTTTGTGTATGAAAACTAGAAGCACTACAAGCACCCTAAACACACCATGTAGCCTAATAATGTAGAGAACGTCTTTCTTAGGTAGGGGACATCAAAGATTTTAAGGGATTATGGAAAGATGGATGTAATTAAATAAATAAAGGGCAACAGAGGGAAAAAAAGTAAGAGATGACACAAGATTTGACACTGGCATGGAGGTTCTCTTCCCAACAGAGCTACAATAGAATGATACAAATTAAGACTACACGTGTGTTATAATAACACAAAGTCCGCACTTAAATTTACATTCAATTGTGGTAAAACTGATACATTTCCACCTGTAAATGCAAAACCTGGTAGGTAGATATCCCACAAGACTTGTTAAGGTTAGAAAAAAAAAAAAAATCACTCAATACACTTTCACTTGTTAAAAAAAAAAATCATAATCATGTATTTTCTCCTTTACTTTCAATGTTGGTCAATCACTTAAAAATCAAAACTTCAGAGGGCCCAATCCGGCCCTCCATAACTGTCTGGCCCTCGAGACCAGGGTGACTACGTTGAGCCCACGAAATCAACCATCATTCAACTTCTTGATGCAACCCGGCTCCAACACACCTGAATAAGCAGTGGTCATTCAGCTCTGAAGGTGTCTGATAACCAGCAGCTCATTTGATTCAGGTGTGTTGGAGAAGAAATCCATATTAAAGTTGCTCCAGAGGGCATCATAAATAAAACCATAAGGATAAAAATGTGTGCTTATAATTATTACTCTATCAATCAAATCAATGCGATTTTTAATTTATTTGTATGCTCATATTATGCAGAGATGACTATTTCTAAATAGTTTCTAAATCGGCAGATTTATAATTGTAATATGGTCCAGATTATCACATACATTCCCAAAGTTTATTCAAATTTGTAGTCATGACAAGACATAAAAAAGTTAAAGTGTGTGAATAGTTCTGCAAGCCACTTCATATACGCAAACAATACTAACAGCGGCCAAGATAAGAGCCTATAAAATTTCTTCATTGGGAGCAACTTGCATTTATAGTTTGTTTATTTGAAGAGCTAAGTAAATGTGTCCTCTTGAAAACAACTTGAATAAAGCAGAAGTTACAGAATATCAACCTCATCAAACAGTACAAATGTTTCTATCTTTGAGTATATTCAAAAAGGAATAAGAAACAAAATGTAAAAATAAAAAAGGGAGGAAGGCTTACCTATGAGAAGCACGGTGCCGACTGCTAATCCCCCACCTGTTAGGGAGGGAAAAATGTTAAAATATGAACGTAATGGTCATAAAAAGAATGGCAAAACACAGTCAGTCTGCTGTCATAGTAATCTCTGTCTATGTATCCATCCACAAAACTAAATTACATACTTAAGAAAATTTAAAGCAGCACAGACTGGTTTACTTTAGACATGAGCTCCAATTGTTTTTCTTGTAAAGTGACATATGTTGTAAATTGGCGCTATATAAATAAACTGATTCTTGATTCATTGCTTGTTGGCTGCTTCCAGAGTTTAGAACCCTATCAATTTCTGTTTTTTTTTTGTGTGAGTGTTTTTTTTTTGAGTAACGCTGGTACTTTTCTTTATCTGATGTAATAAAAAAAAAAAAAAAAAAAACAATCTACATGGCATTATAGCAGAAGTAGATATTATCAAGATATCATATGGCTACTATCCAGTTCAGTAGGACTGCTACGAAAAACCTCAACAGCTAGTTTCTCAGGGAGACTTTTACCTCAATGAGTGATAACAAAAAAAAACATACAATTTCAAATATATAAAGACTATGAGCTTCTTTAAACTTGCAGAAAAAGCCCCTTTGTCTACATGTGTGCAACACTTCCTTCCGTTTTTGCATCAAAATCAATTAAAAGTCAAATATAAATGAATAAATAAATATATATAATATATATATATATATATATATATATATATATATATATATATATATGGAATCAAGTTTAATTTTTGCTTACTTAGAATTTTTAGATAGGCCTATTTCATAATTGGTTATGCCAGACTAATTAGTATATTAGTAATATTAATAATATAATGTTAACATGCAGGAATTCTGTTTGAAGAATCACATTCTAATTTTGACTTAAAATCATATTCCAGCAGAACTAAAATAAAAAATGACACTAACAATATGCAAACAAATGTGTTTCAGGACCTGGGCAGCGCCTTGATTATGTGATGCAATTGTTTGCCATACCGCATCCATAAAATAACGTTTCATTGATAATTTTATTAACAACAATTTGGCGAGAAAAAATGAGCCAATGAAATTTAAAAGATAAAAAAAATGCGTTGCAGGAGACAGGGATAATTAAACGAACAGTTTTTTTGTTTTGTTTTTCTTAAACTCGTGTTGAAAACGTTCAGATTGGGGTTGTTTTATTTTAGGTTAAAATCCTTCTCCGCGCCAGCGCGAGACACTGACCGAGCAGGAAGTCCAGCGACGTGACGCCGGTCGAAACCAGAAGCTGTCCGTTTTGGACCGAAGGTCTCGTTCCGGCTATGGAGATCAATTTACTCCTGGTTTTCTTCTGGAAACTTGTACTATTAGCAGGTAACCCGTCAGCAGAGGTTTTGGCCACACTGTTAATGGGAGCCGCCATGTTTCTCGTAACACAACGACGTTGTGGCGCGTGTTGTCCAATCACAGAAGAGCTATGAGCATCTCGGCCAATCACAGCTCTGTTTGTTGCGGCGTCGTTTCAGGAAGCTGTCAGGGGGGACCTCGGTGTTGTTTTTGTGTGCGCTTGCTCGCAGCGTTGGACTTTAAATCAGAGAAGCGCTACAGGGCTATGTAAGTTAACGTGGAGGTTTTGTGCTCGTGGTTATTCTTAGAAGCTGGTCTGGGTCTGGAAATAGAGGCTCACTGCAGGCTGTTTGTCTGGTCAAGGGTTTATAAGGTCTTTATCTTTCTTTAATGAAACTGTTTTTTGTTTTCGATAATGGTTGCAGAGTTTTGATTATTTATTGTTTTTGTGTTGTTCTTGTGGTTTGTAATAATTTTAAATGAACTAGAAAAAGGAAATGAATGAAATCAAAGAATAAATGGAGATCACAGCTGGACTGGCTGCTGTGTGTTTGGATCATGGTGTGATTGAGCTGAAGGTCATGATCTGATGTGCAGATCATTGTGAGATTGAAAACAACAGACTGTTTTCTCACGATTAGTGAAGGCAAGGTGCCTTAGTTTTCACACACCATCACACTCCCACCTTCCATGCTTCACTATCAGGATCCTTTTCATTGAAAGGTAGAAAAATGCTTTGTTAGTTTGACTGTAACTGTAATGGGACTTGAGTCTCCGACTGTGGATCGCGTCTTTCTCTGGGGTTCGTTGGCATGGAAGAACCTCGTTACTCAACCCATCTTTATTTTGTTTAGGTCAGAACACAGTGAATAGCTTTTTGAAATATTTCCGCCTGTCTGATGTTGTCGTATAGTTTGTTTGTTTATTCCACAGATCTGGCATTCAACAGGCCTTTCTGTGAATGAACTTAGAGGCCCAAAAGCATATTTAATCAGAGTTAAGTCTGGATGTGCACAATGGATTTCTATTTTTTTGTCATACTAAACATCTGTCGCATATAAGTTTACTAAGTGAAAACAGAAGAAATCTGTAACTGAGCAAATGTTGTGGCAATGTTGCCATCAATCTCTTTGCGAAGCATATAAAGTTTAATTACTAGATCTACATTTTAGTAACACATATTTCTGCACTTCCTATGGCTTTTTTATAAAAAAAATTTAGGACAGCTTCCTATGGCATTTTGGAGAGCAGAGCTTATGGTTTGAAACTTCAGGGTGGCATCTTTTAATTCTTGCAGATAATTCAGTTCTTTTGGCAAGTTCAGGTCATGACCTTTGTTACTGTTCTTTGGTGTAGGTTGCTGTCAAGTGTAAAGAGGTTGAGATGAGAGCATCTTAGTGTTTTGTCTATGAGTGATTATAGAATGGAGAAGGAAATTGGTAAACATAACTGTAATAAATTAGGTGCCAGTCTGCCGACCTGAATACAAAGCTCTCTATTTACTGGTTCATCTTCGCCATTAATCTTGCAGATGGCTAAATGGATCATGAGAGACAGAAGAAAGTCCTGGATACAAGCAGCAGAAATAAACTTGCTCTGTAGTGTAGCTGGGGTCAGCTTAATAGATGGGGTGAGGATCTCTGTTTTTGACCAGGAGGGATCCAGCAATAGAGCTTCTGTTCCTTTATCTCAAAATGAATCAGTGAAGGTTCTTCTGGGCTCTCGATCTGAAAAAAGGGAAAGCTTATGCATCTATACTGGCCTGTTCATGCTCTAGAATCCCTCAGGATAAGATGGAGGTGGGTTAACTGGAGAGGGATTTCTGGATTGCCGCCTTGGACTTGTTACCATCATAATATAATATAAATATAATGGATAACAGACTGACGGTGATACCATAAGATTTTGATTTATCCTCAGAATGATAAATTCAATAAAAAAAAAAAAAATGTTATGCAGCGGCCACTGTTTTTGAATATATTATTGTTTGTTGAATTATAGCATAGTAAATAAGAACCTATGGTTGAATCCAGTTACCGTTTACAGTTTTTTGATTGAAATTACACTTGTTCATGTAACTGGTTTCCACAAAGAAGCCTTTTTTAAATTAGTAAGTCTTTCAAGAGCATTATTTGTATGTTTGTTACAAATATCATTACCATGATGGCTTTTTATCGTGATAAAATTTTAAATCGATAT
>JAVLVB010000604.1:184659-199035 GCA_032876305.1 Orestias chungarensis
CCCCCCCCCCCCAAACACCCACAGCTAGGGCCCGCAATCTCTCTGAAGCCTGTTAGAGTTAGTGCCAGCCGAATGGACAGACTGATGGGTGGGAGGAGGGTTGTCTGAGTGTGTGTTTGTGTGCGTGTGTGTGTGTGTGTGAATAAGTATATGACAGTCCACAAACCAAAGGTTGTGTTTATGTTGCATGTCTTTGAATTTACTTTGTATTTTATAGACTATGGGCAAACGCCTGAATAAGTTCAGAAACATACAGCACAAGGCCAAGCCTGCAAGTGGCAGTCATCAAATGACAAAGTAAATGCTTGAACATACAAATAGAAAAAGTGTAAAATGTTTCCATTTTCTGTCATTTTAAATCCTAAAAGCATTTTATTTAGGTTCATGTTAGGTAATTATTTGAACACCTCTTCAAGCTCTGTCATGAATAGCACTCTCTCTACTTGATCTCTTGGGTAAATTAACCCAACATCCTCAACTTCAAACATTTTGACTTGACTGAACACACAATTTTATAACCTTTTTTTTTTTTCAAGTGAAGACACACAATTAATACAAATATCTGATGGTTGGTGATGCTCGATTTTTAAAGAAATTGCTCATAGAGGCTTAAGGCTGCTACTTTTCTTACTTCCCACATGTGCTTGCTTTACTGCAGTGGCAGCTTGGACTGTATTTAGCTGTCATTTTTTGTATTTCTTTCCTTCTTTATAACAAAACTGGGATTAGTTTTAGCTTTTCTGTGCTTCTGAATGAGAGTATTATCTTTTGATGGTGTAAAATTATTGCTGCGTTTTTCTGCTGTTTCGTTCAGCAACACTCGAGGTTCTACAATATTTGCACTGTAGTTTCTGAAGGTAATCTCCCTCTGATCTGCAGAGTCTACCATGAGCTGCTGTGTCTCATTAACCTTCAGCTTTATAATATTATTACAGTCTATACCATTTTTAACAATAGAACTTTTTGGAAGATATTGTAAAATACAACCCCTGGGAAAAAAAGACAAAAACATCCACTTTGTATTTTCTAAATTGACACGCAAAAGCTTATACACAATATGAAGGAAATGGAAAAAAATAATTAGTTGTTCATCTGTTGTGTTTTGAATGGCTCTCATTCAATTAAGGCTTCTGTTTCCAGGTGAAACATTCGGTTCCTCATCCCTCCTTCCTCTATCGTACAGAAAATGGACTAACAACACACTTTGACTTTAAAAGTCCTTATATTTATGCAAAATATGTGCGTTTCCGTCTCCTGTCAGCTGTGCATGTGAAGGCACAGTTTACAAGTCTGTGTTTTTGGATTCAAACCTGTATCAGTATAAAGATACAAGCTAAACTTAAAATGGAGAAGAAAAAATAAAAGTTAAAGCGTGTCAGAGCTCACTGCTTTTTACATACATTATGCATCCTAATAATAGCACGAATCCATGTGCCAGTGGGTAGTTATTATGATGGTGTGAAACATTATATGTAGACCTGTAAAGATGATTTTTGTAAGGCAGCGTTAGACCCTGTCATCACCTCGTTTCTTGTTCAGACAGATAGACAGACCTGCCTCCTCCGCCCTCAGAGATCCAACAATGTACTAATTGCTCTCTCACCTTTGTGGAATCATTTCTATTGTGTCAAAACAATGGCGCCTGAACCTTAATGTTACACCAGGGGACACCGAGAGACACGCGAGATGAAACGCCTGCCATACTTTCTGTTCTCGGCCGTGAAGTTTGACAGAGGGACTTGGTTAGAGATGCATTGAATATTCATACACAGCATTAATGGAAAAAGGATTCCTCACCCCAATCATGTTCCAGTAATGAGCAGTGTAATGACATGGTTGTTAAAGAGCCGTCCTGCACAGCAAAGAAAGCTCCGGTCTCAGCTTTATTCCACACATCTCTGACAAGTACACAATCCCTGGCACCGACCCAGTCTGCAACCACAAGACTGCTGCTGTCTCTCCAATCCATCCCGCCCTGCAGAGCCCGGCTGATTAAAGGAACTTAAACGTAAAAAATATACTTTGAGCTTGCGTTTACCTTGATATTTAGAAATGTTTGTTGAAATCTGTTTAAAGTCAAAAACAGACATTAAGACTGACATTGAACAAAGATGATATAGTAATAATCACTCTTCTCTTGTGTCTTCAGATAAACCGACTATTGGCAAAGTCTATGTACTGCAGCTTTTTTTTGTCATTTTCCTGGAAGACAATAAACTATAATTATCTGGTTCAAGTGGTGCTTTTAATGCTCAAGCTAACTTTTGACTTTGTTTTTCTGTGACTTGCAGGAAAAATAATTTCTAGGTTTAGTTTCAATTTGCATTAATGTGAAACGCCAGATTTTAAACTTTTTTATTTAAGTGACTCTTTAAAATAATAATATTAGCCCAAGAGGCCTGCCTGTAGTATTGCTTTGCAACTTGTGCAAAAAGTTCATCTCAAGATTGATCATTGGAACAATATTGACGTTTATTTATTTATTTTTGTAATACATTTTCTTCCTTAGAAGATCTGTAGTTTAACCAAATAATGCCTGGAGATTGTGATACTACATGAGGTGTTTTGTTGAAATATTTCTAATTGCTAACTAGGAAATCATTAGGATTACGTCCAATTATTGGTTCTATTTATAAAAATTAAAAAAATGACAAAGTAGCTGGACTACATGCATACATACTGTATTCATATTTTTATTGTGGGTTTCAAAACATTTAATTTAGTTTTCTTTAGCTCAAGAGCCACCACTATCCTTTTCTTCCGATACAGCAGCAAGTCTTTTAGGGTATGTCTAAGAATGGTTGGATGGCATCTGTGAATAGGAATTTTTTAATTATGCCAAATATTCTCCTTTATATCTAGACTTTGACTAGGCCATTCTATCACAAGGACATTTTTTGAACCTACTATTCCACCGCAAATCTACTTGTGGTGCTAAGATGTGGATTGCTGCAGTTGTTTTTAAATAACAAGGTGTCCTTCTCTTGCTACATTTGCAGGATGTTTGTGGCAATAAAAAGAGATCTAAAATGTGATAAGTCGGTATAACCTTTACAAAAATGTCTGTCCGCATCAACTACTTGTGGTTGCGCAACAAACTTGGAACGCTGTTTAATTGAAATAAGGCTGAGACGACCCCCGTTCTCCACTTAAGACTTCTCTGAGCAGCTGAATATTTCAGTATCACTCAGCAGTTTTAGAAACAAACCTTGAGAACTCACATATCCTTCATACTCATTGTGGAGGGACTTGATGCAATACCTTTAGGCTTTTGGATACTCCCTATGTTCATTAATTCTCTTTCAGGTTTTGTTACAAACACCTGACGTTTTTTTTCATTGGAAAACATCATAAATAGTCATAATGAAAACATGGCAAAGCCACTAGTGTTGTTACACTCTCTCTCTGACTACACTTCACCACTTAATGTTTTTTTTACTGAAATATTTTAAATACAGGTTGTTGATTAGTAGAGCTGTAAGTTTTAGTTCTTAAGTTCATAGTTCAGTGGTTTATTTGTTAACTGCTATCAAAGAAAACAACTCTCCTTGGTTGTATCCATGAGAGAAAATGCCACGAGATTTGTAGACTTGGTGTCCGCTGATAATGTAGTAGGCTGGTCTGGATAGAAAATGCCAGGGCCAAATTTTTGTCCTAGTCGTTCCCTGATTGAACGACAAAAAAAAAAAAAGTGTTGGAAAGGCAGGTTGTTATCAAAAAAAGGTGTGTTTTGTCTGAATCAACAGAATTAGGAGGGGGCTTTTATGTAGATAAAAATAATAATGATTTGGTAGATGACAAACAATTGCGTTGCCTGTTTCTGTGCTTGGGAGCCAGTATATGTTACCATGTTAATGAGGTCTAATGGTGAGAATCAAGCTTGTTCCCGTATGGTTCTCAGATGACTCTTTTAATGATATTCATTTGTGTCGTTGTTAGTCAGCGAGTTGTTTACCTCGTGTTAGGTCAACGTGTCACTGGCTTGTGATGATGTCACATCATCTGTCTCAATTATCAAATATGGAATGAAATGCGGCGTCCCACATTAAGACGGGGGGAGTAATCAGAAACTAGAGTGATAGGGGGAAGAAGATTCAGCGCAGAAAGAAAGGAATGACATCATTCCACTGCTAGTTTCCCGTTACCTTATTCCCGTTATTCCCTTTCTTCCAGAGGACTTTTGCCGTTAAAAAAGTTAGGCAATACAAAAATAGACTCGTGGATTGTGATGCCCATTATGACAATATAATGTGTTGTTGATCCTGTCTGCACATATAGGGGGACAGCACACTTAATTAGGGCCTTGACAAGCCTACTCTCCTAAAGTGATGAGATTAATCATAATTGGTGTCACTGTGAATTAGAGCCTGCTTGGATGACCGCCCCACTGGCAGGTCGAACCGCGGTGGAGACCCTTGGACGCTGCTGCAAGCCGCAGCTTAGTTCTCTCCCTGTTTTTTCCTCTGTCCAGCTATCTCAGGCCCCTCTCTTGCTGTGCCCTCCCCAGTTAAAAGGGGCACAGATCTCAGCCAACAGCCTAATGACCTTGTTTGAAGTTCTTCTAAGTCTCCATTTCCCAACCCGGTTTGTTTCGCATTACCCCTCTCTTAAAACAGTGCTGTGACAAGGAGGGTGTGCGTTAAGCTACATAGGGAGGGAGGGGTAGCTAGAGGGGCTGTTTAGGGTGACAAGGGTGAGGTTTAGGTAGTTTCCCTACATTTTATAAGAACTTACTTTTTATTTGTTATATGCAGTTTAATGGAGGACTAATTATTTTTTCCATAATGTGTGTGAAATGATGTTTCTCAGGTTCCAATGGGCCATGTGTGGCTGGAAGGCGATAATCTTAGGAATTCCACTGACTCAAGAAGCTATGGCCCGATTCCATATGCCCTCATCCGAGGTCGTGTTTGCTTGAAGGTAAAACGCAATGTCAACTTGGTCAAGTATGCTGTTTTTGCAAAAATTAGCCATCAGGTTCTGGCTTGTAGGTATCAAGGTATTTTTTTTCTGATGCTGGAGTGAAAATTAGCAAAGTGTTTGGAGCTGTACCGCTTTTGTACTTATTGTTCTCCAGTAAGTCCCTCCTTATGGCCAAGTACTAATCAGAGATTATAGTCAGTTGGAAGTTTGAAACAAGTATGTCTGATTGGCCGAGGCCTGGACAGCATATTGTCTAGCTTTCCATTCTGCTATGTTGTCATGTCACCGGATGTCATTGCAACTATGACCCTGGAAATAGGTCAGGCAACCTTCTGTCCATCTGATTGGATGGCAGCACTCCACTGGAGGCCCTGCAACGACAGCTGATGAAATAACAGGATTTTTAATGAGGTCAAATGCATCATTAAAAACTGTATGAGGGCATGTGTCCAAGATGTGAAATAAAGTGTTTCTTTCCTCTATATTGGCTTTAGTTTTTGTAATAATGAAGTCATTTTGTTTCTTTATCTCCTCGTTATTTTGCTTTTTCTTCCTTCACAGCTCTGGCCGCTGCACAATTTTGGCACTCTGAGTGAAAGCCCGACCAGACGCATCATTAAAGCGCAGAGTGACTCAGACTCGGATTGACACATCCAATTGTTTATTTTCCTGTATTTACTTTGGATAATTTTTTGGGAATACAAAAACACTATTCAATTTTCCTGATGTCATATCTGCTTAATAAATGACACATTTTAAAAGCAGGGTTTCGCGTCCCCTCCCTTTTCTTTTTACACAGAAACACTTGGCATTCATAAATACTTAATTAATGGTACAGCTTTACAAGTGCCAGAACCCTCTGTCATCTGGTGCTTACAGTGTGTCCAGTAAAGTTGTGCAGCAATGTGTAAAACTCCCTGTGGAACAACAAATATCACTGTCTGCACAGGTAAAACTACATCATTCCATAATTATGTGCACAATCATCAGTGTGACTCATAAATAGAGGGTTTAAGTTTCAGACCTCATCCTACTTAGCATAACTCTTAATAGAGTAGTTTCCTTATATTTAGGTACAATGTGAAATAATCCCAGTATACCAAAAGTCAATAAAGTTGCACATAAATGATGTGTTCTCTTTTATACATAACAGTATATATGTAAAAGAAAAATCCAAATAATTATAATGTCATGTATACCCTTTCTTGGCATTCTAACAAAACACACAAAGTCCATAACTATTAAATATTTAATTGAGTCTTCAAAGTACTTGAAAAAAGTAACTGCAATATTAATATGTACTTTTGCACTTAGAAAAGTCTTTCTGGCTGCTGACTTTTTTTTCTATTGACTTCTACGCACTGAACAAAAAAATATTACTTGTTTAAATGTATCATGTACTTGTTAAAGCCACAACCAAGACAAAGTCAACTTTGAAATAAATTGTACATGCATTATTGGCATTATAAACTGCAAATCCAGGCCATGAAAGTTGGCATAATTCATGTAATTATAAGTCCAAATAATTTCTTTTAAAAATATTGTTACAAAACAATGTAAAATCTCAAACTGATAAACAATACATTTTGTTCTCTTTTATATAACAAATGATTAAATAGTTTGGAAAATTAAAGCAGTTGAGGCCAAAAAAAAAGAAAAAAAAATTCACTATGTTGCTGCACGTTTTCAAGTCATGTTTCTCCTGCTCAGACTTTCCTGGGCACGGGGACACAGAGCATTCACACACTGAGCTCAGCTGGTCATCCTCCGAGGCAGAGAGGGGACTCTTCTCTTTGAGCTCCCCGAGGGGAGCAAGTTCTGGGCAGCCGTGGGTCCCTGTCCAGCTGCTTCATCTGTCTGGAGGGGACCAGAGGGTCACAGACAAGGCTCTCAGTGACACTGAATTATCTCAGCGAGTGTGATTGTGCCTGCTGGGAGAGACACTCAAGACAACATGAGTGTGTGTGCTTATGAAAAACATTTTTTTTTAGGGGGTTTGCTTCAAGCGCATCTTTGTTCTTAAGGTTTTAGATTCATCTGTTGCGTGTCAACACGGTTATGCTGTTTGGCTGAAATGCTGACGCAAGGAATTGCAGCGTGTTCCTCTTAAAGATACTTCTACATAGATGGAGCCAGAACTGTGTGCCATTATAACTCACTCTTTAGTGGATTAGAATGCTATGCATAATTTAAGTAATGTTAGCAAGGTTAAA
Source organism: Orestias chungarensis (assembly GCA_032876305.1). Lineage (NCBI taxonomy): Eukaryota > Metazoa > Chordata > Actinopteri > Cyprinodontiformes > Cyprinodontidae > Orestias > Orestias chungarensis. The sequence continues at coordinate 191,796 of JAVLVB010000604.1, forward strand.
ATCTGGAGGTTGGGGATTCACACCACTTTAGGTCTTTGGGCTGTTATTCTGTTCAATAGGATGGAGCCTCATCCTCTGAGAATTAGACTGGTTAGGTAAGGACTGAGATGTAGATATATCTAATGCTTAGTGAGCACAAAGCCGGGAGCGAGCCAGGAGGATGTGGCCATGGGAAGAAACAGACAACAGACAGCTGTGCTGAGCTATGCAGCACCACGCAGTCAGGCTGGGGGCTGTCAGTGAGGCAGAGGTGTGTCTGCTCCACAGGGACAGGGACAGGGACAGAAGAAAGATGTACCGATGACTCGTCATTTCACATTATGGATATACGCCCTGTAAAAACAAACAAATGTACAATAAAGATTCTGCTACAGTTAAAAAAAAACAGGACTCACCAGTCCACCAGAGCAAACCCAAACATTTGTAAAGACGTGTAAAACTACTCATAAAAATCCTTTACTGGGATTTGATTGATGGATCTCAGTGCTGTTAGGCAATAATACTAATAAAAGTCCTTTCGCAAACATTACAATATATCTACAAAATGACTGCTCTCTGTATCATTGACAACATACTGCTTTGTTTTTATTTGAACAAGTGTCTGGGTAAGAGTTGCATTTTCTCATTGTCAACCTTTTCTGAATGGGTTATGATCCAGCAGAACAGGCAGATATTATAATATACATAAACGAGCCGCTGGACTGATCAGTCCTGCTTAATAACGTCTTGGGTTATTAAAATGAGAAAATGCGATCAAATTAACATTCAAAAACTGTCTGTGTCTTCCTCAGAGTCACTTTGTGTAATAATGTTAGTCTGATGTATTCCTTAACATGATTGCGCTGTAAAAAGCAAAGTAAACAGTGAACACTTCCTATATTTTTGTGAAATTGGGACTATGTCCTTTAGCCATACAATATATAGGTGCAGAACATCCCAATTTAGGAAAACAAAAGTCCAGTATGCACAGATTGCCTGTCCATCACAGGGCATCAGAGACACACTGAACAAAATAAAAACTTTCACACACACTCAGTGGAATTTTACAGCAACCTACCATGTCTGTGTGTGGTGACTTTTGATGCACCAATTTTGTTTGACAATCCTCTCAAGGCTGCAGTTCTCCCTGTTGCTGGTTCTCCTTTTCCTGCTACACTTCTTCCTTCCACTCAGTTTTTCTGTTGGCTTCTTGGAAACAGAGCTCTGCCATCAATCGCCTTCTACAGCCATGGCATTTTGTAGCTTACCTTGCTTGTGGAGGGTGTCAAAGACATCAGTCCGCTGTGCCAGAGTGAGAGACATTTTAAAGGCTCAAGAAACCTTTAAGGTGTTTCAAGTTATTTAGTTGATTTTGATTAGCTGTAAGCCAAAGTCTCAAAATTACAATAGACGTGTTATGATTCTGTATAATAGCTTCAATTTCTAAGATGTTTGCCAAAAAATATTGGACTTTTAACCAATATTTATTTGTTTTAGATGAACCTTTTTTTAAAGTTATAAAACAAATATTGCCTTTCAATATTTTATTCTGTACAATTATCACAGCTTAACACATTCTTTTACCACATTGTTTGCGCTAATCTAAAAAAAATCTAAATAGTAGTTAGGTAGGTAGTGAAAATAATCTAAAATTAGCAGGCAGATAAAAAAAAGGACTGTAAAGAATATCTCAATATGTATTGTGGGGTAGACGGACGGTGTGTTTATGTCAAGTTAATATGAGCCTTTAACAGTGCAAATAAACATGAAAAATGGAGAGTAGGAGGGATGAGCAAAGCTACAGCTGTCAGTAGTAAAGCCTGGGTTGTTTGTTTTAATATCCATGTTGGAGAATGTGACCCAAAGCAAACTTAGGTCAGATGCAGCAGGATTGTTCTCACATCTGAGTCTAAGATATCCCTTCAGACAGAGTGACTCGATGAACACCTGTTTGGGTTTTTTTCACAACTGTTTCCTTTGAGATGTTTTCACTCAGGTAGAGTTGCGCCACTGTTCTGCACTGACTCAGTCCTGCATCAGCGTACTTTGTCCTTCCCTATTTCTGTTCCCTAGTTGCACACAGCTTCCCTGCACCGCTTCATCAAGTTCTCCTCTCCCATCCACTTATGTTGCCAGTGGCCGATGGGGAATTGCTCCTTTCACTGATTGTGCCTTTCATTCTCCTCTTTTAATCAAGCCTGTTAGTACTTCCTAATTAAGACATCACAGTCGTGTTTGATCACTCACGCTCCCTCTGTGAGAGGAGGGAGGGAGCGACACAGAGAAACAGATCATGAAAAGGAGCGCGTAGACCCTACCGGTCGCAGTTATTTTGTGTGTGAAGATGACTGAACAGCTTCAATTAGACCAGACACACCTCCTCCGACTCTTCCCTGCCAGCCCTTGAGGCTTGTGGTGTGTACTTCTCCCAAACCAACAGGCGTCAACCTCCAGAGATCCATACCAGACAGATGGTATTGGAGGCCGGGTGGGATGGCTATCGAGCTCCCTACTGTCAGTTTGCTGTGATGATCACAAACACCACGCTGTCGATACTCACAGTCCACTAATCAAGGAGTTAAACCCCCCAAAAAAAAAAAAATAAGACGAAAACAAAGGCTTTAGAAATTTAAAGTTTGCAGGTTTTCATATAGGAAGTCAGACTAAAAACTTGAAAACGGTAAAAGTTACAGAGTAGTTTTCTTTTATCAAGTCTGGACGTTTTCTATCAACATGAATCATTGTCTTTGGTGTGTGAGCTTGTATAGTAAAGGTGGTTTCGCTGTGGTGCGCATATTGCGTACAAAAAGAAAACTATAGGACTTCTGTCCTCAGGCAACTAAACAGTGCTGAAAGAGGGGGACACGAAAACCAGCTGTAGTTATTCAGTACTTAGCTAAACACCATTCTCACCTAATTTTATTTCCCCCAGAATAACCACATTAAGTTTGGGGACCTCTTTGGCTAACAGAGTAAAACTCTGACCTGGCGTATTGGGAAGTACCCAAAAATTTTGTTGCATTTCTTTTAATACATTTCTACCAAAGTAAGTTTCAAAAAGCATTTAGTAAAAACACTACTGAGCAGCTCCTAATATCTGGCTACTAGTTTTTAATCAAACACATTTTACAATTTTAATCACATAAACGCATATCAAACACTGCAGCAGTGTTTCTGTTCTTGTTCTATTTGATTTTCACTTTTCATATATTTCACCAAGAGCTGAAAGCGTTCAACATCAAGTGTAAACGTATTACATTTTTTTATGCTTACAATTAACGGCCTTCTCAACTCCCCAACACACACAAGATAGGGTTAGGGTTGAAAAATGAGGGGAAGGAGATAAACTAGTTACCTTAGTTTTTTTGTTTTTTTTCTACTGTGCTCATGGCTGTAACAAAAAGTATTTATTCAGTTACACATTCCTGAGTTTTCTTTTTTCATTATTCTTAAATTCTCAGTTGCTTTGGTTCATTTCTCGAATTTTCCTTGACATTTTAAAAACATCGAGTGAATTTCTTAACAACAAAGATTTTTGTGCAAGATTTACTCACTTGCTTGAGAAAAGCAGGTTTACAGAAAAAAATCCCTTAAGAGTAAACATTTTTTTGGTAACAAACGCTACTTCCAAACCAAGGGGCGTAAACGTCTAGAGATCCGTACCAGACAGACGGTGTTGGAGGCTGGGTGAGATGGCTATCGACATCTAGTCTCTTTCTCAAAATCCTCACTTTAGGACTCACAAGTTAGTGTCAATAAACGTATTAGTGCTTTTAGCCTGACTAGCCTTGCGTCATTCAGTAGGAATAAGACTGATAGTCAGATTGCATAGTCACTTTCTCAATCACGGATGTAATTTTGGGGTGGGGACACAAGGGAGATGTCCCCTGCACTTTTTCAAATGTCCCATTTGGTCCCCTGCACTTTTTACTTTCAAAAAACAATGTTCTGCTAAACTACACCAAAATTGTCAGCACTAGGCTCAAGCTAAAACGCTTCTTTGAGTTTAGACCACCCACCAGCACTTGATTGGCTCTCTGTTGTTTGGATCTCATGTGTGATTGGCTGCCTCCACCGTCACTTATTAGAAGCCGTTAGAATCAGGGCCATAGAGAGACAGTTCGGACACTCCCATTGACTTCCATAGAAAGAAGCTTGGAGCTGCTAATAGCTCCAAACACCAGCAGTTCCAGCATTGGACGTAGTGCATTCTCTGGGTTTTCGGAAGTGTTTTCAACGGTAAGTGGATAAAAGTACAACTTTTTTTTGCTGTTGTGAAGCGTTAGCTGACTGTTCCGTATCACAGTAATATTTTATATTGCCAGTTTTCGTTAATTAAGCATTTTAACCTGCTAACTTGCGAGTTCTGTTTTAGCTGCTGCTAGCTCATTATAAGCTTGATGGGTTTAGATGGGTCCGTCTGATTCAATGTTTTACATTGTTTACACAGCTTACTTGTTTATTTTAAAGCTTGTTTTACATTTTACTTTCTTTTTTTTTTTTTTTGCATTTTAAATATTGTACAATAAATTGTTTGGTCATTTATTTTTGCAGAGTTGAGTTATTTTTGTCATGTAATCTGATTTCAACGAGAAACGGTTTCAATTAAATTAATATTTTAATCAGTGAATTATAAATAAAAGTTCTCAGACTACAAGGTCAATCAACTAAGTTTGCATGAAAGCAAAAATTACTAATTATTATAAGTAAAATAATTTTGTGTTCGACTAACGATATGCATTCATCCCAGGTCTTCAATAAAAAAACAGCAACATCTTTCTCTCTTTGTAATTGGTAGTTTTACTTCTGTTAAGGTTTTATACATTATGAAACACTGCGGACATATTCTCATGTTAGGTAAGTAAACTTTTGGGGAAAGTGAAAAAAGTCGTTTTTGCACCAGAAGTCGTTTAAACTGACTTACCGGGCTGAGATGTTTGGACCTATTCGGAGCTACATGAACCATGTGACCACCTATCGGCGAGTTAAGGAGTTAAAAAATACTCGTCCCCCCCACCTTTGAATTAAAAATGTCGTCCATGTTCTCAATACAACAGTTTAAACTAGAAGAACGTTTTGCTGTAAGGCGAGGATAATGCACGGAATTTATGTCTGTGCCTTTACTGTAAGTTGTTGACAGAAAATGTCATTATAATACAGAAAGGAAAAGAAAGCACCAAGCACAATAAAGAGCTGCAAGGCAGTCTTACTACACGTTCCAGACTTTTGGACCACAAATTCAGATCCACATCTCACAAAGAATACCTTCTCTTGCGATGCAGCACCTAAATAATATTTTAGAATGTCTTATGCAGCTTCCATGGCAACCACAAGGGTCATCTGCATATGTTGCTGAAAATAACATACTTTTCTTCTCCATGTTGCGAAACATTCCCCAATGAGTTCGGCAATGAACAGTAAGGTGAGAAGAACTTCATCAGCATCCTCTTATGGGCTGCAAACCATTGCCCACTAATTTTAGAGCCATGGAAATTGACATATGGTCTAGGCCTCATCCTCCATTTTGACTTCAAACTCTTTTGGCACGTAGATTGAATGCAAAATCATTTTGTTATTTTACATGATGAATTAATTCTTAAATGATTTGGAGATTGAGGCTATTCAACAGAGAACCATGTAAAACATTTTTGGTTGACGTGAAATAACCTTCTTCATGTCAACTGAAATATACTTTAGCAACCAAGACTTTTAAACAGCCATAATTATGTTTGATTGAGGTTATATTTTGTGAAATGCTGGTAGTTCTACACCAAATACAACCAGAAGCACTCACTCTAATAAGCTTCACTTTATTTATCATGAGTCCATTTCATGTTTTTCCAAATCTCTTGAGTGTCCATAAGATTTCATCGCCAACACGAGTTTTGTTCAGCAGTGATTCCCACTTCTCCCATTGATACTTTTTCCCTCTACTCTGCTTTTTTATTGTTGAATCATGGACAACTGTGGGAAGTGAGGTCTGCAGTGCTTAAGTGACGTTCTTGGTTGTTCTGTGACCTTCGGTAGTCACACGCTTGACATGCTTGAAGAAAAGTATAGTGTATTGGCCGCTCCTTCGAAACATCACAGCCGTTTTGTGGATAATGGCTCCTACTGTGCTTTACTGGACTGTCAAATCTTGAAAAGTAAGCAACAACCCTTTCCAGGTTGATAAATGTTAGACTTTATTTGATATCAAGTTAGATCTGTTGGTTCTATAATAAATATACCTCCATTGCCTAATATATCAACATTAGAAATGTTTATAAACCTTATATGTGTAGTCTAACCTTAATTCTTAAAGCATCCTACTTTCTACTCTCTGTCTGCTGGTCAGTCAATTAGTCCGTGAGTCATTGTGCTAGTGAGTCAGTGAGATTAAGGTACAGTGTGCATGTTATTTTCTCTGTGAGCTTGTCTGTCTGCATATGCGGCCCCTCTAGCATTGTCCTGGATCCCCGTGGCGGGATGTGTAGCCATGTCTGCCTGGTTAGCTGATGGGGGCTGTTCTGCTTCCAGACAATTTAGCAAAGGAAACTCCTGCAACAAACATAAACAGACGGAGATTGATCCAGGCAATATATGCCCGCGCGCACACAAAGAAATCTCCCAAACGCAGGCAGGGGAGGCAGATATGTGGAACGGAAAGTTGTATGTTATTCAGGGGAAGCTTCTTCCCAACTTTTTTAATTCCGTAGATCCTCCTCAATGAAAGACACTCTTTGAGACTTTAAACATCTACCCAGGTTTAAATGCTGCTATTTCCTATTAGCTTTCCTTGATACTGTATACAACAGTAACGCTCCCATGGGTGGATTAGGGGCTTGAAGCCTTTTTCTCTCCGTGTCTGTGACAAGAAGCCTATTTTCCCCAAAGGTAAAGGATAGAATAGTCAAATGAAGGGAGGATGGAAGCAGAGAATAAAAGAGAGCCCGAATGGATAACAACTTAGATCCTTGAAGTGAGGCATGGAGTGGAGATAGAGAACTGGCATGGCGAATCAGAGCATTGCGTGCGTGTGTGTTTGTGTTCCTCTTTGGTCAGTCCAGTTCAAAAGCTGAACTGTGTCCAAGCCGTGGTAATGATGCAGGCAGCCACATCAGACTACAATAACCAACAGTCTATCGCCGGCCAATTACTGTCCGCCACAATTATATTTCCAATTCAGAGGTAACAAGGGAAAGTGGCCCAACTCAACTAATCATTTCAAGCAATTACTTTTAAAACTAATTGGAATGTCAGGTTTCCTGTGCGTGCTGGA
>JAVLVB010000604.1:213797-228589 GCA_032876305.1 Orestias chungarensis
CACACACGCACACACACACGCACACACACACACACACACACACACACACACACACACACACACACACACACACACACACACACACACACACACACACACACACACACACACACACACACACACACACACACACACACACACACATGTATGCATTTGCACACGTGTACGGAGAGAGGGCAGTGTTTTTCAGACGACAAGCCCGTCTGTCTCTTTCACATTCCATTAGTTCCTGGAGCTACATCAGAGGGCAGAGAGAGAGCGCAGAAATTCCTGCAAGACGCAGATGTCAGGATCAAAAGTCAGGCTGACTCCTGTACGCAGCGGGAGAGAAAGACAGAGAGGAAGAAAAAAGAAACAGTGACTGAGGGGGGAATTAGCCTGGGTTGAGGAAAGAAACTGCAGTCTCTCTTTTTTTTCTCCTCCCAACATCTATCAGTGAAACCCTCTAAATAGCATTTTTCCATCCACCAGTTTCTGAGCTGTGTCTGCTGCCACGTGCTTCCATGTGCACCTGTAAGGCAATGTGTATTTACTGTTCTCAGGGCTACTGTCGGCATCCTGAATTACTACTCTCTTGCTGCCAGGCTGCTGGGAAACCATACACCATGCTGCCTACATCTTGTGCCTTGTTTCAGTTATTAAAAGGCACGGGACCAGATGGTGTATGGTGTGTTCGCACATGTGTGTATAAGTGTGTGTGTGTGTGTGTGTATCTCCAGGTCTTTACTTTGGCTCCAGGCTCTTCCAGAACTGGCACAAGCCGAACTGGGTCATACATACAGTCTTGCTCTTTTCTGTCTCTCCTCCTCTTCCTCCTCTTCATCATCCTCCTCCTCCTCCTCACCAAGAGCGCATCTGTGGAGGTCTTTGCTTATGGAATGATTGTGTTTGTGTGTGTTTATGTCTGTGTGTGCTCCAAGTAGGAGTAGAGTATGTTTCATGGAAAGGAAAATGGGTAAAGCTCAGTTGCTCCTTGCCAAATCCTAGATTCTGTTCTGCATATGTTCATCTCTTCTCTTGGGTTTTAGCTCCAATTAGTTTTTTATTTCCCGTTTCATTTTATTATCACTAGATGAGGGATAGGCTAGGTCAACATAGAGTCAAGCAATCAAATTTTTTTTTTTTTTTTTTTTTTTGCAGTTTGCAATACATTAAAAGATTGGCACAGTTTTAGTCATACAACATGCTTTGAGGTATAGTATTTTTTCCATTTAATGTACAACTGAGATCAAGAAGTACTAACCCTAACCCCTTTTTTACAGAATACTTGTGTGAGTTAAGAATTCGATTATTTCATGTTTTTACCACAATTTGTCATTTTTGCAAATTTTTTAAAGGAAAAAAAACGTTTTGTCTGTTCTTATAGTTTTTTTTTCTCCAATATTTTAGGTGTTGATTGAATTTTCACCTCACCAGGTCCTTGTCACACTAATTGCACATCGGAAGTATGTTTGGTTAGACAATGGACGTTTGTATCTTTTGAGATGTAATTGTTTCAAAAGGGGACTTTGTTATCCATTAAAAACTTTGTTCACCAGGATTGTATGCAGAAATCTTGGACTTTTGAAATAAGTGGCACCTGGGATATATGGTAATTAGATTCTCCCCCAGGTGGCATGAGACAAGAAATGTATTCAATACAAAATAGGGCCACATGGTGACACAGTCGTAAGCACTGTCGTCTTCCCTACTGCAAAATGTCCCTGAGTTTTAATCCTGGTCCGAGGTTTTTTTCTGCAAACAGTTCTCATGTGCATATCCCTGACCATGCGCAGGTTCTGCCTTGGTACTCTAGCGTCCTCCCAGTTCAATAGCTGAACTGTTTAGTTAATTACTCACACCAAACTGAGTTTAGATAGGCCTAAGGAATAGGTAAAGTAAAACATGCACAGATGAACAGTACTTGAAAGACTTGTAATTATACAGGAACAAATATAACAAATGCCTCATGCAGGATCTAAGATAATCCTTTAGTTATTTGTTAACTGCCCATCAAACTGAGATATCAATAGGTTACTTACAGGGGTTCACAGTTAGACAGAATACAACCCACTGTGATTCCTTGATAAGTCATGTAATATATTGCAATTTTAAAATAATTTTAGACAAACTAATTGTTAGTCCTTTGGGTTTAGAAGCAATTATTATCATTGAATGATAAAAAAAAAAAATCAGACCTTCAGAAGTCATGAAGACGTATTGATCATAATTACTTTAAAATATTCTAAGAGAGTTTGGGTTTATACAGTTAACGTAAATAATAATAATAATTATGGGATCATGCCATACTGTCTTTTACTTTTTAAAGACCAAAATGAAAAACAGAAGATGAGAGGGCCAACTATGAACCGAGAAATAAAAATAAAGAGAGGGAGCTAAGAAGGACCATGAGCAGAGGATGCTGTCAAGGCAGCTAAAAAGCTTTGAGACAACAGATTTGACATTAGCAAAAACTTGTCTAAGCTCAGAGTTGTGTTTGGGATTTTACAGGCATTTTCTAACAGACATGCCCTTTTATTTTCAATAAAAACTCCAGTATTCTTCTCTACTGTTCACATGTCACTGTTACATTAAGCAGAATTGAGCTGAGACATCGTAGATTTAGCTCAGAGCTGTGCTACTTGTAGCCATCACACTACGTGTACTTCATATTCAAGACGAGGCCTGAAATTTTACGAGCGGGTGATTGTCTCTGTGTGCTTTAAGCTGTGCTTTCACTGTTTAACCTTGAAAAAAGTGTTTTCATTTTAATTTTTGGTAAGTAAGTGAATCCTCCCACCTGCCTTTCTGCTGATCTTTATCCACCTGCTTCTGCAGCTTGCACTGATTACATTAGTCCTCTGAGGGTTGCCTGGATCAATAAAGAATCAGTGTTCAGTCCACTGCAATCACAACCTCTGGCTAATGAGAGGTAGGAAGGTGAAGGCAGAGATAAAATAAACCAACACAAGAAAACTGAGGCCTCCTAAAGATTTATCTCCACTGTTTCTAAAAGAACCACCTGTCATTGGTCAATATTGGGTGAAGATTTAATAATTTGCTGTATGAATGCCTCTCTCTTAGGGCCAGCAGGCCTATTTTAAATTTACATGAGCTTTAAAATAAATGCGAAGCAAAATATAATGGAAAGAGTTAATACATCCCCACAGTAGCATTGATTTCAGAAATCATCAAAAACTGCAGAAACAACTCTCGGATTTACAACCCTTCCAGTCTCACTCCTCTTGGAAATGATTTCTACGTCAAAACATAAGGAGTTTGCAGTATTCTTTAATGAAAAAGTTCAAGGCATTAAAAATGTAATTGTTTCTACAACAGAGATAGCTCCTCTACCCCCAGTTAGACATATAGAGCTGACACAGTTCATACCTGTCTCCGATAAAACAGTTGAACAGATCATCTACTTGCTACCTGGATGAGTTACCCACTAGATTCCTAAAGTCTGTGCTGAGCAGTTTGCTGCCACAACTTTCATTTAGTCAACATCTCACTTCAGAATGGAATATTCCCAAAGGCCTTGAAAACTGCTGTCATTAAGGCTCTTCTAAAAAAGAGCAGTCTGCATGCCACAGTACTGAACAACTACTGGCCCATATCAAACCTGCCATTCTTAGGAAAAGTGCTGGAAAAAGTTGTATACCAACAGCTGAGTGAGTTTCTCCTGTCTAACAATGTGTTTGATGCTTTCCAGTCAGGCTTTGGGCCCAACCACAGCACTGAGACAGCTCTGATCAAGGTGACAAAAGAGATCCGCCTGAACTTAGATGCAGGCAAAGTCTCGGTCCTAGTTCTCCAGGACCTGACCGCCGCCTTTGATACAGTTGACCATGTGATTTTATTACAGAGGTTTAAAGACTGGGTGGGAAGCACTGGTATGGCTCTAAACTGGTTCAAGTCCTACCTTGATGATAGGTGTTACTTTGTTCAAATTGGGAACTGCGTCTCCGACCGAATGGGTGTGACCTGTGGGGTTTCCCAGGGGTCGATCCTGGGACCCCTTTTATTCAATATGTACATGCTTCCACTGGGCCAGCTAATACGCAGCCAAGATGTGTCCTACCACAACTATGCTGATGAAACTCAGATCTACGTATCGATGACAGCAGGAGAACATGGGCCTGTTGATTTACTGTGTCACTGTATTGAACAGATCAGTCTGTGGATGCACAACAACTTCCTCCAGTTAAACTCAAACAAAATTGCAGTCTTTGTCTGTGGCCCACGGAAACAAAGAGTGTCATCAATTACCTTCTGAAGCTCTCTCTCGAACCTAAACATCAGGTCAAAAATCTTGGGGTAATATTGGATTCTGACCTGAACTTCAACAGCCACATTAAATCAGTAACATCAGCAGCCTTTTACCATCTTAAAAACAATGCCAGGATCACAGGAATAGTCTCTAAACCAGACCTAGAAAGACTTATCCATTCTTTTTATTATTCTATAATACAATAGTATTATAACATTTTGATTTAACCAGTGTAGTAGCAACAAGTAATATTACCATACTGTACCTCCAACATCCTACAGAAGGTCTGCACAGAGCTTTTCACTAACGATAAAGTAGCAAATTTAAAAGCACCCCAGCCATTACAAGGAGAGTGGGATTGAACATTTCACTCATGTTACTTGTTTTTCACAAAAAATCTTTAATGAAATGCCGGTCTGTCTGTCATTGCAGTGTGGCTTTTGTTCCAAGGAACACCTCTAAATCTGTCCCCATCTTCCCATTTAATCAAGTTTCTTCAAAATACAGAACAATCCCTTTGGGTTTTTGGTGGGGGTGGCACTCTTTCTGTCTGTGGCCACTGTTCTATTTTGTATGGCTCCATCTTTTTCTCTCTTGCACCTCACTGTTTAATGATGGTAATTTTCCACCCAGGTCCGAGAGTGAGCTGATGTAGCTTGGCTCTCAGCCCCCTACTGTTCCGGATGAGGCATGATGGGAAATTACCCAGAGCTCTCTGTTGTCAGATAGTAACTCAGTGTTTGGTTGTAATAAGCGGGCCAACCCTTGCATGCGTATTCAAACCCACGTACACACACACACACACACACACACACACACGGACACACGCACGCACGCACGCACGCACGCACACATATTGACCCTTACCCTCCACTTACCCATTCCCATTATATACCAAACCCTAAAATGGTATATGTGCGGCCCCATTGAGAAGCAGTGGTTCCCCAAAGGCTTGTGTTTCTCAGAAAAATGGGCCTTACAATTACAAACACACACAAATGGACACACAAACACAGATGTAGACACCTCTGATTGTGCGCATTAATTGCACTGTATGAGATCACCACAGTAACCGCAGCTGTGTGTGTTACGCCTTGCTTTCCGGGTCACTTGGGTCATCAAGTCTGCTATAACAGCTACAGCACCATCCCTGTCAGACCCAACAGTGCATAATGAGTCCTCCTCGCTGTGCTCACAGCTCAAATATCACTGAAACACTTTTCACCGTCTATGCATCACTTCCTTTTATTCCACGTTCCCTCGCTATCAAGACGTGTCCGTCAGTTGCCAGGTTGTCAGCGACACTGGCACTGTGTGTGTGTGTGTGTGTGTGTGTGTGTGTGTGTGTGCGCATTTGTGCGACTTCCTGCAGCTTTCTGACTGGCATGAAGGAGGTCCAGAGCTCGCAGGGACCCCTCCGCTGGGTGAGGACTGGCCTGGTGTGTGTGTTAGTTTGAGAGGGCAGGGGGGTGGGCATTGTTTGCCCCTGTCACCGTGGTGTGTCACCTTTGCAGCAGAGCTGTCACCAACAAATGGAGCTTTAGTGGAACCCTATAAAGAGAGTCCTGCTGGGGTGCTGTTAGAATCAGCTTGGGGCCGGTTGGAGACTGCAGGGCGTGTTTGATCAACATCAGTGGATGTTGTGAGAGTGTCCACTGCCAGTTTATCTGGCCGGTGCCAGAACACAGACAGCGGGTGTTTATCATAATAAGCTGAAAGGTTCATTGTCAGAAGAAGCATTTTAGTTGGATTAGGGTTGAACAGAAAGATTCAAACTCCAAATGTTTAACCATATTTCATTGATGTAACGTGTTTGTCTAATCTTCTGGGTTAATGCTTGCTCTAGCAAGAGCTTTGTAGTTTATCATTGTTTAATCATACAATATTTACCTCATTTGCACAATCATAGCTGGATTTAGGACAGTTTGTGAAACTGGACTTGTGTCAGTTTTTTTTTTTTGTGCTTAATTTATTCTATTCAAAATATATGCTAGAACTTCTACAGTATTTAAAAGTTTTTATGTATTATACTGTTTTTGTGTGTTTTAGTGTGATATAGAAATTAATTTTCCTTTTTATAATTAAATGAGAACATAAAAAGTTAAGGTAAAGCATAATTAGATGGCCTAAAATTCCTTTTTGTGATCTTAAAAAAAAATCTCATATCCAGTTCAGAGTTAGTTTGACCAATCTAGTATACTGGACAGAAAGACTGCCTGTATTTCAGCCATTATGTTAGTTATGTTTTTTAAATTTGAAAATGTTTTTCTAGACAAAAATGGCCCTAATTAATCAGAGGTTGTTTTAACATTGATATAACCATGTTGAGATGTTTTGAGATTTGAAAAAGGAGCACTGCTTATTGATATGGTTTAAATTAATTAACGTTATTAACCTAAGATTATTTGACATTGACTAGACAAAATATATATATATATATATATATATATATATATATATATATATATATATATATATATATATATATATATATATATATATATATATATATATATATATATATATATATATATATATAATAATTTGACTATTGATAAAAGCTGTATATTTTATATTTTCTAAATAATTCCATTTAGAGAAGTCGGAAATATATCACCAAAAATGGAATTTGTATCAGTTGATAATAATGTTTAATTATTCAAGTAGAGTCAAAGGGAAATTATGCTGTTTCCTAATCCAAATCTCTTAAAAGAAGACACCAGTTGTGTGTTATTACACACTTTAAAAATGTAGGCTTTATTTCTCTTTTCCTAATTCTTCACAGCTGATCATCCACTGGTGGTTGTGCTTCTCCCCTACAGTGCCACCACTGATGTTTTTAGGACATCCATGCGTTGCTAACAAGAAATACTTCCTCCAATGGATAGCTGTCAGCATTTACACTATCATGGTGCCGTTGGCTGAATGTGGCCAAAATGGCACGGCCCAGCAAAACCAGCATATCTTGAAATGGTCTCAGATAGAGCAAAATCTGCCCCACACAATCTGTCTATCTTTTCCCTCTCTCAGTATTTCACACACAAACCAAAACACACACACAGAGCCAGAGGCCAGGAGCTGACAGTAAATAAAACCAGAGTCTCTCCTTAATTAGCTCTTTGCCTGAGGGTGAAAGCACAGAGAAAGTGTGTCAGCCGCTGCCTGTGTTCGACACTAAGGGGACGCCCAGTACTTCTGACCCAACAGCCAAGAAAATGAACTCTTTTGCACCCGAATTTCAGTTCACATGATGTTAAAGGTTCACAATTTATCTAACTGAGAGGTCATTTTTTAAAACTCTCATCTGTAAATGTTCTATTTTTTAAACTTTATTAATTTCCTGAAATTCACAAAAGTAAGCCAGCCTTATTTACATTCATGAGCTACAATTTAAATGTATACAAAAATATATCAAAAAAGTAGGCCACAGGCATCAGAGGGTATCTGAATCTATTGAGGTGGAAATAATGAAGAGCTGGTTAAATTTAACAATTACAATTTAATATCAGTATTTACCTTTTTGCGGCTGCGTGAAGTCTCAGGCTCTCATTAGAACCTTCATTAAGGATTTTAAAAAGAAGCATTTCCAAAGCAGCTAGGCTCTGAGTTAGTGACCCTCACACAATGGCAGTATAAGATGTACACTTTAAAGTCATTTTTTTAAATAGTGTGTCTCATTTAGTAGTTTTTCAAGGAAAATGAACTAATATTTATCAAAACTTCAGGTAGAAATACATTAGCATACTTTAGATAAGAAATTGTGTCTATGTGAAAGCTTGTTAAATAAAGAATTGGTATTGAATAACTTGTCAGCTGATGGAAGGAGCAGTACTCTACTGACCCCTGCTGGTGGGACATTTTTAGAGAAAACATGAATTCAGCTATTGGACTGTATGTGATCTGTTTATATTGACTCCAAAGTGATTTTTATAGGGGGAGGGATGTTAACCACACACTTTGTAATTAACTTAAATGTTAGGGTTCCCTAAACATTAAAAAGAAACTTGAACATCTACACCCCAAAAAATTGAAAAAACATGTTTTCTTTCATATCCACATCTTATAGATTGTTAATTAAAAAGTTTCTTATTTTCTTTTATTTATATATAGAAATATATTTATTTTAAAACAGGTGTGTGTCTTTTTTATAAACTCTCTCAAAAGGATGCATTGTAAATTTTTCCCCCGTCCCAAAGCCTTATGTGTCACACCTGACTTAACCTTGGCGGGGGTGTTAAAGAGCAGCGGATTTACACCTCGTTGCTCATTTGATGTCACTTAGCTCTGGGTCAGAGTGAGCAGGAGAGGGGTGGCGAGTAAGACCTCTGTGGGAGAGCAGCTTCAGGAGGTTAAATAAATCTTGTAGTGGACAAAGGCTCAATCAGATGGAACATGGAGGGGGTTTGTTATGGCTCAAATCATCACTGAGCAGTTGGAAAAGGGGCATGTAGTGAAATAATATACCTGCTAGAGATTTATTGAAAATAAATCTGATTGAAGTGTCTCTTTTTTCTCTCTTTAGCTGAGGGAGATAAAACTGTTGTTTTAGAAAACCAGTAACTGCTTCATATCAAACACTAACAAAACATGTATCAGCAACTGCACATATCAGTGGTCCCCGCAGCTATGGCACACTATGAGTGGACTATCAGTCACGACTGTAAGGAAAAGCCCAATTAAGAGCATTAATTATGCTTCCCTGGCAATAAGTCTATCATTTCTCCGTTTGGCCCGAAGACTATTTATGTCTGTGGCTGCACACTCCATCTTGTGGCATAATCCGATCTAGCTGAAGAAGTTTGTTATGTTTGGCAGAACTGGACGCTCTGGGATGGCCCAGGAAATCCAGACAGACTGGCGGCTTTCTGCTCATCTGAAGAATAAGGGTCTGCAGTTAATGAAATAAATTAATTATTATCTCAGAGACTAATACTGCTTGATTTTCCCTAAAGCACTGTAAAAAAAAAAAAACTGTTAACAAGTTACATGCAATATTTGTGCAATGGAACACGTCACAGCTCTTTGGAGAGACTCAAAATGCTAAGTTGAGACTGCTGTGTTTTTTTCCACTAACAGACCTTGTACCACATGAAAGGAGCTATTTTGACATCTATATCTATCCCCTGGCATCAGGCCCTTGTTTATATGAAGGTTTGAAACTATCGGAACTCTTACATTCCTCATAATAACACTTTTTTTATTTTTAAGAAAAGAATCCAAAGTAACTATTATGCATCGGTCTTAAATGGGAATTACTGGCCATAAATGACTCACAGATAGTTTTCACTAACAAGCTAAATACTTTCTTTCATCTCTTCTAAGGTTTTCCTTATTGATCAAATTCCAGCAATATGTTTGATGTTTAGAGGGTCACTGATTTCCCTTTGCTGTGTAAAACTGTATTTTAAGGACAAATAATTTAAATCGCATAGGCCCAAATTTTGCTGATTATTAATCAACATAAAAGAAGCAGCTGCAGATTTACATTCCTTAAAATATTGGCCATAAGAATTATTGAAATAAACCAGTAGACCTTAACTTGGTGTTTGTCTGATCTTTATATTCCATTCGTCAGCATTATAGATAGATACCTCTTTTTTATTCTATAACGCAGCCTGTATGCTAATGCATTACCAAGCTAGATATATAAGAAATGCTACAGCCTTTGAAATTGTAGTTGTTTTTTTTGTCCAAAACACAGTCATGCAAAGAGATTTGAAATATTTTACATTAGTTTCACAATCAAATGTGGAATTACTCTTTTCTGCCAGTAGTAATTTCACCATAACTACTAAATATATAAAAAAGAGACATTTCATAGGTTCATTACTTCTTAATCCTGATGCCTTTTTGCATGGAGCATGACTTCATGAATGTTACATACATATAAAGTTTTTTGGTATATTGGTCTCCCTAAATTTCCATTAGTTAAGACTGGCATGTTATTCATCTCTCTGTTAATTAATATATACATTTTTGTTTTGCCATTTGAAGAACTGTAAATAAATGTAAAACCCAAAATTTGTAGAGCAATAGTAAAACACAGAGGAAACCAAATCTCACACACACATACAAAACCCAAAATATTCATCCTAAAGTTAAGCTCCAAGCTGTTGCGTCTCTGCACACCCGCAACCTTATTCCAGCGCTTACTGGGTGATGTCATGTGATCAGTGGCTCATGCTGCAAAAATTGATTAAGGCGTTTTAGAAGCAAGTGGAACAAGTTGACGTGAGCTTTCCATCTTTTTCACTCTTCAACTTTGCTTTTACTCATATTTTGCCTAACAAGAATATTAAAGGATAGATGTCAATTTATCAGTGGCTTAGATTTCCTGATATCTTAGAAGGTGGGAATAAGTAGCATTACATGAAGTGTACAATGATGGTGATGCTCTCTCATTTTGTACAACTGTACAAATAATAGTTACTTCACCGTTCAGGCTGGCCAAGTTAAAGAGCTTCTTCATTGAGCTTCCTCAGATCAGCTGGGAATCAGTTAACCTCTAATGGGAAAGTTTAGGTTAATGACCATGGAGCTATAGATTAACTAAAGAGCATTACGAGCATCACCTATATTATTTATGGTATAACAGGCTACTGTTGAAAAAAATATATAACTATTGATTTACCTATCACTTCTTTTTTTAATCTTTATGTCCACGTCTGCAGCTTCTCGACTCACTCAATGATCCTGCCCTAAAATATCAAGAGATTACCAGATCTCTGTTTTCGTGGCCAACAGAACATTAGCATGCTTACTGCTCTCGCCGATTATCCTCACTATGTACGGTACATTAGCGAACTGTATGATTGGCCAACCCCCTGCCTGTGCAATCAACAGAGAGCGTGAATGAATGATCAGCCATTAGCAGGTCGGTTGTGAACTGTGAAAATGGCCTCTCACACCAGTGACTGCAGGAGGCCCTGATTTACTCGAGCCTAGCTACTTGTTGCTCTGCGTGGCAGGGAAATCAGCTAGCACTGGCCTGCCTGCCCAATGTAATGCAGTGGAACACAGACTAGTGTAGCGTGCTGAAGCCCAGTCTAGTGAAGTGCTGTGTGCAAGATCATAGTAAGACTCCTTGCTAACATATGCTTGTGTTTAATGCAGCGACCTGCTTCTGCATGGTGGGTTTACACATACCCTGCAGTGAAGGTACAGTGCATGTGTGTGAGTATAATATCAGTAATCAGTGTACCTCACACAGCCAGAGTATATCTAGGCCTGGTGTGGAGAGAGGGCTGGAGACCAGCTCTCTGCCTAAACTAGGTTCAGTTAGTCTATACGTTCGTGCTTATGGATGCCAAAACTGGAAACTGAAACTACAAACACCAACAGCCAGGACCCCAAACGTTCAGGTAATAGGAAGACCATGTCCTGTTGGGTTGCTTGCTATTCATACCCTGTCCTATTTTGTTCTTTAAGACATCCTTGTGACATCTATGTGTGTGCATGCCTGTGCATTAATTCATTTATGACCTTTGAGCATGGCTCACACGTGGAGGGAAGAAAGAATCCAGTAATCAGAGTTGCAGGGATGCTGTAGAAAGGGTACATTCATATCTCAGTGGAGATATGTGTGTATGTGTGTATGTGTGTGTGTGTATATGGGTAAACTCGTGTTAGTCTGGTCTTTGTGGAAGGGGAGCTATTAGAACTGTCAGCATGAAGGCAGCTGCATGTTGATGGTCAAAAGAGGATTTCAAACAGCAAAAAAATAAGAAGTATGAAAGAATATAGTATGAAAGTGAACCTCAGCTTCACTTCGTCAATGTGCAGAAATGACAGCATATTAAAAAGTTGATCCCCACTGTGATCATGATTTTAATATGTGCAGTCTTTTTATGTTTCTTAGATTTAGAAAATGAAGTATGTTGCAATTGTAGAAGTTTCCAACAACCTAATTATCCTGTTTTAGGTCTATCTGAAGACCCAGTCAACCTACCGGATTTAGCAGAATGGGTTTCAACAAGTGGGAGAGAAGAACAACATGTAAGTTACAACAAAGTACTCTGGACACTTTTGATCCTGTACAGTTTTTGCCTTCATTGAGTTTGACAGGGTTGAATCCTATAAACATGAGAAGCGAGAAAGTGTGATTTTGTGCTTCAGTCTCATGCCTGCTTGCTTTTGCCACCTTCACACCCAATCTAATTTCACGGCACACAAATCAAGTCGGCCCAGGCATGAGGGTTCAGCGTCTACCCTGGATTCAGTGGACCAGAGTGGTCCGTGGGCCGTGGAGCGAGCCTCCAGCTAACCAACATTGGCTCAGTGTGCTGAAGTTCACATGTGCACAGTTAATTCGGATGCTATTGTCGTTTATGCATGTCCTGACCGAGCAAGGGCTTGCTGTTTTTGAGGACCTGGGTTTTAGTTCCACTCACTAGCCAGAATGTACACATGAAAGCTTATGTGAGCTTTCCGTGTGACAGATTCATGTGTGAAAAGCAGAAATTATTTCTGTGACAACATTAGTTTGGCCATGTGGAGTGATGGAGATGGCTCTCAATTTGTGTGTTTGTATGGATTTTATGGTTTCTGTGTTTAAGCTGAAATAATGCTTGTCCCCTATCAACAAATTAGATTATTGCAGCAATAAAAGAAAATAAAGCTTTTTTTAAATTACATTTTTTTTTTTAACTTTTCTGGATTTTCCTGGTGTAATGCATTAGTATTAGTGCATATATGTAAACAAACTCAAAAATTTCCACTTCACAGTTGACTAATTCAATCTAAAACAGCAGTGCTGCTTAAATGATGACCTCTCTGTTCCTTGTCACTGAGCCACTCAAACAACATCAAATCCTTACCCCACTTTCATATCCACGGTTCAGGATTTTAAATTGTTAACAAACACTTTGTTATTCCTCAAAGTCACTGGCAAATCACTAATTCTCCTTCAAATTTACCAATCTGGGCATGCATTTATATAATAGCCTCCAAAGTTTACCCAAATGTGAAGATCCTTGCAACCTAACGTCTTGAGGGACCTATCATCTGGACGTGGCCAGTGGCTGTGTGATGAGGAGGCTTTGTAATGAGTGAGCTTGAAGGCAAATAATCGCTAAGCTTTAATATTAAACTCTCACACTGGGAATTTTTAGATTAGTGTCACTTTTTTGATTTCACACCCTTGTTTTTCTGTAGCAGAGACCTGGATCGGCGATGATGAGCAGAATGATGCTGTGAGTAACTATGGGATAAACACTGGATGCCTGTTACATTAGGTGTAAACAAATTTTAACTGAATTCACATGATTTGTTCAATTATCGCAGCAATGTTTTCAGCCATGTTAGTTATTCAGTGATCATGCTCATAAACTCTAATTCAATTGACCTGGAGATAAACATGTGTTTATTAGGTTATAAGATGGAGAGTTGTGGGGCTGCCGCACTGAGACGCAGTGATTTGTTGTAGCGTGAGGATTTTTATTAGACAGCCTCAAAGTGTCAGTGCTAAACTACAGCAAAAGCAATAATCCCGTAATTGTCTGTGTAGGGCTTTAGTACAGCAGAAAGGAGAAGGGGGGTCAGTGGAGGTCCAGCTAGTGTCCCATGCTTACTTGGGTGTAATGACCCATCAATGGCGACATCTTGTTTCATCACATTCTGCTTCTCTTCACTTGTCTGTCTGGGCCAGGTCTGCTTGTTTCATCTGCCCTTCTCCCCGTCTGCCTCTTGAAATCCATCTTTCTTTGGTGATTTTTATTTTTATTTTGTATGTCTATGTATAAAATAATGATGTATTACATGCTAAAAATGACATACAGTTACATACATACACTGTGAACACATGTCAACATTGGAAGATTACATTTTTGTTTTCTAAATTTGATAAAAACACAAAATAGAAATCTGAAATCATCAGGGAGATGCCGAAAGACTGACTGCATCACTTAAAGAGCATGTGTGGTTGTGTTATATGTGTTTCAGAAACTTCCTGTTTTACAGATCTAGTTGAACATATATTTCAACTAGATCTCCAAGATACTATTGTTTACAAACAAACAAACAAAACAAGAAACCATCAGAGACCTTTAAATATGCCACAAAATGTCTGATGAGCCCCAAAAAGAACTTTTAGATCACAAATGTAGACCAAAAGATACTCCTTTTTTCACAACAAAACAATAGGCTACTGCATATCATTTTTGATCAGGAAATGTCTTTCAAGTCTCATATAAAACAGGTCTGTAAGATTTCCTTCTTTCATCTTAGGAATATAGCAAAAATTAGAAATATTCTCTCTAGGATAGATGCTGAAAAGCTAGTCCATGCATTTGTTACTTCAAGGCTGGACTATTGTAACTCTTTATTAGCAGGAAGTTCACAAAATGCATTAAAAGTCTACAGTTGGTCCAAAATGCTGCAGCAAGAGTTCTGATGAAGCTTAAAAAGAGAGATCATATCTCCCCAATTTTAGCTTCCCTTCATTGGCTCCCTGTCAAACTTAGAATAGATTTTAAGATTCTTCTTTTGACATATAAAGCCCTCACTAATAAAGCTCCATCGTATATCAGAGATCTGATTACTCCTT
>JAVLVB010000604.1:234482-300152 GCA_032876305.1 Orestias chungarensis
GTGTGTGTGTGTGTGTGTGTGTGTGTGTGTGTGTGTGTGTGTGTGTGTGTGTGTGTGTGTGTGTGTGTGTGTGTGTGTGTGTGTGTGTGTGTGTGTGTGTGTGTGTGCGTTTGAGTTTGTGCAGAGGGCATATCTACTGTTTTAAACTCTTTAATGCAATTTAACAATCCCACATATTCTTTTCACGTTTCATTTGGTTCCTTTACGTGTGAAATTGCAGAGGCCGGTCTAGCCTTCCTGACACGGTACAGCAGAGACACGGTCACAGTGAAGCGCCAGATGTGGGATGGAGAGCGAAATTAATTGCCACACATTGTTCAGTGGATGTGTGCTCACCTCCAGTAAATTAAGCGCTCTGAGGGCGTGACTGTTTGAATAACAGGAATTAGGTATGAAGCCTCTCACTCACAGCTGAAGCCAACATTGGGCGTTGCATTCAATTAGCTGATCTGCCCCCGAATTCACATGCTAAACTTGTTGTTTGTTAATGCGTAAAGATGAAAAAGGAGTTTTTTTATTTTTATGTAACAAAACATGGTTTTTCCTTCTTTGACTGTCTAGATAGCTTGTTTTTTTTATTAATTTTTGCTTAAAACTTTTATTTTGCCCCCTAGCAGACAAGAAACACTTTACGCAGAAGTAAAACTGTATGGGAATCCTTAATTGGAATGACATCCTGATTTAAAGGAATAAACTTGTAAATGTTTATTTTAATTAGTTAGAGATATCTGGTGTTTAGCAAGTTTGTTAATTTTACTATAAAGGTTTAGATGGCGTATAATACGCATCAGTGATACACGGCTCACGGCCCGGTTAGGGCATCGCAGTTCCAACAACAAATCCATACTGTCACTGTTTATTTGAGTTTATCTTAGTTAGTTCTGAAGACACGGTTACATTAATGCGTGACGGCCGTACTTGTCCAGAGTTCCACACAATTACCTCAAGACATACAGCATCAAGAATAGTAGCAAACCATAATGCTTCTCTGGGGTCTAAGATTACCATCTCAGCTTTTCAAACTGACCCTAACCCACTCTGTCAGCTTCATCTGTATCACAGGAACTAGCAGTGGCATGCCCATCTCAACAGTTAACCTGGCATGGACTCTAGCATGAAGGTAGAATAGAACACCTCTTCCCTCCATCTGCCCCTACTGTCACTATGTTTTCCTGGGCCATATAGGGGGGTAGGGGGGGTGAGTGGGGGTTGAAGGAGAGGTGGTTGGTGAGGGAGGCTATTGGAGATAGTGAGGTTGGTGGTGGGGGGGCTCAGCTTCCCCTGGGGCGGCCTGCTGGAGCGAGGTGACCCAGCTTGTTGCTCGGTGACCTGTGAGAGGGACATTATGAAGTGTGAGTGGCTGTCACCCTAACTGCTTCCGACAACACAGCTCATGGCACAGCTGCGCCAGCCTAGCCCAGCCAGAGACCCAGGGCCTACGGAGAAGAGGGCGGCAGAGGGGCAGCTTTGGAGAAGGCGTGGAACAGGGTGGGGTGTTGATGTTTGAGTAAGATGTTGAGCAGACATATATGCTGTTGAATTGGGACATTCAGGACTCAGTACATATAAAACATATCTAACAGATTAAATCCCATAATTGTTATAGCATCTGCAGAGTGGTTTCGTTACTTTAACCTACTTTCCACATTCGCATTTAAACTTTAGACAAGTCCTATGCAGAAAAGACAACATATCGACCCTGTGTTAGACTCTTCACTGGATACCAGTTCATATTACGATTCATTTTAATTTCATTTTATTTGTTTTTAGGCTTTTTGATAGCCCTATGGCGTCTTATTTATCCAGCCTGCTGGAGGTGTACTCTACCATGTCTGCATCAGGTCAGGTAATTAGATGCCGTTTATGAGCCTGAAAACTGTGAGAAAATGGAGAGGGGATCAGACAATTATGTGGTAGCCTTTAAGATCTGGATGTAGGTGCACAGGATATATGCTACAAATTGTATTGTTTTTAAATTCCATAAAAAAAAAAAAGAAGTTCTTACTGTGGTTTTTAGGTTTAAGTCTGACATGGTTTGTTCTGCTCGGTCTGAATTTGGTTTGATATTTGTATTTTTTACGATTCTGTTTTATGTTTTGGAGTTAATATTTTTACTTGTGCATATATAAAGATGCTTTGGTATAAATGTTATTTATGCATTTATACCATGCATGCCGACATGTAAAACATATCTGTATATATAATTAGGTACATGTCATACAGCTTTTATATCTGCGGACACATATAGATCCTTTGTTTTTGTTGTGTTTGTTTGGTCATAATTGTAACAATTTTTATTGTTGTTTCCCTGACCCCTACATCCTCCCCCTGGGGTTATAAATGTACCTTTATAATTATCTTGATCTCTCCACATTGTTCTTACGTTTGGTATGGACTTAAAAAGTGGTTTTCTATTATCAGTCAAAGAGGTCCATTCAAAGAATTTCTTTGAAGCCAAGTATAGATTATAATGCACAACTATTTAGTGTTATATATATTTTAGTAGCTAGAAGTTATATCAACATCTGCATGCCTATAAAATGTTGCCAATGAAACGTCATGTATCCACGTTAATTTAAATATTTTGACAGTATTTATCATCATGTAACAAAGACCAGAACATGTATGTCTAATATCTGATGTTAAATGTTCCTTCTTTATCGGAATAAAGGTCATTCATAAGTTTCTGCCTGTTAAAGGGCAGTTTTTCCTCTGCGCTGTTGCTACATCTATGCTCAGTATGAGGGATTGCTGTTACAAAGCAGGCTATCGTTTCGGACTGCTGATCCGGGGGAAGTGCATGCCGGGAGTCAATGACTCGATGCAATCTTCTAGGTTTCCTTAAATTGGAAACTTTTAAACTGATTTGTTTATGATGTATTTATACAAATAAAATGAATCTTGCATCCTGAACTAAATGCACCTCGTTATCTAGAGCTGACATCTGAGTTACGGATGGGAGGCTTTGGACCTTCTAAATCGCTCTCTCATAATACTTTTACATTACCACTTTTACTGCAAAAGGTGCAACAGTTTCTTAACATATCAGACATACTGTACAGGTTTTGTGCTACCGGTGGGAAGATTAAAAGGATATTAAATTCCCCTCTGTATTAAATGCTTATTTTCACCGTCTATTCTTTCCTTTCTCACCAGCTTGTTTTTTCTCCCCTTCTTTGTCTCAACTATCAGTTTATCTTCTTGCCCGCCTGTATAGTTTGCAGTGTCTACCTCTGTTTTACTTTTATGGGTAAATTTTCCAACAGACTCTCTCTACTAGGTTTTTTTGAAAAGTCTGTGGGTTTTGTTGGAGGCTTGCCTACTACAGTAAGGGCTGCAAAAGCTGCACTGGGAAGTGTTAGTTCTTTGTAAGCATAACATTTAATTTTGGTCTGGATTTGGACTTTAATCCACCATTGGTGAATGCTGGTCAAGACTGTAAGATATGGAAGAAAAGGAATAAATCTTTTTCACCTCTTGGTAACACCAATCTGTCCTGTCACTGTAAGGTAACCACACCTACCATAGGGTTTGCGTATCTACTTGAAAAAAGAAGCTTAAAAAAAAAAAGGCGAGGAAGAATTATTGAAGGAGAATTATTGAAGAAGAATTATTGAAGAAATGTTATCTGGAAAATAAAACTTTTGCAACATGATTTACGGTGTAGGAATTGTTTTTAAAATTTTGTCTTGCCAAGATGTTCCACCTGCATTCAGGTTGGAAAGCTTTGTTTTTTAACTGCAGCTTTATAGTAAGATTTAGAAATGAAACAGCCTAACAAAGACCAATAAATCATTTTTGAGTGTGTTTAAGTTCATACTAATACAGACATTGTTAAAAAAGGTATTTTGTAAGGATAAACTACTATTGCAGTGGAATAGGAACTTCATCAGCATGTTCTGAAAAGGTGATTAAATTGGTCAGGCTGCCTGTCTCTGCAATAATAATCAAACAGGTCTTTTTGAATATATTACTATTAACATGCTTTGTATTTATTAGTGTAGATACAAAGAAAAACATTCACAGTAACTCTAAACTGCTCTACTGACAAACTAATGCTGAAACCTTTAGTGGACTTTACCTGAATCCTCATTAACGATGTGATAAACCTCACAAGTCTTCATTGAGTAAGAAAGATAATCAGTTCATCTTATAAAAGAGAAAATGTTTTTGTTAATGTAACAGATATATACAATTCAGTCATTAATCTTGTAAACTTTTGTTGCCAGCCTTTTGTATTTTTTTAATCTTACTTAGGCTCTCCTGGTAAAGCGAAGGTAATAATTTTACATCTAAACAAAAGAAAAGAAGAAAAATGTTTAAATCATCTTTTGTTCATATGAAAGTATGACTACACTGATACAAGGTCAGTAGATAATATCATGCGCGAGATGGCTACTTTTGAAAACTTCAAAAAACAAAAAGAAAGTGCCCAAAATTGCACAACAACTTAAATGGCCACATCTATAAAGGTGTCCAAAAAAGAAAATATAACTTTCCTGAAAGTGAAAAAAAAAAAAAAATTATAGATTGTGTTTTAGTAATTGTAGTAAAACTGTTGGCAGATCCCTGTGGGAAAAAAAGAAAAAAAAAACTTTATATGTGAAACTTTAGAAATTGACATTCACTACAGTCCATGTGCCAGTCCAGTCTCTACCTAATTTGACTCTCAGAGATGCATTAACATCCCATTTTCGTTTCCAAAGCTTTTCCGTTTTCTACACCCCACTCTCTCTTTGTCCTTCTGTCACAGCTGACCTGTGCCTCCTCTCTGCGGGGCCTCTCCTGGTTGCGCCCAGCTGGCACACTGTGAAACGGCTGGGCAGAGGCAGGAGCCAGTGCCAGCTCTACTGGTGCAGAAATGGGCACACCAGGCAGACAGGCCTGGAGTCAGCAGTGGCAGCATGCTACCCCCCTAGCTGCTGCATTCACGACGCAAACATATGCCCGGATACATGCCACTGCAGCCCAACTGTATGCAACACCGGAGTCAACAGACCAATGCCGAGCGCGCTTGGGCCGACTGGGACCCGATTCAGTGGAATGAAACATTTGTTTGCAAAGCAGACTACCTGAACCAAGGTCGCAGAGATATCCTTTTAAAATTTGGGTTATTGACTGTATACATAATTTCATAAATCTTCAAAATACTTAGGTCTACTGTAAGGGTCAATAGAAATTAATGATCAATGAAGGTAGAAATACCTAATGATCGTGTGCATGTGTGTATGTATGTTTGTGTGTATCTATTTTGACCTCTCTCACACAGAGAGACCCCCAAATGTGCTCCAGTAGCCAGCCGAGCTCGCTGAAGCGGACCTGACATGCTCACTGGCATTTCACACACCCGGATATGTGCATGTAAACACACACGAGCAGCCATTATCCAGCTGAGGTCCTGTGTGAAACCCACGCACACCCACAGACATCAGCTGAGATATGGAAATCGTGTTTGGGGTCTGATCCACTAATGCACGCATTGTAAAGCATATCAACGCAGCAAAAGGAGATTTTCAGCCACCTCTCCATTGTCCACAGTCCAACTCTGCAGGCTAGCCCATCCTTTCCCATCTGAGGCGCACTTCCGCCTTACAAAAAGTTGAACACCTCTTGCTTTGATAATCAAGGAAGAAACTAATTGAGCTCACCCATGCTGAAGATGCGCTCACCTTTTTTTTTTATGCACACACCTTTTTTTTGCGGAGATGGGGGCCTATACTGTTTCAGCTCATCCAACTGTGTGATTCTCCTTTCCCCTTTCCAGTTCTGCCATCATCTCACTAATGGTGTTTCTATCTCTTCTCCATAGGAGGTAAATGAAGCTTTTAAGCAGGGAGGAGGGAAGGGGGACGGCTGAAAAGATTAATTGACTTTCTGTGGAGCTTCACTTATCCTCCACTGGCACCTTTGACTTGTGAGTGTATTTGTGTTTGGATTACATGATTATATCACAATTACTGTTGCAATTCGTGGTTGGCTTGAGACTGTGTCAGGACACGTCAAGCTGTGTCCCATCAACCGTTTCATCTACAGTGACTTCCTCGGACTTTTGTGTAAACAGCTCCGATCTTGATGTCATACTTGGTCAAAATATTCTTTTTTTTTTTTACAAATGAATAGTGCGATAACATAAAGTTTGGCGTAATAAAACTCTGATATCTGTATTTGTGGCTGAATTAGATTCCTAAAATAAATCAGCTATCAGTGGCTCCAACTATCTGTGTTACATTATAACATGTTTTATGTCACTTTTACAGGCCAATTGTTTTTTAATAGAAAAAAACAAACAACTAGTATACAAAAAGTTTAGATAATGTTTTTTTTTTTAAATCACACTAGACTTTTTAGTAATTTTAGTTATGGTTTATTTTTACATCTTTTTTGGGCAAGCATTCTACGTTCATACTCTATAATTTGGACATGTGTGTCCACAGTAAAGATAACTGGATTCTACGGACAGCTCAAAAAAACATAGGATATCGTTCATTTCTTTAAATGCAAACACGTTTTTTAATAAAAGAATACATATAACTTTTTTTTTTGTGTTTTTGCACAATGCATTTTGATTAAAACAGGAACAGATTGTATTCCAGAAACCATAAAAAGCATCTATTAGATTTTAAAAGTGAAAATTATTATTATTTATTTTATATTTGGTACTTTTGAATGAGAGTAAAACCTTTTCCATGAGGATTAACTACTGCACCTCTAGTTACAAGCTGGATGTTGTTCAGTTGCCCGCAGTCTCCTCATCTGATGTTTCTTTTGTAGAGACGAGAACTAAGACACACCTTTGGGGGCTTTGTGCAAAAGTAAAGAAACGCTTCAATTTGTTGCTTGGAGATTCAAAAAGTGAAACTGAGTGAAAATGTATTGCAAAGGATGTGGAAAATACAGCACATCTAAAAGTGTAGTTATCTAAACTTTACCAGCTGATAATCAAACACAATCTAGGAATAGTGCTTTCTACGCATTAGTTTTTCTTAAATATTGAAAACTAGTTATGTCAAACAGCTGCTAATCAGTGCACCGTTAAAAACAAGCCTACATTCATGTTGAGACATGGGTTTTGAATCAGAATCCAGCTTGTTGGTCAGTGTTTGTGGGAAATGTTTCACATTTTCAAGCTCAACACTTGTTGTTTCATGTACTCATACGAACAAAGTGAAGGAACATGCTCACGGTTTACTGTATTTGGTTACTTTGGAGCTGTCCAAGGTGATAGACACGCGGTGCACGGAGAAAAAAGAAACACTTGGCTTGGAATGGGTGCCCAATAGTGTGAATGTTCAAGGGATGTTACTCGACACTCACACAGGCACAAACTCACACATCTCCCAACTAAAAACTCCTCCACCCACAGATGCGCACCCTTCTCCTGACGTGGCGATAATCTCTTTGTCAGAAGTCGTCTGTCGGAGATTTGTCCGTCTCATTCGGTGAATGTCCGAATGGCAGGTCGGGATTTAGTGCCACAGGGTGTCCAAGGCTGTCTGTCACCATGTGTGTGTGTGTGTGTGTGTGTGTGTGTGAGTGTGTGTGTGTGCTGCCAGAAACATAGTTGGTAGGATCCCTGCTCCTGTCAGACTCTGTATGTTCGCTTATCTTTGTTCCCCTGTTCTGTGAAGTAGGTGGAATGTTGAACATGCTGAAAAACAGCTTTATTAGCCTTAGACAACGTTGTAATTTGAATTTAATAGCACGTGCGCTGATACTTGTTCTATGTGTCTGCACTCATCCTCGTCTTTTCCCATCCTCACGACAACGTGTTACCCACTCTGAATTTCAAATGAGATGCTCTTAATAATCACTTTGCGATCGTTAAATACTATTAAAAATTATGTAGCTGTCAGGTTCAGTCCTTTCAGTATGTTTTATAGGTTGTCCACACGGGTCACCTGGTTCACGCCCAGGTGCACCTGATCACCAGGTACACGTCATCACCTTCATTTACTTGCCATCTGGAGTATTATATGCTCATTTCTTGTCAAAGATCTTTCGACAACATCTAACTGGCAAATATGCAATAAGATGGACAAATGAAAGTGTTTTTGTCCCAGTAAAATATTCTGCAGTTGTTTGCTTCCAATTCGTGATCTGCGGCAGTGTCTACCATATAGTGTTTGTCCTCGCCTAAACCCCATGAGCACAAATGTCAAATAAGTGTGTCATAACTCCTATACCTTGTCTAATACAATATTTACGTACGCGAAATGATATGCATAATTTGGGCGCATTTTGTTATTTTGTTGACCCAAACACTAACAAGGTTAGTGCACTTAAAAGTATATAATTTTGTAATGCTGCAGCTAAAAGCCATACATCACCCAGCTGTCTTTTGTATTGGCAGTGTACATTTGCTATTATAAAAATAAACAACACCACACAAGTATA
Source organism: Orestias chungarensis (assembly GCA_032876305.1). Taxonomy (NCBI): domain Eukaryota; kingdom Metazoa; phylum Chordata; class Actinopteri; order Cyprinodontiformes; family Cyprinodontidae; genus Orestias; species Orestias chungarensis. Next base: position 242,877 of record JAVLVB010000604.1, read on the forward strand.
TTTAATACGAAAAACTAAGCATTATGCATTTTTTCACAAAGTAAATCTTCTCTAGAGCCCAATTTTGTTCTGAGCAACTAATACTGTCGTCAGGTGACTCTGAAATCTACTGATGCTCATCATTGTTTTCCAAGGTACGTTCATAAGTTAACAAAAGTTAATGCATTCAAGTTTGAGTTGAACATTTAACAAACTTATTTCCAGCCAGTTTTCCCAAACTGGTGACCGTTTATCGGCATACTCTGATTACGTAAGATGTAAAATAATGTTCTATAACGTTCCTCTAATTGTGTTTACTGAGGTTATGGAGGTAAAAAAAAAGAAGTTTCTGTGCTATGTGTGCACTTTGGATGTCACATAAGTTAAAACGGAAGCTCTCCTTTTCTTTTACCCATGTCACCCAATATGTTGTACCAGGCTATGTAAATTTAGCTGAGCTTGGGAAAATAAGATATGACCCCCAAGATTTTAGGAAAATACGTAATATGCAATAATGTGGGGCACTGTTGCTTTTATAATTAGACGTATAATGAATAAATGCTTAACCAAGCAGTGTTAATGTAATGGACTAACTGCAAATGTAAACCTTTGATCATTTGTCCACCCAGATGATGAAATAAAGTTGACCTCAATGTTTTATTTTATCTTAGCAAATGATTTTGCAAGGATGAAAGCGAATTGTATTTTTTTAAATTAAGCATATTGTAGCACTAGTGGCCTTTTTTTCAGAGTTATCAGAGATAAATAGACAGAATCAGGGGGAAAGACATGTAGCAAAGGTTTCCTCCGTTACCACAGGAAGAAAATAGTTGAGCTTGTTTCTGTGGTCTTGGCAAAACTTTTAATTTTGAAACTTTTATTTATTTGTTGTTTGTGTTACATTTCATTTAATTTCATATTTTTGGTAGTTGTTGAAAATACAACTCAAGTTACCCAAATCTGAAATTTTTTTCTGTTTGGGTGAAATTAAATAAAAAAAATATGGAAAAGGTGATCGAGAGAAGAGTCCAAAAACGCCCTTAGAGTTAATCTTAAAGGAATGTCCGGGGTTTGTTTTATGCATCATTTAATTATAGAACTGGACATGAAGACAATAGAGTGGTAGATGAATGGTGAAGATGAATTTGCTATCTTCATAACTACAATAATAACACTTCCAAATAGGGAAAGTCCATACATTTAAGTTTAGGGAGATTTCAGTTCTATATGTTCCCAAAGTTCTCCCTTTTTCGAACTCTCATATAAACTCTGACAAAGCTGTAATTGTCAGGTTGAGTCATTGTTTCTTAAAGCTCTTATTTCTTCTCTTTGGCGCCTTTCATCTCTCCCCTCGCGACACCTTCTCTTTGCTCTGCCTGTTGTTTGGTCTCCTCTTGTCACTCCACTGCAATCATCCTTGCAGGGGGCCTTGTCATCTGTATATACTCATATCCTACAATCCCTTCTGCGCTGAGCACTACTGCACTTAAATGTCAGGGCCGATGAGCCCGCCACACCCACCTGACACATCAGCTCAGCACCTGCTAAAAGCTTTTATGGAGTGAAGGCCTGGTGGTTGATATAAATTAAAGAGTTTCATCTTGTTCTTTTTTTTTTTTTTTTTTTTGGGAGGTAGTTGGAGAGGCGGTATGACATGAAAATTGACAACTTCTTCTCAGCAGAAGGATGATGGAGAGTGAGGGAAACTGGAGGAATTTGCTGTAACTGGTTGCCATCTAGTGGCTGTAATGAAACTGACTTTGAAATCAAGGCTGGAAAACATTTAGTGGAATAAGATTCAAACTGAACTAAAGACACACAATCGATACCGACTAAGTATATTAACATATAAAATGAAATGATATAGTAAAATAAAGTAATTTATATAAAATATAATAAAAAAAGATTTACCAACAAAAAATTTAAGAAAGCGAGATGAGCGAGCCTGTAAAGAAATTCCCCAAAAAATGTTCTATAAGAACAAATTACTGTGATTATTTTTTCGCATACAAAATACTCCTGTTCATGTGTTCCTGTTTTTCGATTTGCTTCCTTACTTGATGGAGTCACTGATGGATCTTGTGCTGCCATCAACCCTCTGGTCCCCTTGTTTTTTTTTATTATGAAGAAAAACCCCAAACCTCTAGTTCTGTATTTATTCTTTCCTGTTTTATTTATGTTCTCTCATCTCATACAAATGGTCTATCAAACAAAACTTGGTTCTGAGGTTTGTTCCATTCTATTGTATGAGTATAATGGACAGCTTCAATGATGTGTTGGATTTCCTGAGCTTCCTTGAGGTGATAATTTATACAGACTGATATTGAAAGATCAAGTGAACTGACGGTACTGTTTCACACATTGTGTTGAATTAGATTGCATGCCCTTGGAACTTATACTGACCTTATGATTTTACTTTTAAAATGGAGTTATCCAAACTGGATTTTATATTATTTCGATTTAGATTGGACATTCTTTTAAAGAAATTGGACATTGTTTCTAAAAATGTCAAATTAGAGCAGTGCCTGAGTTTTTATCCACAAAGCCTGAGTAGTTAACCAGCTAACATCAACTTGTGATTATGAAAAGCTAAAAAGAAGATATAATACAATCTTGGTTCCATAATAAAGGGTTATTTATTGTATAATCGGGTTTTCGTCTTAAAGTCATAACTGCAGTTCAAATATTATGACATTCAATTTATTGATGTATTTCTATTTTAAATCTACATTGTTGGATAAAAGACGCATAGTGCTTTTATCTGTGTGTAAACTGTGATGATTGTACTCAAGGTTAATAAATAAGAATATAATCTATACATTGTTATAAATTGGGTTACAGTTATGATTTACAAGTTTTTATGTAAATTCTTCTTTTTTCTCCCTTTAGTTAGAGGCTCGAATGCATTTTTTGTAGGCATTCTACTTTCAGACTAAATTTAATTAAATATGTCTGTTTTACTTCTTACTTCTCATAGCATTCTTATGTATTGTTTATTAGGAATGGTATTTATGTCATCTAACTGTAGATCGGGATTTGTTCTCTTGTCTTTATTTATTTTTTTGTGATGTTTTTTTTTTTTTTACAAATTTGTCTCATCCAGATAAAAATTATTGCCTCTGCAGATCCCTACAGTATTATTACTGTTGACTCACCATCATCCAGTGGAAAGGTCTTCCTTTTAATGACTAACTTCGACTAAGTTTTTCTCCATCGTTACACGAAATGTCCATTATTACCCATAATGGGAAATTCTTTTCAGTAAGTGCCTAAACAATTAGCTACTTACATAAACTAACTTTTATTCATATAATTCACTTGGAAAACCCTGGCCTTTTGGCCAGCCATTTCGATGTCTGACCTGGAGTAGAAAGTGTCTGGGCAGCCTATAAGAAATGAATAAACAACATCTCAGTATATTTAAGGTTTCTTTATAAATGCAAACACAAAATGTTCAGTCCTTCGAGCTGCAAGTAATTGTACAGTTGGCATATATCGAACAGATGTTGATCTCTTAAGTGAGGAATTTTCATGATGACAATATATACATTGTACATTAACAAACAGTATGTACAGCTTCACCTCCAACATGGGGCATATTACACAAAATCTGAAGCTACTATTTGTTCACCTAAAAAATTGCATTAGTCCCAGCTAAATTTGTTCTGGATGTGCAAAGCAACAAAACACATATAATCTTTGCGTTTGATGACATAGGATATACACAGAATGCTACAGGTTAAAGTAGTACCATAGTATTTGTATTTTTGGTCAGTTCTCCTGGCATAAAGTCGAACACTGTAAATGTATGATGTATCATAAAGATTAGTGATGTCCGTCTTTCAATGGATCTTATTGTTTTCTGCTCCTAAATCTTAATAGAGGCAACGAGGACTGCAGCAATAAACAGCGTAAACAAGCATTTAACACAGGTATTGTCATATATAATGGCTCTAAAACTGTAATGAAAAACGAAAAGCCTATCTTGTGGAAAAATACAATAACGGATTCGCACACTTGGTGTTAATTAAACAATTAAATGCTTTCGACTGAAGGATTTGCTGATATAGATATTGTATCCCACCCAGTTTAAACCTACTTCCTGCTGGCTCAGCAAAATATATCAGGTATATGTTTAACCGTAAAACATCTTAAGGAGTCAAGTGTTAAACTATGCACAAATACTATGAAGCATACATTATGAAAACAGGAGTCAGTGCCATAGTTACCTCAGAACTACTTATTTAGGGACATTTATATATTCTTTACATTTGCAGGCAAACCTCCCAGAACAATTGAAGGGATATATTGCTATTATAATAAGGGACAAATGAATGATTCAAAATACAAACAAGCAATGTTCAAATAATGGTTTACGCTATGGTGTTTGTGGCATCGAATGGTAGTCTCCCGTTTTATTCTCCAGTCCATTCTTCTCATTTTAAGTTACGTCAAGGCAGTTCCAGTTAAGCTGTAGATATTACACAGTTTTTATTGCACAAAAAGTCGTCTCTCCTTTAGGAACACTCCTTCATGTATGTTTGGACTAAAAAGGGTTGTGTTTTTTAAAATAAATATTAAATGGCTAAATATGACAAGACAGGTCAGACAGATCCAAAGGATCTAGAAAGGCATCTGCATGTTAAAATGTCTCCTCTAAAGCCACTTCATTGTGACCATAGAGTAAAGCTCTGTGTGAAGACATGCATAATAAATGTTATATCACAGTGTAAAGTTAGCTCATGTTCATACAGTTTGGAAACTGCACGGGGAGCCAAGTGAACAGAAGTCGCTCTTGATGCCACCTTAGTTTTTTTTAGTCATGGTTTGTGCTTATCAATATATGGATCTGTCTTTTTACAGCAGATCTTTATTGTTATTGAAGTTTCCCTTCTGTCATTCCTTTTCTTTCGGTTCAGAACTGACGCTGGAACTGCCCAGTTTTTTCATTCCTCTTCGCTGAGCCAGAGTGGAGGACTGCACTGGTTCAAGGACTGGACTAGGAGCACAACGCTTCAGAGCAGAGTATGTGGCAGACAGAGCCCCCTGGAGAGACATGAAGGACGGTGCAATTACATGGCCTGTATACAACAAACTATCAATCATTGTAATGGTTACATCTAAAAATCCAGTTGTGTGATGAAAGGATCATCATGGCAATGCTAACAATTTCTTGCTGGTTATTTATATAATTAGAAACAGACAACGACTTAGTCTGTTTTATAGTTCGAATGTCTTTTTGACCTCAAAAGACTCATGTTCTGCTAAATACCAGTGTTTTTGTAATTCCGTAATAAAGCCTTCAGAGCCAAAATATATACAACCTACCGCAAGGTTATTAAAATGAAGCTATAAGGATCTTATTGTGAAAAAAAACAAGTTTTCTTAGCAATTGAATAAGTTACAGCCATGGCACATCTGCTGGAGCAGGCCAACTGTTGGACCGTCAGGTTAAAATCAATAAAATCAATTTAAAAATACTTAATTAATCCTATAGAGCTGTTGGGTGTTGTTTGTGTACAACACAAATGTCTTGAAAGAGTGTTTGTGAATGCTCTTGGCTGTAGGCAGAAGGAATTTCCTGTAGTGGTCTGTATTACAGCAGATCTGCAAAAGTTTACGAAGTGACTGAAGATGCTGGTTTTTCTCAACAATCAAATGAAGAGGATGATTGAAGTTGTCCCTATTTTGTTTATGAGACTACCAATCCTTTTTTGCGCAAAAATATCCAGGTGTTCCAGAGTAGTTCCTAGAACCACCCTTCCGCATCAGTGTGTTGAATATTAACATGTTCCTGGTTCTGATGCAGCTACTCTAACAAATTATGCCAGAGGAGATTACACTCTCTACAAACAGCCATATAGAAAAATGGCCGCGAACACTGATGGACTTAACTTTCCTCAAGATGTTAATTGTACTAAACTATTAACATCAAGCCAAATATCTTGATTTTATAAATATTGACCTGATCATCTACATTATGAAGCATTTTAATCTAGATATTCTTTGTACAACAGGCATTCTGCTTTATAAATGGTAAATGTATCTAGTAAAAATGTTGCATAGATTTTAATTTGAGCATCTTGAAAAATAAATGATGGTATAAAATAATTGAAGTACTTTTACAGGAGCACAAAACACTTACAACACAAACTACTGAAATACATACATAATATAATATAACCATAACAAATGTGTATTGTCTTTACTGGTGTAGTTTAACTAAACATAAAACAAGTTCATAGATTGACAAATTCTCTGGTTAGTCATGGCTACAGTTTGATGTTCACCAAGGGAATTTATCACCATAGTGATACATACGTACAATGACAAAAACATATATAGAAACTGTATTTTTTTATTTTAGAAATGTGCTCCAAACATATGAAAAATGCAGGCACATATAATAGTACTTCATTTTTTTGCAGGCAAATTCTCTGGCTTTCCCTTTTGATTAGTGACAGGATCTTTCAACCAGCCACATCTTTTTGTCATGTTTTATTAGTAAATGTCTTTGAGCTTTTAGTTTCCTTGCCGTCTTTGTAGGTTATATATGTTTTGTGCATTTAGGATTACCAATTAATAATTTATAATGAGATGTAATCATAAAGACAAAGATTGACATGCCGAACGGATCTGACCTTGACAGTGAGAGCATCCTGCCTGGTGAGAGGTGTGTCAGAAAGTTTCTCTTTTTCTACAATCCAGGGGTGCCGGAGAACCTAAAGAGGTTTTCAGTAGAACTGATAATCAACATTTATTACCAGGTAGTTTCACAACATTTAAAGAGTAACAAAAGGCCACTGCTGACCCAGAGTAAATGCAACATACTCCTCTGGTTTAAAGTACATAAAATAACAAACCTTTCAATATTATAATAAACAATATATGTATGTGTAAGTATTTTATGTTATTTATGAGCAAATTCATTCTCCTACCTGTGGAGCAGTTAGACGCTGGTGAGGATCCACATGGAGCATCTTTATCACGATGTCCTGTTAAACATGCACAGATAACGTTCGAGTAGGGTTACTGAACCTTGGCAGTGCCATAACAAAAGACAGACTGCTTTTAAATGCATGCCAAAGTAAATCAAGATGTTACCTTGGCAGCTTCAGACACTAAGTCCCAGTTCCCTCCTTTTACCACAACTTTCCCACTTCCGATTTGAGCCAGGATCTCCTCTGCTGTGTCATTGGGGCTGCTGGCAAATGGGCTGAAACTGAACAAGATTGAACAGCCTAAATTTTTGGACTGATTAGACAAATTAGTATTACAAAAATAGATGCTTTACAGGTTGTAAAGACCCTAAAATTTAAACATAGAACATATGGGCAGATGGGAAAAGGGATGAAAAAGGAAACGTCCTCAAGGTGACCTGTGTTATTGTCTGTACTGTTCTTGTTCCAAGGGGAAGTTATTTATTGAACTGCATCAGCGGGATTATAAAGAGAGAATCATGACATTGCACAAGCCTAATGGTGACGATAGACCAATAAATTGTATTTTTTAAAGGCTGACACCACTGGTGGCTTTACTGCTGTCGAACTTCAAAACTAACCCAGCTATTATTGTGTAGAGGAGGATCCCCAGGCTCCAGATGTCACAGGCGGCATCGTATCCCTGTTTCCTCAAAACCTAAACACACAAAATCACACATCAAGCATTCTTTGTGATCTGTTTTCATATTTGTGTAAATGTCAGGGGGAAGGCGTATGTTTTATATTACAGCAGTTAGAAATAATAAAAGTACCTCGGGAGCCATGAATGTGGCTGTGTAACACGGAGTCATCAATAAGCCGTTTTCAGCACGAAGCTGTTTGGCAAAACCAAAGTCTGATATCCTGATGGATTCTGGGAGTCCGGCTTCGTCAGCATAGCAAATGTTACTGGGCTTCAGGTCTCGGTGAACAACCTAAAACAATGCTTACGATGAACCAATCTGTATACTGCTTCATGTGCTTGGAAATGATACAACTCCCCCAATATATGAATACTGCACTTTCCATTATTATTGGCAATTATTGGAGACCCTCTCTTACACCTCCTGAGATTTGGAAGACAAGTTAAGAGAGGAGATTCACCATCCGGTGGTAAGACTGGAGCTAAGACGTTAAACTCAAACTTGTGCTCTGGCTAACAAAGATGTACAGTACGTGACATTTACACCAAGGGTTGTTTAACTTTGCTTTCTTCTGTTTGCTTTCACAAGTAGCCAAGACAAATGGGCCATTTGCAATTTTTACACCAGAGGAAAACATTTTCATTCACAATTTACATTTTCATCCAAAGGAAAACAAAAAATCTGATATTACAGCTAAAAATGTTGTAGGTAAGACCGAAAAAATAACTTAAAATAACGGTTCAGATACACCCGTTTTATTGTGGCTGTCAATTATCTGTCAATATTATATTTTAGTAGTTAAATTTGAAAGCATATAAAGGGGATAAGGACAAATGGGCAGCTTTTCCAAATGTTTTAGTGTATGATTTTGCAAACACAATAAAACAACTTTTTAGATAGGAGTGCCAATAATTGTGGTATGCAGCATATTTGCACGGTGATCATTTTTAGAGTAGTTTAGATTTCTGGCTGTCCATCTTACCCCCTGGGAATGTAAATACTCTACAGTCTTGGCCATTGTGCAGATTATGTCCGATGCATCCCTCTCTGTAAAATTTGGCTGCTTCAGAACTCTGTCCAGCAGCTCATTTCCTCGCATTACATCAAGAACCAAGAAAACACATTGGCCGTCGTCAAAGACCTACATGTGGTCGGAAAACAAAGTTGCTTCAGGTAAAAAAAAATACATTCAAATTACCACTCGAAAAAGTCAAAAAGCTTCTGATCGGCTTTGATCAGATGATCTGATCTGTGTTTTTCGTTTTCTTTTTACTTACATCTCTCAAGGTAATTATATTTGGATGCTGTCCATATCGTAAGAGAATTTCAGTCTCGTCTGATGGATCTTTCTTGGCTCTGTCAATAATCTGATTAAATAAACAGGAACACATATTTTGACTCCACACATACAGTTAATCAATATATTATGAATTTATTACACTTGATACGTCATAACATAGATCAAGCAGATGTACTAAATCTAGAAATTCAGATGATGTGTTTGTATCTAAGCCACATTAACCAAAAGTAGCATTTTCATGACCTACATTGCAGCAAAAGGTTTTTCATAAAATGAAAACAAATCCTTTTGAGCTATTTTGGCTGTTTTAGCCACAACAACCTATCCTCCACTGTACTAAAACCGTATAAATAAATAGTCGTACCTTCACTGAATACTCAACAGCAGTAATTCTGTGGAGACATCTTTTGCGGATGAAGGCTCCCGTCTGTTCGACTTCTTCCTTCAGCTCATACATGTCTTTGAATGCCACGTCGCTGCGGATGTGCTGTTGTGGATCGGCATGTAATGTAAAAAATAATAGATAATTCGGTCAGGTAACTCTTTGGGGAGCACAGGATGTTTTTTCCAAAAGGTACAGACCTGCGCTATGGGGTTAATATTCACTTCCTGACACGGAGGAGCTACAGGAGCAACAGTAGCCTCCTGATTTTGATTAGTTGCCACAAAGCTGAAACCACGAAATAGCTGGTGTGTGTGGGCACTTGGAGGAATCCCTGGCGAATCTGGATACAGAAGATACACATACATAGTCTCTAATTGAAGTTTCCTAGTTTTATCTGAAAATCTGCAACTAACCACAAATCATCTTCTTTTGAGCTCGTATATTCATGTGTGGGTCAAAGTTACCTGTTGGTGTTCTGGAGGTGAACTCAGGATCAAAATGGAAAGTATCTTCAGGTCTTCCAACTGTAGGTTTGAATGGAGGCCTCAACTCCTTTCTGTAAAGCTTCTACAGAACAAGACAATAGTGCATCATTAGGAACATATATATTTTCAAATGTTGATTTTTTTTTTTCACCTAATAATTGTGCAGGACTCCGTATTGGTCAATCTTGTATAATCCCAATAAAATCTGTTGAAGATTTTGGTTGTAACATGGTTTAAATGTATAAAAAGTTAAATTGACGTGCCTGCTTTTTTACTGTTAAGGACCACATGAACTACCTTAGCAGTGACACAGTATATATGAATAGATGCTGAAATGTAACTGGCACTAAAAAAGTAATTAAAGTAATTTAAAAAACTTAATAACTAATATAACAAAAAGAGAAACCCTGTTTATCAGTCCGCCTATGGAAAACTAAACTATTGTTATTACTGACTGAGCCCTGCAGGTGTCACTAGTGCAACATCCAGTGGGCTTTCAAGTTTATTAGGAGCCAAAGAAAAATATTAAACAGAAAAGGCTACAAATACTGACAAGATGGGGATGCAGATCAATGCACTTCAAACTCTTTAGGCCACAAGTTGTGTCTGCCGTAGGGAAGCAACCCTTTAAAACCAAAACAGATTTTAACACAGATTGAATGATCACAGTCATTAAGGGAAACCACTCTGTCTGATAGCAATGGAGTGATGATTTATTTGAGTCGTGTGGGGGAAATTTTTATTTTAAAAGCTCATCCAATTAAGCAAACACTATTCAGAAATCAGAAAAAAAGCGGCTGAAAGGTGGTGATGCAGTGATCCAGTGAGGAGCACAGAAGTTAGTAAACAGGGAAGGCAGATTATTGGGGTTTTAGTGGGAAAACCTCTGTAGGGAAACATACATATTACAAATATTTACAAATATTACAAAGGAAAATAAATAGGAAGTCATTCATTCGATCTACCTACCTAACCCAGCCACCCATCTTTTTGTCTAATGTTTCAATTTATCTACTCTAAAATATGTAGGTGTGACAAAAAATCCAAACCAAAAAAGAAACACATAGGAAGACCAGTGATCCACTTTGGTTTTCATGTATTAAAATCTGTACAGCTGCTTAGTAAGTTTTGCTGTTGCAGGTTTCTTCAGCTTTGATGTTCTTCGGAAGCAAATGTCAGATTGTCAAAAAGCTGCATGACTATTCGGTTTTGATGCAACACAGTTTATCAGACAACTCAATGAGGATCTCAGTCAGAGCAAAGAGGGGCTACACTGCAGAGAATGATCTTTTTCAAGCATTGCACAAAAAAGCAAAGGATGTCAAAGATTCATGATGACAACGCACGTGATTTTCTAGACAGGTCTTATGGATATGAGCAAATTCTTTAAGGTTTTTAGAAATTATAGCTAAAGTTATATAAAGAACACAGAAGAAAACTAGTTTTATAATAAATCATTAGACAATGCAAAAATGATGACTATAAAACATACCAAATAGTGACTAATTATTGTAAGTAGCAAGACAGACTTTCTATTAAATTACCTTCAATTGGACTGTATTTACCCTACTTCAGTAAAATAGAAAGCCGTTTCTGGTGGTATAACTGGTATCACATAAAAATGTGATAAATCATCTTAGTTATTTATACCCATAGTAATTTGATTTGAAGGGATCTTATTAATTTATACCTACATTCCAATCAATTGATGCAAAGAAGCGATGCCTCTTAATTTCTTCCACTCCTTCTGGTCCAGCACCTGTCATCCAAACAGATTAAAATAGCAGCGTTAGAGTGTACTCTAGGTTTATGTATTTTTTTTCTTTCTCTCTTCCATTCACAAATCTGAAAAGTCATGAATGGTTACAAAAAAAAAAAGAGGCTTCACATTTGAAATAATTTTTGTTCAGTTTAAATCACTAAATCATAACCATCATCCAAAAAGGGTCTCATCACTTTAGTGTTAACAGTAATTATGTACAAAGGCTTTGGATAGCAGACCTAGACGGTTGGCAGGATTCCTTTTGAAGAGTGCTCTTAATAAACTCTGCACTTCAGGACTGAGGAACTGTGGCATTCCAAGCTTTGCTCTGCAAAGAAAGGACACATATGCAGGGGGTTGGTAAAAACTGTGCTTTTATATAGCTTAATCCAATATTATAATACAATTATTATATAAACAAATAAGAATCAAGATTGTAACACAGAAATATAAGGGAGGAGAAGATGCTAACCTTTGAATATGAGACCAGGCCTCAAAATTCAATAATAAAATATATCAACTGATATACAGTACATTAGCCACATGGAACTCATTCAAGAACAAAACTGAGCAAAAACTGAAAATAAATTCTGAGTTGTTAAATGATGACGTATAGCAGCAATAACATTTCCTCACAGCATATTGGAAGTTAATCAATAGCAAGGTTTAACCAAGTTTAAGAGACAAAATATTTAAAAAGATTGGTTACTTTAAAATGAGCGCCATTGTTTCTTTCCGGTCTTTTCCTTGGAATGGCAAAGATCCAGTCAGCATTTCAAACTGGAAAACATAAAGAGAATTGTCAGAACATGTCAGGTAATTAGTAAAATGTAGCTTGCATGTGGCTTTCTGGGTGTTCATTGGATGTTTCATTGCTGTTGCCAAATGTTAAGCTATGTTTAACACGTGATTTAACATTTAAACTTCTATTTGTCCCAGCTTTACAGTAGAAAATCGAGCTCCACTAAACCGACCGTTGATATTAATACAATCAATTTTTTTTTTATATGACCTTCTCTTATTGACCCTGTTGGGTTCATTAGGACAAGACATTCTGGAGAGACTTTAACAAGAACCTAAAAGATTTGGAAAATAATAAAATTATTTTGTCTACGGCTGTTTTTCTCTCAAGGAAAGAATAGACTGTCAGCTCCAGGTTAGAAGCAAAATGAAAAACACCTGAAAGTATTCTTTTGAACTTATGTGGGTGTAAAAGAGATTGACAGGAGAATCTGTAAATAGATATTTCTGGAATTGTTTTTTTTCTGTTGGTGAAGAGAGAGTTCAGTCAAAAGGCATGCCTGTCAATTTGTCTGTTGAGTTGTTCAACCCTCAGTTATGGTCAAAAGCTGTTCATAGCTATCATAAGAAACAGGCTGCAAACACTTTAACCAAGTTAAACTTCGCCTGGTCTTATGAAGCCCGTAAAAGACCTGTTTTTCCAGTTCCTTGGCCTTTTGTGATTCTGCTTCAAAGCAAATGCTCTTTAATAAAACTTCTCTCTATTAACAAAAAAAAAGAAAAGGAAATAACACATTGTTTGAGTCTGCAGCAGGTAGGTGACCTCTGCATTTTAGATTGAGTAAGCATTTTATTAGTGTTAAGGGGGTCACAAAAGCAAATTCATGATAGATTTTACAGAGTCTTCTTTAGGAAGCGCTTTAAAAGTCATATACTGTATTCCTTCTGTTTTACATGTACTTTACGTGCTTCTTTGCATTGTTCTATAAAATACAATCCTAATTAAGTACATCGGATTTGTGGTTATAATGGAAATTCAGGTTATTTTGTTTAAAATAAGAATTCTGACCATCAGGACCCCAAAGGACCACCAGTCGGCACTTTGCGTGTGTCCTCTTCTGTTTACGACCTCTGGAGCCATATACTCAATGGTTCCACAGAAGGAGTACGCTCTCTTATTATGGTCAATGGCTTCCTTGCTCAGTCCAAAGTCTGAACAAAAGTGCAGAAGGAAAGTCAGAAAGTGAGAACGGAAAGACAATGACAAAAACGAACAATACGTGTTTGTAACTGGACACTATGACCTGTGATCTTTATGTTTCCTTCCTCGTCCAAAAGAATACTGATGAAAGAGAAAAACAACAGTGGAACAAAGTAGCTTAAAAGGTTTCATTTAAATACAAGTACAGAGAAAACAGAGCTTTTATGAGGCATGTTTACGCACTTTTCAGGTTTAAGGTCTCTGTAGATTATTCCCAGACTGTGTAGATGGTCCAGGGCCAGGGCCAACTCAGCCAGGTAAAACTTCACATCTTCCTCTGTAAACATCACCTAGGTAAGCAACAGGATGCAGATGTAAGTACAGTTCACCAGGAAAAAGCTAAAAATAAATAATTAAATCTTATTACACTCATAACTTATATTTGTAAGAGGAATTGTTTACTTATTCACTGTAATGTGATGGTAAGACTGCACTTAATGTGTTTATTCTTTTATTATAATTGAGGAAAATTGCCTGAAAAAGACAAATAAAAACCTGTTAAGCACCGTGCATGTATTGCCTTAATGAATTTGCATCCCTTATTTTAAAAGTAATACAGCTAACATTATGTTTTCTTTTACCCATACTTATTGTTTTGTTTTTGGAAAAAGGTGCCAACCCACCTCCTTGGACAGACGAGTAAACAGATCTCCTCCTCTGAGGAAGTCCAGGATCAAATAAAGCTTTCCTTCTGTCTGAAAGGCTAAACAAAAAAACAAATTTAAAACTTTCACAACACATGTTGAACTTGTACTTATGTGAATTTAGCACAAATTTTTTCATCATTATGAACACGAAAATTAACCAGAAAATTTTCTGAATTGTTTACTCTTGTCTAACGTGGCTCTCAGTGACTAATTATGACTCACATCATTCACTGAAGGCGCCAAAATTTGAGTTTGCGTAAACATCCAAGGCAGATGGAATAAACTCTGAGTTTTATTGACCAAGTCACCATGTGCATATGGTATCAGTTAGCTGACAATTCGGTATTAAGAATATAATTTTATCTAGTTATCTATTTTTGTTTGTTTTAAAATAGATAGATAGATACCAGAAATAATTAAGGGTTTTGATTATACTTCAACTTATTGAGATGCGGCTGAGCAAGTACTTTATAAAGCAAATCCAACATATTAAAGCTGCATAAGGAATATTTCCAACTTACCATAATGAAGTTTAACAATAAATGGGTGATTGACTTCTGCCAGAATGTCTCTTTCCATCTTTGATCGCACTCGATCCCGTACTGAAAAAAAGGAGATACGATGATAAACTCAACTGCAGGTATCTCTAAAAACTTTCATTTGCATTGATTCATTAACCTTTAATACTATAAAAATACTGGGTAGGATCTAAAATAAAATAGAAAACAATTTTAACACGATATGAAATAGTAAGAATGATAAACATAATTAAAATGCGTAATAATGTATATGATTTCATTTGAGCTACTGCAGCTTTCTTTATATAGATAGTAAAGAAACAACGTTAAAATGTACATACTTAATCATCTAAGAACATCAGGAAATGTGGAAAATTATTTGGAAACATACATGTTGATTCCGAAGTTTTTAAGACATTCTTCCAGTGGATAAAACAAATTCTGGGAACATTTTGCATTTTACATCAAATGGATGTTGACCCACATAATCCAATTAACAGAACAGCTCTGCGATCCCTAAAGCTAATTCAGGCACTCAGTTCCAAAGCCTAGTACAAAGCTTGTTAACACCCTAAAGTTATACAAAATACAACTAAGGTGTTCTCATATTACTGTAGAGACACACACTTCCTTAACTGGCCACCGATGCTGTGAACTAGACCCATACTGTCGTCCTCCTCTGCAAATTAAGACAACGGATATGTTCCAGCATCTGTCTCCTTGACGGGATGAGATTGTGGTTATTCCAACTCCAGGGGCGATTGTAAAGAGGATTAAATCTTGTACAAAAACTCTAGATTAGCACATGACATCTGAACCTACTTCACTCTGGTACATGTTAATCCAAGCAGATGTTAAAGAATGTTTTGCTGAGTACGAGGGTACAAACTAAACTATTTTGTACAAAATCCCTTAAATGTAGGGCATGTAAACTTGGAAATCTAACAGTTATATAAACATTTATACCCACAACCCATTTTAATCTAAGAATATTAGCACCTCATTAATAGAGGCGTTTTGCATTGTAATGTAATAAATGTAAAGAACATACCTTGATCTAGCTTTACTTCAATTAAATGAATGTGTTGGTGGATACTATATGTGTGGGGGGATATGCACAGGATTTTACAATTTTATTTCCAGTATTTTAATTTCACTCAGTCACCTTTTAGAGTAGCTTTTTTAAGGACCTTCATGGCGTAGAGCTGTCCTCTGTCCAGTCCTCTGATCTTTCTAACCAGGAATACCTAGGAAAGTTTAGCAGACGTTATAAATGACTTTATCGTAGTATGGTGTTCAGCTATTGTGAGCGTAGAGAGTTACACTTTGTGAAGCATTAGCTGAACATAAAGCACAACATTAAAAGCTGTTTGCCAAATGTTATTTAAAATACAATCTACACTGGCCTGAAATTTGAGGGTTACAAGCTTGAATTGAATGCGGTTTGCCAGCCATGTAAAAGCTGTCCCGGAATTGCAGCGGCTATGATTTAAACAAGCTCTGTCAAAGGACAGCAGTGCATTGAGCCATGTAAGCAGCCAATCCAGGCCACACGGAGACTCGACCTCGATTGTCTGCTCACAGCTATGCAAACAGCATCCGCTCGCCAATGACTGCTAGGGTTGTGTGTTTGTCCAACACAGACCTCTAATCAACGGTAACAGGTCAGTCCTGCTATTCATTTAAATAAGCTCAGTGGTCTAAGAAGCTGTTGTCAAGGCAGCTAATCTGCAGATAATTGGAAATGGGAGGCTTATCATTAGAAGATGACTTGCTAGTAAAAACAAACACACTCACACCCCAGCCAGGAGTAAGGCCCTTGGTCTGTGTGCTGTTATTTTTTAAATATATTTTGACAAAGGCATCTCAGTTGTAGTGGTTTTGGAGCAAATGCGGAAAAAAAAATGTTAAAGAAATCATCCTCTTCATTATCTTTTAAGAACTTAGAATTTCAAAAAAGGAAAATATGTTCTCTATATTTTCTTTATTATTGCAAATGATAGGCATTGGTTATAATGTCTTTCGTACCTTTCCGTAGGATCCTTGTCCCAGCACCTTCAGTAACTGGAACTGGGAGGGGTCTGCTTTTTCACAACCCTCCTTAACATGGTGGCTGATATCAATCTCCTTAAGAACACTGTCATCCTGAGGAAATAAGATGCAGAGATCATAATTCATACTTTTCTTACATCAAAAAGCTGTTTTTATACAAGCTGCTAGATAAAAGCAAGTTGACAACACGAAAATATGCTAGATTCTAAACTAAACGGATACTGATAAGGCACAGACAACAGCCCTTGCAGATTTTCAATATTTTTAACAGATAAAATTTTAGAGATAAAATTATGTGTTCCAGTTTCAAAATACATACAAAGCAGAGATATCCTCAAACAAATTTCTCCAGTTTTTTTTGTTTGTTTTTTTGAGAACATCAGAAAATCTTTATATCGGATGAAGATGATCTAAATAAAAAGATGTTTTAAATGGGGATTTCATTCATTAAAAGGAAAACGCAATCCAACTTAACCTAGACCTGTGTAAAAATGTTATGGCCACCTAAATCTTATAACTGGTTCATCCACCCCTAAAACCAGCGTATTTGACAAGGACACCCTCACCTTACCACCAAGGAACTGGTTGGCTTGACCAAATAAAAAATTATATTTTGGATTTTCTAAATCACTCTGGCTTTGTGTTGTCCCACTATAGATTGCAAAACTACACATCTTCTGGTTAGAAATAGCAAATTAAAACCAGGAGGAAGGATTTAGCATGATAAATTATGCCTTTACACCATTCTACTGCAGCAGGACCAGAAAGAAGCCAAATAAGCTTGAGCAAATGTGAAAAAGGAGGAGTTGCTAGGCATTTTATATTCTAACGGTTGGGTAATAAGTAGTTTTATCCCTTTGAGGACGTTCATGATCTTGTTTTAGCCCATGATGCAAATAAGTTTGACGTCCCTGTTCTAAATTGCTGACACTCAATGCTGGGTGTGGGCCTATTGTGAAGTAATGCAATTGAACAGCTATTAACGCCACCCCAATCTTGCAAGTCTCCTGTGGTTATATTGCTTCATATTAAACATTAAAACTTTTTTTTCTGACTTGTGTTTGTTTCCAGAGTGCCTACATTTCAGTAGCCATATTTTTTCTTTATTTCTATGTGTTTGGTATAATTGCAAATACAATTTTCAGAAGGTGTACACAATTCCAAACTTCCATGGGGAGACTTGTTCCTAAGTTTATAATGGTCAATCACAGATACACAAACTAAATTTTTTTAAAACAGTTACCTACTACAGCTTTATTTGGTGGTTTTTGAGATGTCCTTGTGAACATTGCTTAAAAAAATAGTTTACTTATAATTTAAAAAGAGGGCACTACCATTATTACACAGGGTAAAGTTGTATTTGTTACTTAATGTATTAGGTCCAAATTTTAAAACAGCCTTTTTGTTGTTTACTGATATTATTTCTGTGTAATATTAAAATTTGATTTATGATCTAAAACAAACAAACATGTTTAAAAGAATCTTTATTTGTCTGTATTTATCTGCTCCAAAAGCCCTTTCTTGTGACAGAATTAGGATGCAAGCTGACATTTCAACCAACATCAACCGCTTTCTGTGCTTGTTGCCGGCCGACTTCAAGAAAGCCGTCTGTTAGGTTTTCTCGGGCCAAGAATTGACCACCTGGAGCTCATCAACTTTTAACTCGTGTTGCTGAGACAAAGGGTTTTCTGTTAATATCAGAGGCTGAATAATGCACCCAAATAAATGCAAATGCAATTTACTACAAAATAAGAATCATTCTCGGATTAGATACTAATCCATAGTTTTAGATTTCGCATCAAGCTGAAAATAAAACTGTAAGATCAGTTTCTGCAAAGAAATAAATTTACTATCAAGCTATGTCTGTATTGGGTTTAGTGAGTCTCCGACAAAATAGCACAACATTTTCTGTTATTCCACTGACCAAATCAATGCATCATAGATTCCTATAAATGGAGTTTTAATTCCTGGTTATAAATGAATGACAGACAGACACCTTTGCTGTTAAATTGGGATGAAAGGCCACATAAAAAATTGTAATTAAAAAAATCGCTCAGCTTGTTTGCAACATTAAAATAAATGACTCCTGTTGCTACAACCTTGAAAAAGAAAGCCGTAAACAATTGATTTAATTCTGACGTATGCACACTAAAATTGCTTTTAGCATTTTGTTGAGCATCTTGCCCCAAAGATTGCTTGTATATATTTTTTTTAACTAGAATTTTTGAAATTGATCTGCTGAACCTCTGTGTTACAAAACAATTTTTAATATATTTCTATTTAGACATCAGTTAGTAAAAAATGCACTATTGAGCAATAAGCCAAACAGAAATTCCCCCAAAACTACAATACCAACCGCAACAACAAAACAATGTGGCTCAAATAAACCTTTTGGCTGAAATTAGTATATAGAAAACCTTTAGTGCAATTAAGATACTATCATATTATGCAACAATTATTTAATTGATAGAAATCTATGATACATAAATATGTGGTACATATTTAGCAGGATCTTTTTTTTTTTCAAGTTCAAGTTAAGTTTTATTTGTCACATACATGGTCATACACAGTAAAATTTGCAGTGAGATGCTTTGTTGTGACTGCTCCGTCACACTAATTAACTAAATACAAAATAGGTAAAAATTTGTAAAAGCAAAAAGAATGTATTTACAATAGAAAATAGACATATAATCAATATAAGAAAAATTAACAATGTATCTAAAAGAACTAGTTAAAGTGAAGTAAACACTGTAGAATTACCAATATAAGTAAGAATGGCTTATAAAGTGAACCAGTGTGTAAAGTGAGAAAATAGTGCAACATGATGCTACATAGGCGGTAGATGTCATAATGTAAACCCCATCCATACATATACATACATATACATATGCCAGTGTCCACGCATATAATTATATATACATACCAATGTCCACATATATACACATAAATATACATATAAATTGGACGTTGCTGTAGTCCAAAATCCTATTTCCGTTGAGGGCTCGAATAGCTTGTGGGAAAAAAGCTTTTTCTCACCCTCTGCGTTTTGGCTTTGAGAGTACGAAACCGCTTCCCAGATGGTAACAAGGAGAACAGTCCGTTACTTGGATGAGTGGAGTCCTTTACTATCCTCCTGGCCCTTGTCCAGCACCGTTTCCTGTATATGGACTGCAGCTCAGGGAGTTCAGTCCGGATTATGCGCTCAAATGAATGCACCACCCTTTGTAGAGCTTGCCCATCCTGCTTAGTGCTTTTTCCAAACCAGGTTTTGATGTTTCCCGTTATGATCGATTCAATGGTGCAGGTGTAAAAGTTATGAAGCACCTTGGATGGTAGTTTGAAGTCCTTTAAGCGTCTAAGATGGTAAAGACGCTGCCGGGCCTTCTTTGCCAGTGCAGTGGTGTGATAAGACCATGACAGCTTCTCAGAGATGTGAACACCAAGGTACCTGAAATTGTCTTCTCTTTCCACTGCTGTGCCACTGATCATAACGGGGTGAAAGTTCCTCACCATCTTTATGCTGCAGTCCACTATCAGCTCCTTTGTCTTGCTGATGTTAAGGAGGAGATCGTTGTCCTGGCACTAGTCCTCCAGGTGTTTAATCTCCTCTAGGTAGGCCCTTTCATCATTGTTGGAGATCAGGCCCACCACTACAGTGTCGTGGGCAAACTTGACAATGGTGGTGGAGCTGGAAGTGGCCGCACAGTCATATGTGTACAGTGAGTACAGCAGGGGACTCAGGACACAACCCTGGGGGGCGCCAGTGCTGAGAGTGAGTGCAGGTGAGATGTGCTTTCCTACACGCACAGCTTGTGTTCTATCCGTCAAGAAGTTGGCGATCCAGTGACACAAGGATGGGTGAAGTCCCAGGTTCTCCTGCTTGATGGTTAGTTTAGAGGGGATAATTGTGTTAAATGCTGAGCTGTAGTCAAAAAACAGCATTTTAACATAATTACCCAGCCCGGCGTCTAATCATCACTGACCATGTTTCTCTGTTGAAGGAAAGCCAGCAGCACATAGTAACAGATTACTTATTTAAGCACTTTTTTTTTTACTGGATTTTCTGTGAGTACATTCAGAATACAGGAGATTATTTACAATATATTGTTTTTTGTTCATTTTGTTTTACAAGTTTATTGTAAACAACAAATCTTTTCCTTCGACTCAACAATGGAGCAAAATGGGTCCTCTGGGTGTATGTTTATGCTGGCTGTTCTGTTGAGACTTAAACTTCACCCCCAGCTGCAAGTGTTTTGCAGTCTGACGGGCGTCCTGTCAAAACTCCTCTGTATTAGGGTCCATCTTTCCATCAACTCTGATCATGTTCTCTAAGATCACAGCTTTCTACAGCTACCACTATGGTTCATGCTGTTGCTTGCTGCAGCCAGGGTGTGCTCATTCTTTGCCACACAGTTTGCATAGAGACCAAAGAGTTTAGGTTTGACCTCATTTATTTTAATTTTTGAACTATCACAAAACAATTCGGGTAAAAGCTTGGAGTTTGTGGTTTTGCCATGAAAAACTTTTAAGTTTAGGGTCTGTGAATAATTTTTGCTAGTATAAATGGCAACAACAACACCTAATAACAATGTTAATAACATATTTCACGGAAATAACACATATACAACATATCTAACTAATACATACATTTACACACAGAGAAAAACACAAGCAACGCATAACGATGTATATGTAGAATCTTGTAATTATGTCTGGAAAAAGGAGTGTGAGGAAGTAAAACTTATTTAATGAAAGCCCTTGTCCTTCTTATCGTTTCTGATGTTGATTTATTGTGTTCTTAGATTCTGCTTTATGCTACTACAATGTTTAAACTCATTAGTCTATATACATATATTCATAAATATACACACATATTTGGTATGTAAACACGCATAGCTACAGACCACGATCCACATAGCCGAGTCCCTTGTGTAAAATGACTTTGCCACCCAATTGTGTTCACCTCCCTTCCTACATCCCATACCGCTGTAGGTAAGTTTGAGCAAATTCTTAATCAGCCTCATGCTTGGCTATTGCTTGATTTAGCACGTAAGGAAATTATATTTAGAGTAGCCCTGTAACTTGTTTATTTCTGCATTCATATAGTGACTGTGCTGTTTAACCTGAAACAATTAGACCTGAGAATCTTTAAAAGATGGAATGAATGAACACTGGCTTGGCATAGTCTTCAAAACCTGCCTAACTATTCTAATAGCTCTTCTCTTAGGTGTGCAAATCGGTTTGAATATCATGTATATGTTACCCCAAACTGTTACACAGTAATTTAGGTATGGTAAAATTAGCAAAAAGTAGAGAATGTGTAGGGTTTATAATTCTGTTTTTTTTTGTGTTTTTTTTCTAATTCTTATTTTTTTTTTTGCCTTAGTGAGAATTGGTAGATAGTTGGTTTTGAACATATTTAATGTGAGATATACAACCGGTTTTATATCCAGTAAACACACCTAAAAAGGTTTCACCCCGTATATTTTAACTTGAACTTTGAGACACTGTCCAATCTTGCAATATAGAGTTTTTGTAGAATGTTGTCCAAATGCGGTAACAGAGAAATGGACCTATAATTTTTGGAAAAGGTGTTTATCCGCAGTTTTGTACTCTATTTTCTTTACAAATGTACCAGTTTGGAATAAGAGGTTACAGATGTAAGTCAACAATTGTTTTAACTAAAATTATTTTGACTAAAATGTCCTCCTCGCAGTCACAAGGCTTTTTTACTCTTACTACATTACTAAACAACAGCTATGATCTGTCTCTCTATAACTGTTGTGGAAAACGCTGAACTTGGATCTTTTTTTTCTGTAAATTCATTATTCCTACTCTATACTGTCCTTTATAGCCCGATATTTTAGCTGCCAGTTTTGGGACGACGCTTGTGAATAACCTCAGACATATCGCCAGTGCTCATCTAATTACTACTAAAAATAAAGGAGGTAAATAATTTCCTTGATTCCACTTCTGATAAAATCATTTAAGATGTTCCAAATGTAAGACCTGTCATTCAAAGATATCAACAATAACTGAACCTGCAGCAGCATTAAGGTGCTGGAGGGTATTTGTATGCATGTAGAGCTCAGGCATGCAGGCAGGTGAGCTGGACATCTCACTCTGTGACCCTGCTGGTTATGTTAGGCCTATAAATAGAACTGCTTGCTTACTGAATCATTGTGTCCACATCTATGTATTGACCAACCTGCCTGCCTGCTGTGTTGTGCTTCCCTGTGTGTTCCTACACAAATGCAGCATCACACAACCTCACTCTGCCATCTCCTGTGGGCCTCAGGCTGTGGTTCTTGGCTGACGGAGACAGACACATAGAGAGAGGGGGCAAAACATGCAACGCTTTCTGAATAATTCTGCAACAATCTTCCCACCAGTGAGCTCAGCTGTCTGTGTGTATGCTTTGGTGATGCAGCAGCAAGGATGCAGCTCCTTTCACATGTGCATGCCTCCAGTGACTAAAACAAACAACAACAACAACAACAAAAAACACCCATGTGACTAACCTCCAGCTGACAGAACCCGGCGCTGTTCTTGTTCCTCGCCGCCTTGTTCTTCAGGTAGATGGAAAACCATCTGCGCACTGTGAATTTACGCGTGCTCGTATCCATGACAACCGTCAGATCAGACCTGTGCATCTATCCCATATTGATGAACATCTCCCTGTTAGAGGAGGAGGACGATGATGATGAGCAGGAGGGTGGGTGGACGCGCAGTGACACGGCTCTTCTTTCCAGACTCCCCTATTCGTCCCGCAGCTTCCGCGCATCCTCACTGCAGCAGCCGCTCCGCAGCCTCTCCATCCTCTTGCGGTCCCCGGGTATCTGAGCTGCGGCAGGACGCACGACCCCGGCGAGTGTTACTCCACGCTGCTGCTGCTCGGGTTGGGATTCCCCTCTGCGTGCGTGTTTTGCAGCGGGGCTCCCTACAGGCGTCGAGGTTATTATTAAGTCCGTCCCGCAGTATCAGGACAGGTTACGCGTCAGCCGCCTCCTTGCATCTCCACCTGTGCGTGTTCGCGTTCATCTCTCTCTCTCTCTCACCCTCTGTGCTAAACAAGGGATCGCCAGCAGTCACATTGTGCGCCACAGGCGAGCTCCCCTCCCTCCCTGCCTTTCCCAACAGCGCACAGCAACAGCTGGTGGGGTCACATGGTGCAAACCTGCAACCTCTCCCGGTGTTATTCCCCCCTCTCTCCTTTTGCTAGGGGATTTTAACAACATATGAGCACAAAGGAGGCCAGCAGTCGCAGGTGGGGGGGGGCAGTGGGAGATCAGGAAGCATGGGTGTGTTTGGGGTCTGTCACATTGCAGCAGTGTTATGTAACTTCAGAAACGGGCAGTGAGAAAACATTGATGAGAGCTCGGGGGGTAAACGAGGTCCTGTAGGTGACCTGAGGGTGTATTGCCCCCCCTGCAAATAAAGGTTTAAATCCGTCCAGGACAAAAGTAATCAGCGTTTTGAGATGTCTGAGTGAATCTGGGTCACGCTTTGCTCACATTAGGTTCAGTTTTTCGGGCATTTTAGGACTATTGGGGTAAAAAAAAAAGAAATGTAATCAAATGTGTTCAGTCAATCTGCTGTGTTCCGATGTGGGCGGAGATTCGGGATTATGGAGTGATGTCTTTGTCCTAGTGGGATTAGGCCTCTGTAAGGAGATCACAACATTAATATTTATACCCCACAGCAAGACTGTGGGACAGATTCAAATGTACCAGTGTAACTATGCTGAATTGTGATACCTGCAGAGGGAACGGTTAACAGCCAGTCACCTTACTTTCTGTCCGACTGTCTAAGTTGTATTTATAACATTCACTGTTCATCTAAAAGCATTGTATCAACACTACAGCTGATGACACCACAGAGAATCAACAAGACACATTCAGATTTATTTATTTATTCAGATTTATTCAGATTCAAACTAAGCGCTTACAGCACTGTGCAAATGCTAATGTAGGACATTTTATAGCAAACATTTATCAAGATCTAGCAATCAGTTTGTCACACATAAAAATAGCCCGGGCCAACAGGTAGATAAAAATAATCACTCCTTACGAATAAAAGTGAATGAGTGGACTGCCTATGTTAACTCAACAGCTCTAGAGTCTCTCAAGTTGTTAAAAAATTAAAAGATAAAGCAGCCCACAGGCAACCAAAACATTAGATTTTGTTTCATTTACGTACTTGGAATAAAAAAAGAGCAGCAGGCAAGCATTCCAATCATCAGAAAGGTCAAATACAAAAAGACACAAGGAGGTTGACAAGTAAGGCGTTACGGATATAAAAGTTAAGGCCATTTTCTCTCCCCCACACCCAAAAAGAAAGAAATCAACAGAAAAGGCATTTAAATTACATATTAAAACAACGTTTTTTTTCAATGTACTTCTTTGTAAATGTTTTTTGAATTATTGCATTCAGATTTTTTTTCCAAATTCCTTTTTTTCTGTGAATGAATAGTCACCCTTAGATCTTGCTTATCTTTGCCTAATATTTTTGTTATTTATATGTTTATTTTCCTACAAGGTAGAATAAACTGTAATGACATCTATAAACTACAGTTTAATTAAAGGGTCTAATTTTCCAAAGGGTTTGAAAACCACAGTGATTAAACCTCTTGATAAATCTGGCTATTGATTGTCTGTTACTGTGTTTGTTTGGCAGACAGAAACAGGAACTACTTTGTGTCAACAAAGATCACATGCAGGGTACCTCAAGGCTCTATGCTTGAGTTACTTTTATTCAAGGTTTATTTGATCCCATAAGCTTGGATTAAGTAAAGCAACTAAATAAAGTCTGTCAACAAGTAAGGCAGGTAATTGTTTAAAAACATTTCCAGGATAAAGGGGTTCCAATCAAAACAGGACACACATCCGGTTCTACTTCAAACTAGAACAACATTTTAGTTTCCGTGTGCATTTTTCGTCTGTGCAAAAAACATTTTGGTTGAAGCTCGATCAAATTCCTCGAAGTGTGCAAACGTACGAGAAAATCATATTCGTCCAATTTGCTAGGTTGTTTTGTAGTGTGTGTCCTAAAACAGAATGCATTTAAGATTGCAGTTTAATGGGTATGTTTTAGTGCATTTAAAAAAAAGAAGGCAAAGATTTGTAGTGTGTTATTGTGCCTCAGTGTAAGTGCGATCGCATTGAAGGTGTAGGAGGGTAATAAACTGGTATATCATAGGAACACACACTCAGTCCAGATGGATGGTTAACCACGAGCGGGGGCTCCCAGTGGCGCCTTGAAGACGCATTGATTGTAAGCTGTTTCTCGCAGGCTTCCAGAGTGAAATCATCATCAAAACAGATCTCAATCTGTCCCAACATCTGGGACTCTGAGTTCTGCCAACAGAAAAACAGAGCAGAAAATAAACAATGAACCTACCTGTTGTTTAATAGAGCAACAAAATACTGTACAAGTCAGAAAATACATGTCTGTTCAATTACTCAATCACAGAAAAAGCTGTTTATACCTTTGATGGGTGCACGCATTGGATTTTGGGTTTCACTCCATAGAATTTTTCCATCCCTTCCTCAATTTCTGAAAACTGCAGAAGTCAAAGTAGAGGAAATAATTGTGTTATTTTGAAATGTAGATTCATAAAATGATTAGATTACATAAAATATTCTAGATAAACTTACAGTGTAGTATTTGTCAGAGGGGGTAATGTTAAACTTCAGTAACATGCTGCGATAAGACAAGTACAGATTGTCAATGTGACTTTGAGTTTTATACAAAGAAACATACAATAGGTGAAGCAAAGGCTAACAAACATGGAGAGTTAAGCAGAACCTTTTTAAGAGACCACAATACAAAGACCTAGACAAAGCAAAAATTGCTTTAGTAAGACACAGCCTGTGAGTAAGGCAGTCTAATCCGTACCTGTTCAAATCCACCTTGTGATATAACTCCAGTGCCTTGCTGAAGTATTTGTGTTGACTGTTCAGTGACGCTGCTTCGGCTGCACACGTCCCATGTTTAGACCACTCATACTTCCTGTCACAAGAGTGAAAGGAAAGTTAATTGGACTGACGAAAATACAGCAAAAAAAAAATATATGCAGATCAATTGTAGGTTAATTAAAAAGATTAGAACTAATTTCGTACAATGTTTTAAGTTCCAACTTTCCATGCTTTTTTCTTCCTTTTTTGCTGGACTGTGGACAATTTGATTGTGAGTCGAGAGCAGTAAAATATTTTTTATATAACATGGTCAGGTACAAAGTACAATAAAGCAAGACTGGATTACTATGAAAAGCTATAAAAAGATTTAATTATACATAATGAAAATGTGAACCTGGGTTCTGACTTAAAACCTACAATTAAATCATTTTTAGAAGCAATAAGGAAGTAAAGTTCCCTTTTATTAGTTTTGAATGACTGACCAGAAGAGTAGATGCAGTTTGTTCTACTTCTGAAATACTATGTATAAATCTGGTAATTAAATAAAGTAAATTCAGTACTTTCGCAAAGCACCTTAAATAAGTTACGTTTCACTTTTAATCTATTCAAATCTACAAAATATTGCTTCAAAAAACTTTTGCTACATTTGTCAAAATAGCATAAATATGTACCAGAAGCCAACAGAGGTAGGGCTAAGCAGGTCCGGCCAATTCTTCCTCATGTCTGGGAGCAGGTCCTGAAAACAAACACACCAAATCACGCTTCACTGTGAGTGTAGAACGCAGTAAAATATTAATTTATTCACATGTTCAAAAAATGTTTTAGGA
Organism: Orestias chungarensis; assembly: GCA_032876305.1. NCBI lineage: Eukaryota > Metazoa > Chordata > Actinopteri > Cyprinodontiformes > Cyprinodontidae > Orestias > Orestias chungarensis. The sequence continues at coordinate 270,375 of JAVLVB010000604.1, forward strand.
TTACAAAGCAAATCTGTTAACATTAAAAAGAAAAACGTTTAATTCTGGGTTCACCCGGTCCTCATAGCTTCTAGTGCTATACTGTACCTCTATTTCAGAAGAGTTGAAATGCCACGAAGAATTACAGTTGTTTCCTTTGTTAGGCCTGAAAGACAGAAAGACACAAAAAAATGAAAAATAAAAACAAGCTTAACATAGAAGTTTGTCACAGGTTGCCTTTTTCTGTCATTTTAATAGCAAGATATTTTCTTTACATAGGTTTCTTCTCTCCACCTGTTCCACATAGTTTGAAATGACCAATGCCACCAAAGTTACAGCAACATTGGTATGGACACAGTACGTGAATGTGACTTTATGCAAGTTTGTAAACAAGAACGAATAAACCTTCATCAATAAAGTTTTTTTATTTTTTATTGCTTTTTGTATTTACATTGACATTGACATACGGAAATAGAAGCATCTGATGCACTTAAAGCTTCACTTGGGCTTTTGATGGTGCCTGAAAAGTAATATGCAACAATTTCACTTTTATACTGTGACAGTTCTGTACAAATGCATGGACTGATTTCATCCCTAATGCATATATGAAGTCCTGTTTGAACTGGGGAGCTTTTCTAAAGCGACAAAGGTTTAAGACTAAAAGCCACACTCTTACCACAGTCCATGTAGCGTCCAGTAACTGATGTTGGGATGGCAATGTTCCATCTAAAATGCGATAAACAAGAATTTACCAGTGGAAAAAATATAAAAATTACAGTAGGAAACTGAAGGAAGTATTTGTTTATTGTGAACTTGTTAAGAGCTTAATTATTGCTGAAATAATTTCAATACGATTCAATGTTTCCCTATAATTACTTTAAGAGAATCGAGCACAAGAAATTGAATTTCATTGCATATATTTCTGTGTGACAGATTTATTGATGTTTAATTCTGCACAGCAACATATGCGTCTGTAAGATGTCGTTAAACAACACTAAGCCCTGGCTCTAATGCTACATTAAACATTCACATCCGCAACACACTTGTCAACAAGCATAAAAGAACAGAAATCCAAACTGCACAATGAGCAGAAAAAGTGCTTCTCGTTCCAAAAAAAACAACAACAAAAAAACGAGAAGAGTGACTCAGTGAACCACATCGCTGACAAATAAGTCTTGTGATTTTGCATCACATGGTATTAAAATGAAAGCACCCGGATAAAATGTTTCCAGACAGTGCCCTGATGATCCCCATGACAACTCCTGATACTTCCCTGGCAACAACTGTACTTTTTGCCTGGTTTATGATAACCCTAATTGCAGTGTCATTGTAAAAGTTGTTCTTTTAAGAAACGGAATGCTGAGAGGAAATACAGATTCAAAATCTGCTTTATGGGAACATAAAAACAATGCTTTTACAGTGTTTGGAAAGTTTGATCAAACAAAACAGAATTAAGGTTCATTTACATTGAAATAGTGTCGCAATAGTGTCCAGTTTTTCTCAATATGTGCTAAAATAAATGTAAAACATATTCAGTGAATGATGCAAAAAGTATTCAGTGTAAAACACCTGAGGTTTTTTGAAACAATAGGATTGTTACATTGTAGCTGTGTTTAAAAATCAAAAAAAAAAAAATACATACTTAATAATAAAAATTATATTATTATTATTAACGTGATCGTATATTTTATCCCGAAACTCACCGAACAGAAGGTGTTGGGCCACTGCTGTGTCAGGATCAGTTTGGTCCATTGATTGCTGAAATGCAAAGACATGTCTAAGCCTTTCTGCATTATTATTCATTAACGAAAAACAGCAGCAATCTGAGTAACAGGTACTACAAACGTGAAAAACAGTAACAACACAGGCAGATGAGAAATGTGATAGCTTCTTACATTGGTGATGTGATGACAGCGGAGGACAGAGCTGCTCCCAGTCCCACCAGAAGAGGGAAGTGGAGTCTCATGGCTGCCCAAAGACAAGATTTGAGAAATTCAACACAGTACAAAACTCTGAAACAGAGAAAATGTAAAATTACTCTTTAGGAACAATTAAGTCACTCTCTTAAGAAACAACACTGACAGTTCTGCTTGAAAAAACATCCAGACACAAAAGTGGGGCTTTTAACTGGTAAAATTATTGCTTATAAATACTATATAAGCGAGCCTTACTAGACAATGTCTCTTTATTATCTCAGATAAATATAAAACAAAGTATAACTTAATAGTTTAGCATAGCTGAACTAGTTTATCGGACAGGAACCTAATCCATCTGGTTTATAGAAGTGAAATCTGAGCATAGTTCCCATTTTCCAAGTAAGCTTATTCGTGCAAAAACTAAAAACCAATAAAGAAAAACATTATAAGTATGCAATTATGGTATTGTGGTCAGTTTTCAATCAATAGTTAGAGTTTTATTTTATAAGCTTGTGTGTGCATAACTGTAAGGCACATTTATTTTCCTACAATAATAATCCAGCGTGTCTGTAAGTTAAAAGTTCAGAGAGACATGGCTCGGGCAGAAAAAGGCAGAAATAAAAGCTAATTGTCAGTGATTTAAGGTTCCCTACTGCACAGAAACAAGAATTTAAAAAGACTGATAGGCAGAGAAATGAGAATGCATTGTAATTAAATGGGGAAAGTTGGAGGAAAACTGATAAAGTTAGCTGTAAAGACCAAAGTAGACCACTATAAAAAATAAAAAAATAAATAAAGATTTTTTTTGTTATGAGAGCAGGGCTCGAGGTTCATGATGTTGTATAAGTAAAACCAATGACTAAACTGTTTTGTTACAATAAAAAAAATGGGGGATTCATTCCAACTGAAATGTTCAGGGACGCAATTTGTTATAATAATAATAAATGATGCAGAAACACTACATAGACATAAAGTCAGCTAAAGCTAGCAAGAGCAGTTAGCAATTTCCCTTTAAAACTGAATAAACAAGTAAAGCATGCTCAGGGAAATGTCGGAGAGCTCTTCTAATAAGTGGTTTTGCATTTATTTAAAAAAAATACAAACCAACCCTTTAACTGGCTCAGAACAACACAAGTCAGTGAAACACGACCTCCTCCTTACTGGTGATGTAAGAAGTATCCTGCTTACCACTGCGGAACAAAAATGCTGACATTTAAATCACATAAATAACTTTAACAAACCTCACCTTCGTTTTCAGAAACGTCTAAAGGGGAGATGAACAGACGCTTGCTTCTTGATATCTCTCGGATTTTAGTATGTCAAGTTTAGCAGGGCGCTTCGCAAACCTCAACTGTTTACCTCCCGAGAGCAGCGAGCTACCGGTTCTGTTAGCTCAGCCAATCGTGAGCTACGTACACATATCATGCGTCATTACGCTTGTGCATTGCGCCATAGTTGAGCCTCTTGGAACCACGCCTACCAGCGACGTTTTTCACACCAGGATAGTTTACGTTTGTTTACGAAATGGGAAAAATAAAAATATTATCAAAACATAACATACATTTAAAAAATAATTACAATATTGTTAATCAGAATTTACTTATAAATGTTTTAAAACGTGCATTATTATATTTACCCTGGTATAAAATTCTGACCCTATAATCAAGGAATCAAGGAATCAAGGAATTTAATACTATAATAAATTATTAGACCTATGCGAGAATTGGATTTGAACACAGAATCTACAATATGGGTCTTCGGACATAGCAGCAATAAAAAAATGAAAAATTCGGAGTGCAAGTGACATATTAATTGACATTTTAAAGTGACATTTTAAAGTGTGGTAGTAAAGTGACTTATAAACATTTGTCATTATTTCCTATACTACTGGTTGACTGAGCAACTAAATAACAGTTATTTCTGTTTATGTGGAGTGAGCAGAAACTTCCTGTGTAGGGAAAATACCCCTTAATAAACTGATTTTTCGTTGAAAAAGTTTAATGCAAAAGGGAACATACTATACGCTCTAAACTTATTTGGTATTAAGAAAAGGTGTCCATACTAACACAGGACTCATGTCTATTTTTTGATGTATACTCAAATAAATAAAAACAAAAAACAAAATAAAACACACTAATACACACTAATTTAAAAATGTTTTCATTTTTATTAAATTGGAATATTTTTTGGGTTGTAAAACAATGAAATAAAAAAAAAATATTCTTATAGTATTGTATTGTATAATCATGATACTAAGTACATAAACCAACCCAACTTTTTGGGATGTAAAAATACTGTTAAAAAGTTAAATGGATATTCTACGCTTTATTTTAAACAACACTATTTAGATGTTATTGGTAGACCATTTACATTTTTTGAGCAAACAATTTGCAATTTTACTGTCATGAGTTTAAAAAAAATGTAATTTCCTCACTGGAAAGTATAATGTTTCATTTTAATTGTACAAGTCTGACCTGTCATTAATTGGTTTCCTCTTCTGCACGCTTCCATTTGTCTACGTCATTTAGTCACCAAACACTCCTTCTCAAGCTGCCGAATGTTATTGCGTGTTGTCCCCTCACATGATTTTTGTCTCAGACGTGCAATCTCTTTTACAGCTCCTGACTGTGTCAGGAATAGCCAGGCTGTAAATGTAGATAGTTATATAAATAGGCCATGACCAAAGTACAGCGAGCTTCTCAAGATGTTCTTTAATGCAGATGGAGAAAATGCTAAGAGCATGACCTCGATGCATTGTGCAGCAACATTCTAATCTCATAGTTTAACTGCTGTAAACTTAAATTTAAATAAAGAGGAAATGTTTGATATTATTTCCCTATGAAATAACTGTAGTGAAATTATGTGTCTTACTTGATGTAACTGTGCTTGGTGAACCAAATAGATGCCATTCCTCTTTGTATGACATTTTTGAACACATAAAACTTAATAAATTCTGTTCATTAACCAGCTTAGTGGTTTTAGTGGCTATGTCTCCAAGGATACAAGTTATATATAGGCAGTTCTCTCTCCTTATAAGGCTGCGGGGAGAGGCTGGTGGGGGGCAGCTGGGGTCTGGTGGTGGTTCTCTTGGCCTTGTACAGAACTTGGTTTAGGCTGACTCCCTGTGGATTCAGGCTGATAACCGGAGTCGTTGAAAAGAAAATCCTAACTGGTAAGAAAAACATTTTTAAACTATGTTTCCTGATCTTACCGCTTCTGCATTCTTAGCTTTATAACCCATCTTCATTTCAAAAATCATTAGCACCAGGTGGGATCAGCCAAATGGGACAGAAGAGAGCTCAGACAAGAGATGTTTCATGATCCTTTACCGTTGCTAATGACACACAAAAGTGGTGAATGAAAGTATGTGTGTTTTCAATTGGGATACATGAGCAGTTGAAGGCATTATTTAAACGTGTTGTATTTCATTCATAGAGCAGATGGATTGTTTGGTTCAACAGAAGTTTACAGAACACCTATGCATTTGTTGTTGTAACCCTAATTAGGCGAGGTAGACTTAAACTGGACAAGTGTAATAGCCAACAAAAACTGTTTATGTACTGGATCTTCTTTTTCTGCCAGACTTCTGAAATGACAACAGTCAATTTTCTATGATAACTACACCTTAATTCTTTTTGCATTTGGATTGCATCATGTGGCTTTGTATAGTTATGGTTGCAGAGTACTGGAGGTTTAAAGTTACAGAAGGACTTTCTTATGGCTGTTATATGCTGACAGAGGTCCAGAACATATGAAACAAGAGTTTAAGTTAATGCTTCCCTTTGTGTTTCTTTTAGTTCTAGGACTTTTGCTTGGCCAATATTTGTTATGTAATACAAAAAAAAAACCTTGTTTTTTACTTACAACAAACATGTTATTACCTTTTTCATGATGCTTTTAAATTACTCTTGAAAAGGGTGGTTTAGTTGTACTGCTGTGACTTACAACCCCAAATAAAAGAGAAAAAAACCTTGTGTTTAAAGTTACATAAATATAGTTTGGAAATGATCTGGTAGCATTTTATGCTTGACTGGCAGATTTGGATCATTAGAAGTAAGTTGAACTTGGGTTTAGTGATAGGTGAGATGACACTGGAGCTCCAGGGTATCTCAAATAAATAAGAAATGTGTTTTGTTACGGCACATATATTTTCCTCCACATTGACGTTAAAGGACCGTGCAATCATTTTGGATTTCCTTGAAACTTGTTTCTGGTCTCTGTGGACTATAAGGGGATGTGAACCAAACATCCATGAAGTGAAACAAACTGATGTTGTTGTTTTGATAGTTGCCCTGAAATAGATATTCTCTGAGAAGAATAGGAAAAAGAAAACAAAAAGAAAAAACAGAACTAATTGGTTGGAGAGCAAATATAACTGACATAAACCTTTTTTACCAGTAAATGTAATCATCATTCACATTTAAAATATTTGAGATTCCTTATGACATATGATAATATTTACAGTATATCTCACAGATAATGCTACATTATTATTTCATTAGTCTCTAGCTTGCAAATAATCTTCTTTACTAAATAATCATTCAAGCAGCAAAGTAAATTTGATCAAATAAAAAGAGTTAAAACACAAACCATTTGTTTTATTAAACAATATTTGATGCATCCTATTGTCTAACCTCAGTCCTTTGTCATGCATTTTATTACCTGAATGTCTTCATATGTGTGCCTTTTACTGTCCATGTCTAAATCATGGTATTTATACCAGTTACCCAATGGGCTAACAGTGTTTTGAGAATCTGTTATGATGTGTTGAATTATTAAATATTTTATTTGTTGAAATTCTCCAAAAGCTTTTCTATTTGTAGAGGGATATTGAAATAATCTGGTGTACATAGAACTTACATGCTTTGAAAAATCGTGCAATCACGGAGGAGTGTTTGGCTCGTTCTAAAACCAGGGGTTTTCCATTCTGCTTTTAGTAGCTTTTTTCATAAATTAAACATTAAAAAGTCAAATATCATCTTAAAATGTAGTTTGACATATAGAAGGTGCTAGAGGAAAATAACCAAACAGTAAACACACATTCAATGATGCACCCAGAACAAATGGTTTTTATACAGGTAAAAACTCAGCAGTTTGGTCCCTGATTGGGAGCTGAAAGCTGAAAAAACCTCTGCCATTTCTTTATTCATCCTTTTTAAGACCACTAAGCACTGCTTTTGTATAGCAACCGGATTGGATTTGGCTGTCAGGTCATAAACCTGTAAATCTATTAAAATAATTTTTACGATGTTTCGTTTCATCAGAAAATTTAAAACGTGTTTAAAATAGTATTCAGAGTGCCTAGTTCTTGTTGTTGTGTCTGTGAGGCAGTCTCATTAGGCTGACCTCAGTCTGTTGTACTTTGTTTTGATCTCTTGTTTCCGTGTTGTCATTACTCACCTAACAGGTCAGTGTCCACAGCGCCACCATGTCAGGTCGGCTGAAACGAATATACGACCACCAATATCACCATAAAGACAGCCAATATGTGGTTAAAGAATACAGCAGGTACAGTTGTTACATGTTAACAATGAAGATCAGGCTTAAACAGACGTATCCTGTTTTTAGAACAGTGGCCAAATAGTGAAAAAAGTGTCATTCAGTTTTAAAAAATGAAGGAAAGTGTCCTTACGCTTGCTTTCGTTTTTGTCTGGTGGGGTTGGATCCAATATACATTTAGGAAGAAAAAATAAATCATTAATGGCCTTACAACTATTTGATGTGTTTTAAATGACAGTTGACAACAGCAAGCGGAAAGAACATACAGTTTCTACAACAAGAATACAATAAATTACAAGCAATTTAGGTTTTAACACATATTATATACCAATAAATACTAGGATTATGCAACCATTTCATTATTGTTAACTAATTTGTTGAACATTGCAGATTTAATAGACTTTATTATCAGGATACTTTTACGGTTGTTGGTATCATACTACAACCATGTGATAACCCTTTGAAAGAAAGAAAGAAAGAAAGAAAGAAAGAAAGAAAGAAAGAAAGAAAGAAAGAAACAGCTTACGTTTCTGACATTATTACTGTGTGTTAAAGTGTATAGTACACTACATAATCATCTATCTAAAGCTAAAGAGTCAATTTTTTTGTCTTTTATTCATAACAATTGAAGATAACTCTACATATTTATGAATGTGCATCATTTCCAGTGTCCTGTGTCGGCTTAAACTTTAAATTGATGTCAACACAAGTGATATATTTTTTGCTTTCAGCTCCAAGACCACAGAGGAAAGATATGAACACAAAAGACAAGCTCGCATCCAAGAAGTGGTATGATTTATTGAATCAATTTCCTTTTCCTATTAGCACAAAAAGAAAAACAACTAAAAAAGCCTCATGTTAACACATTGTCACTTTATAAATGTGAATGCATCATAGGTATTATAGAGATTGAGTAGTTATTAACAGGAGAGGGCAAAGTGGTATCATTCCTAACCTTTCTATTTATTGACTTTGTATTTTAATTTTTTTTATGTTTAGGTAAAAACAAAATTGGGAGAAAAGTATGTGCGTGAGGAGCCTATGATCAGGGGACCACAGTTCCTCGTCAGACTCAGATCCCATACTGTGTTCGAAAACACTCCCATCAAACTCTTCTGTACTGTTGAAGGCTTCCCCCTACCAGTTGTCAAATGGTGAGAAATGAAGATGTTTTTTTTCTTAATCACTGTCATCTTATTATAATCATGTGAAGGTCTAGTTAAAAAATCAGTGACAGTATGTGCATTTTGTAAAAAATATACTTAAAGGTATCAACCAATAAGCTCACACAGGTCTATAGTGAAGATATTTTTTCCCCCTCCACTTTAGGTATAAAGATGGTGTGATCATGGACTTTTCCTCAGGACGATACCTGGTTGAAGCCAAAGGTGGAATCCATTCCCTTATGATCCCAAGGTACAGTAAGTCACTTTTCAAGAAAATGGGATCATAAGTTTTTCTGTCCTGAAGGGTTACTTACTTTCATAGGTTTTATTAAATATGCCTCGGCGATCCACCAAATAAATTAGTTCATTTTGCAATTCCACTATTTGTCTGTATACTATTGTTGAGCTTTTAATATTATCCGTCAGTAATCAATCGCTTTTAAATTATATTTATTTGAAAGGCACATGACAAGCAATACTTGAGAAGCAGTCTCAATTTAAGGTTTTTAAACTGTACAGCTCAGATGACTTTGAGGTTATTTTAACAACACATCCACACCCAAATCTCATCATTGGCAAGTGGAATTCATAAAAATCATCTATATTAGAAGCTGTTTGTCATATATCAGGCAGGAAACGGTTACATGGAAATTTTATTTTAGCAAACCACTGTAAGAGCCTTTATTTTAAGATGAAGAAAACACAGACCAATGCAATGTTCCCAGGACACAAGCCAATCACAGAGCTCCCCCATAGAACCCAGAAGGTCCAGCAACTTTTAAGAACAACATCTTAAGCACTGCAGGCCTCACTTGCCTCTTATATGATCCAGAAAGAGACAACATAAATGGCATAAGGGGACCATCTAATATATTTCAAACAATAGCTTGACTTTTTGACAGGCAAGACAAGTGATTTAGAATAGGCTAAAGCCATTTTAGGTTTGGTGTAAAACTAGCACGGCATGTAAGAAAAACAACATCAAACCAAAAATCAAACAAGGTGGTGGTATAGTGTGATGGTCTAGGATTTCTATCAGCTGCGAATAGAACCATTTTTCTCCTACTGTTTATCACATAATTATTAACGAGAACCGTGAGCCAAAACAAACTTGGGTTTTGCAACAGGACAATGATCTAAAGCTGTACAGCAGGTCTATCTTTAAAATGCTCTGAAACATAAACAAGCCAATCATCTTACCCCCCAACTCTCCAGTATGTCTGAATTTAAACTATTCATAATAATCCACATTTGTATAATAGTCTATTGCCAGTTATCGCAAGTCTTTACCCGTTATTACATTTAGGGAACAAATACTTTTTTGCATGGGCATTTGAAACCTAATGTGAAACCACTGTAGAGGCTCTGCAGGAATTTTTTCATGGCACAGTTCTCTGTTCTTAAATCCAACTTCATGGCTACTACATTTCCAACATTTGTGGAAATGAAGTAGCCATGGGCGTGCTGACTGGCGTCTGTTTGTACAAAAATCTCTGTTCTAAACTCGTTTACAAGCCCCAAACAAATTGAGATTATATGTCGGAAACAGCTGAGTGTGTGGTTGCAGACCGAGCTTGCTACAGCCTGGAAGCTCAGCTGTTCAACTGCTGACCTCAGTGCTATGTGACACTCTGAGATTCTTAACTCATTGCTTTCTAAAGGGACCCCATCCCCTCTGTGAGGATAAGAAGACACAAAATACGCATAACTACTAAGAAAAAAAAATCTGTTATAAAAATGCAATGATTTCACTTTACCTTGTTTTACAGATGCACAACTCAAGACACAGCCCAGTTCACTGCTGTAGCTGGTAATACCCATGGACAGGCTTCTAGCCAAGCATCCGTCATTGTCAAACGTAAGTTTGTCAGGGTCAAAGAATTTTGCCCCTGACAATATGGAGTCACATTGTAGCATTGCCTCTCATTTAAAAGTTCACTATTCCAGTAATTGTGCTGTGGTTCCACTAAAGTTGGAGTGGGTTGGAAGACTGCATGCAGTTGATGCAGGAAGAAATTTGCCACTTTTATAAATCTGTACCTAAGATCACCACCCACATTGCACCTGCCAGAATGTCAATGAAGGCAAACACATGAATTGCCTTTGCCTTATGTGGTGCATTCCTTTTAGAATGCATAATAAACCTCCCAAAAAGCTGTTATGGCTCTTTGTTTTCGGTGAACCTCATCTTTCCACTTCTTTAGAAACTTTCATATCATTGCACCTTTTACAACCATGTTTTTGCTAAGACATTTGAATCAGGGGTTTAGTCTATGGGATACCCAGGTTTATGCCATTTAACTAAGTCTCTTGAATTTGCCTATTGCTACCTAAAATATACAGAGCTTCAGGATTTGCATTTGTGTAAGCTAATTCTGTAAATGACCTCAAGGTTTGACCTGCACTCCAGCAAGCTACATATATACATCTACAATACGATTTGGACAGTGCAATAAATATGTAAGAAGCCATGAACGAAAGTCAAATAATGTGATCATTAATATAAAGGATAACTGTAACAAATTGGTGAAGCACTCCTAAAGTAATGGCAGTACTGTAACACATAACCTGGGGATGAAAATAGGTGTATTAAGTAAAAATGGTCTACATAAAAACACCCCTATGTTCCAATGGTATTTTAAGTATTACTTCTTGTTTATTATAATTAATTTTCTTTTTCTTTTTTCTTTTTATTTTGCAGGGTATAAAGAAGAGGATGAATCAAGTTCATACGCATGGTTACCTTTCACAGGTAGCTATCTTCAACTTTACTTCTTTGATTTTAAAAAAATATTCAAAACCGTTTTAATGGAATGTTTCACATAAAGAAAAAAGATTTTCTGTGTTGATATTTAATTAAAAAAACAACCAGCTTAAAAAGCGTTTGTCGAGTATTAGTCATTGTCCTGTTTTCACTTTCTCCCAGCTGCTATGCTTCCCAAGATCAGTTACACCAAAATTAACATAACTTTTGAGGAGAAGTTCGGGCCAGTGTTTGCAACTGAGGGAGAATCGGCAACTTTGTCTGCCACCATGACCCTGAACCCAAACCTGGCAAACCTACAGCCCGAGGCACAGTGGTATAGAGATGGTAATTCCCATAATTCTGCACTTTTTGAGAAACAATGTGCAATGTACTTTAACAAAGAAAGTTTTATTGCATACAGTTTAGAGCAAAAGTAGTTTCACTTCATAAAATGTTTAATATATCATATGTGTTTATATTAGATTACAGTGATAATCGATTCAATTTTCACACAAAAAATCCTTATTAGAATTGAACAATTTAGACAAATGCATTTGAGGACTTTGGATTACCTGTGATTTGGTCTTTTCCTTAGACACTCGTCTGTTTGACTCCAAATGGGTAAAGATTGAAATAGGCAGAGGTTACACCACCTTGACACTTCCAAACCTCTTTAAAGACGATGAAGGCCTTTACACACTTCGGATGGTCACAAAGGGAGGCATCGCAGAGCATAGCACCTTTGTCTCAGTCGCTGGTAGGATGGTTTATCAAAAAGTACAAGAGACGATAGCATTAAATAAATTATCAAGCCATTTTATTCATTTGAACTATTTCCATTAAATTTCCATTGACCAGATGCAAAAATGCCATTGCTACACATAATATCTCATAATGTTGAACTTCAATGATTTTCATTTTTGAACTCGCTTTACTTTAAAAAAGTTTTCTCGTTATTCTCTTAAGATGGTCCTCCAAATGTTATCAGTGCACCTGGGGCCCCGATGGACATCAAAATCCACGATGCCAACAGGGATTATGTCATTGTTTCCTGGAAGCCTCCTAATACAACTACAGAGGGTCCAATCATTGGATACTTTGTGGACAAGTATGAGTTTTGGTTTACATTCTTACTAAAGAAATTATGTTTTATACATTATACAGTACACAGTATACTGAGAGGGTTGACTAAAGCCATTGTTATGGGTTTGTTTTGGACATTTTAATGTGTCTTTGATTTTGAGTTTACATGTATTTGGGAAAAAAAGGGGCAACCAATAAAAGCCAAAGTACTTTATTACAGCCAGTTAACTTTTTTCAAGCTTCTCACCCTTTTTTTAAATGGTCTTTCATATTAACAGATGTGAGGTTGGAACAGAAAACTGGACACAGTGCAATGATCATCCCATAAAAATCTGTAAATACCCAGTCTCGGGACTATTTGAGGGGCACTCCTACTACTTCAGAGTCCGGGCCGTCAACTCCCATGGAATCAGCAAACCCTCACGCATGTCTGATCCTATTGCTGCCCTGGACCCTACTGATTTTGAAAGGCTTCATGGTTTGTGTTTCTAAAGAGAAAATGCTACCCAGTCACTGTGCTGCTTTCAAGACCCTCTAAATATGATTTAAAGCTCCTGTTGATGGTTTTTGTGACTATAAATGGTTAAATACTTGTTTTCTGAGCTTAATCTGTACTACGTGTTGCCATTAAGCATTCATCCACTTTATAAAACGTAAATATTTTAGATTATATCAAAACATTAAAGCTCTTACTTATATTAAAGGAAAAATAGAAATGATAAAATCAAACTAAGAATCTGAACTGCTTGCCTCTTGGAATTTCTTCTCAATTTGTTTTCTTGAGACTTCTGTTGCCAGTAATTTACACAGATTTTTTAAGTCCATAAGAAACCAAACTAAACAAACAAACAACATTTTTTGTGACTCTAAAAGAGATATAAATCTTGATGTCTGTTTGCCTTTCAGCCAAGAAGCTCGGAGGAAAACTAGATGTTGTGTCTTACCATGATGAAGAGGAAGGTGACAATTCATTCAGATTATACGTATTCCTTTTTTAAATTTGGGCTAATATTCACATACATATTTGTTTATGTTTCGTTTAAGCTGAGGGAAAGCCCCCAGGGTCTCCATCTGATGTTTATGCATCGGAAATCGACAGGACTTATGTGGTTTTGAGCTGGAAAGCTTCAGCGTATTTCAGCAAGGCTCCCATGTGGTACTATATTGAGAAGGTAATGTTAAAATATGTGTCGTATTTTGAATAGTGCAACTTTGTTCAAAAATGGGTTTTTAAACCGTCTGACCTAACAATTTAGGTAAGGAGTACAGTAAGATTGCTTGTGTTTTTAGAAACATTTTGATATTAAAAATCTGCGATAATTTCATATTCCCCTTTTTGCATAGCTGATTTTCAGTTTGCTGAAAAATATCCTTGCAATGTTAAAACACAAAGATAAAACACATTACAACAGATTAATCCAAAAAATCTTTGGTGCAAAAAAACTGCTTTTTGCTCTTCACAGGCCATGGCCAACACTGACACTTGGCAAAGAGTCAATACTAAGGTACCCATTCGATCACCACGTTATGCTGTCTTTGACCTCGCTGAGGGCAAAGAGTATAGCTTCAGAGTGTTGTCTGCCAACATGTATGGAACCAGCGAGCCATCTAAGCCAACCAGTGTTATACAAACTCTGGAACTTAAAGGTTTTTTTCATCTTTTTAAAATTTCCTTATACATAGTAATTTAAAGATTTGTCATGATTTTTACTTTTGTTTTGTTGTTTTTTTTTTCTAAGGTGTCCCATCAGCTCCTGGTCAGGTGATTGCAACAAGAGAAACAGATACCTCTGTCCTCATCCAGTGGGCTCCTCCGAAGGATCCCAACAATCTGATTGGCTATTACATTGACCAGTGTGTGAAGGGCTCCAAAGACTGGACTTCAGCAAATCACAAACCTCACAAGAACACCAAGTATGTTAACCAACTTTAAAAACAAAGTATGATGCAGCTCTTAAGTTTAGATATTTTTTAGATGTTTATGTATTTTAGCAGTTACTAGTTATTTAAATGTCCCAACCATCAGTTTGAACATTTATAGCTAAAAGGGGTTTAAAAAGTATATGATTCAGTACTTTTTTATATTATAAAACCCTTTAGTGAAACCCCACCTTTATTTCCAGATTTGTTGTTAGTGGCTTGAAAACTGGAGAAACATATGTGTTCCGTGTCCAGGCGATCAATGAGCTCGGTCTCAGTGATGAATCCCAGGAATCTGCACCTCTGACTGTCAGAGCTGCACTCAGTCAGTAAAGCTATATCCATAGTTGCCTATCACTGGTGAAAACATAAAGATTTCCCTTACAACAAGGTAAAATGATAATCAGACTTTTTTTTTTTTAGCAAGCCCATCTGCCCCTTATGACATCGCATTGCTTTACTGTGATGGCCGTTCAATGGTTCTGAACTGGAAGAAGCCTCTTCAGTCCGGTGGGGCAGAGATCAAGGAGTATTTTGTGGATAAAAGACGCAGTGGAAACAGCATGTGGAGGGAAGTTCATATTCCAGCAGTCTCAGAGAGACTTTACAAGGTAATGTCTAATCTCTAAATACTTGTTGCACAATATTCATTGTCAATTTTTAACTCAATGTCACTGTTTTGCCAAAGAATTTCTGCAAATGTCCAACACCAATGGTATTCAAGATAAAGTTTGTTTGATATAAAAACAAAATATATGTATATTTTATTGTGATTCACAAAAAAGAAAATAACAAAAAGGTCCATGTTTTTTTGTGGTAAAAATAAATGGAATTTGGAAGGTACTAACTACTAACACATTTTACTGACAGGTGGAGGGCTTGACTGAAGGAGCAGTCTATCAGTTCCATGTCTATGCAGCCAACTTAGCAGGTCTTGGACCAGCTTCGAAACATTCAGACGACTTCAAATGTGAGGCCTGGACTATGCCAGAGCCTGGTCAGTAAATCTAATCTTTGAACTGAAAGGGTGTAGAGCAAATAGTTTTTCACCTTGCTAATCTGTGTGTTTTGTTTAGGCCCCGCTTATGACCTAACATTCTGTGAAGTGAGAGATGATTCCTTAGTGCTCGAGTGGCAAACGCCTATCTATGCTGGTTCTGAACCAATCACAGGCTATCATGTTGAGTATGCAAAGAAGGGAACCTCTGATTGGAAAACAGCCAATGAGAAAGCTGCAAGTCACCGCTTCCTGAAGGTAAAGGAGTCTTTAAATGCATTCATTTTTTATTTATCTGGTTTTTAGCGTCCCTTGCATAGATTTGAAATAATATCAGTGCAGTAGCTAAAAACTGTGTAATACTGCCATCTTGTGGATGCAGTATTACTACCAGACATAAACCTGGTAAGGGATTCTAAAATCATTTACCACTTACCAATAACAATGGCCAATAATAGCTTCTACATGGTTAAAGTTACAATAAAATAATGTTGGTGTTATTGGATGCAATATTTGGCATCTGTTAACCCTAATCTAAAATATATTTTGGCTGGCAAATTGAAAATTATAATATTTTGCTTTTTTTTTTTTATAATGAGACTTCTCTGCTTAGTTTTAAATTTAAAAAAAGGTTCCTAATAGTTTGCAAATTACTGCAGGTGTATTTGTTTGTTTTTATCATTCTATTATATGATAATAAAATATAAAATTGCCTTGTTTCTACTTGTACTTTTTTGTATGTGTATTTTTTTCTAGGTAACAGGTCTGGAAGTTGGGACGTGTTATGTGTTCAGAGTTCGCACAGTCAACGCTGCAGGTGTGGGTATGGCCTCAATGCCCTCTGATCCTGTGGTTGCAAAGGCTGTGGAAGGTAACCTAGTGAGAAAACAAAATGATGATTCAGTTTTTAGTTTTTATTAAGTTTGTGTACATTGGGTATTTTTTTAAAAGTAATTAACAAATGACAGTAGAAACACAGGTATGAAATAAATGTATTTGCAATTGATATTGCAAAAAAAGAAAATTCTTCTTTACTTGAATGTGTACCAATAATGCACAATAGAGCAATAAAGGCAGGCTTCCATTGGCATTTTAATGAAAGAAATATCTAATTTCCTCTGTTTTTTCCCGTATTAAAGGTTTCCATGAAGTCTCTTGCAAGGTGGATGAGAAATCCGGTGACATTGTTCTGTCCTTTGAGTCCTGCCAAATGCACGAAGGCTCTCAGTTCATCTGGAAAAAAGACTATAAAGAAATCACAGATTTCTCTAAAGGAGGGGTGATTAAAACCGAGGGCAGCGAGTAAGAACAGAGACCCACACAAGAACAACCACACTCCCTCTACATCTTATATTTTACCTAGTATGCTCAACATCTTCGTTTATCAGCATGGGGGCCTCTGTCTCTTTTCTTTCCTGTATCACAGATCTAAGCTGATCTTTAAGAACCCAGATAAGGAAGATGCAAGAACATACTCTGTTTTTGTAACCAGCACAGATGGAGTTTCATCCAGTTACGCAATCTCTGCTGAAGGTACTGAATTAATCAATATTGTGCCAGCAAGTTTCTGGTGCATTAACACAAGACCAAATTCTATTTAAAATGTTTTTTTTTTTTCTAAAACTGAAAGTGAATACTCAAATTAATGGTAAAATTAGTTTTTAGTTAGTCATTCGTTAGTTGTATTTAAACATAAAAATGTTATCCTCATCCTATCAATATATTGCATGAACATATCAGAGTCATGAAAAATTAAAAGGATGTGTTTCTGTTCAAACAGACAAATCAAAAAGTGCAGACTGGAGAAAAAAAGTAAAAAAAAAATCAAAAGGAAGTGCCTATCGAATAACTGAGGCGCTGTGTAGGATGTAGCTAAGATGAAAGCAATGAGATTGCACTTAGAGAGGATTTCACTGGCATATAGGCAGTGAAACATTTCTTTACTCCTGATGAATACCATCTAAGCACATTGCTCACCTTACTTCTCCAAGCCTTGGGCAGTGTGTGCATTTTATCAACACGTCTTCGCTCTAAAAGACTTTCTGTCAAAAGTTTTGCTTTATATTCCCCTCTATTGCACCATTATCCTACTCAGGTATAATGTGTTATTCTGTGCAGGTTCCATTGATTCTCTCCCATTTGGCCCATAGATATTACACCGTAAGGCTGAACACGGTTTTGATCTCCGAGGTCCTCGAGTACGCCCTGAGTACTAACAGTTCCGCGTTTAACACAGAGTACACGCAGCGATGAGTCAGCCTCTTAATGTCTCCTATGTTTCAGTTGTTCCCTTTTAATTGAAATGGATTGCTTGTTTGTTTCTATGGCAGCAAAAACTAATGAGCTGCCTTTGTTTTTCAGAGTTGGAAAAGATGCTGGCGCTCAGTTATGATATCAGACACCCAAGTAAGTATTTTCATGAGTCTCTGTTTGTCCTTTTCAATACATGTTCTCTTTGGCTCATGCTTTGCTGAATTCAAATCTTCCTTATTCACTTCCTCCATCTCTCATTTCTTTTCGCCCTGCTTTTATATTTGCTTTCTTCCTAATGCTTTGAACCTTTTTCATTTCTTTATTATTTTAGGGGCACATTTCTCATTTTATTTGAGTCATAAAAAATAAAAATAAAAATCTTACCTGGTTTTGCATCACCTGGCTGACTCTGTCCTCCCCTTTGCTCTCCTCTTCTTTTCTCCCCTACCCTCTCCTAGTCATCCCACTGAAGTCTGAGTTGGCCTATAAGATTTTGGAGAGAGGAAGAATGAGATTTTGGCTGCAGGCTGAAGAGATTTCTTCCAAAGTCACCTACAAATTCTTTGCAAATAACAAGGAACTATCAGGAGCTGATGTAAGAGACACTGTGCTTTTACAAAATGAAAAGCGTAGAAAAGATGGAAAATATACTGTCTGTCTTCAAGGTGAACAACCTCGCTGTCTAACAACCCAATGCACTCTCAGGCGTTAGTTTGTAGGAACATGAAAGGAATAATCTAAGCAAAAAAAAAGCATATTTATATTCACCAAGTCTGTCATCAAGTATGTGTGGCCTCTCTTACACTGCAGCGATGTTTCTCCGCAGCCTAATAAGATGGGACACGACGTCTCTTCGGGTATCATTGAGTTCATCATGGACCATTTCACAGAGGAGAATGAGGGGACATTTACCTGCCAGATTACAGATGGGGGCGGCAAAGCACAGAGCTCACTGGTTCTGATTGGAGATGGTAAGCGATGCTGATCTTACTATCACCACACTATTAAAACAACACGTGGTGTACACAAAAGCAATTTATCAGTCACATAACCAGCCCCAGCCTTAATGAATACAGTCTACCTAACTATTTGTGTTTTATACTATATCTTCCTGCAGACAGCTAAATCTGAATACATGAAATATCATACAAGAGGTCATTTATTTCAGTAATTCAATGAGTTACAGTAGGTATAGGCTAATTACACTAGCAAAGGTATGTAATTATCAGGACTTATAAAAATTTACAGCATAAGGTATTTGTCATACATAATTTTGTGCTACAGCCACTGTATAATTGAGGAGACTAATCCCTTTTTTGTCAAAAACCTGGCAGAGTCAGAATGTCGCATACAACATACTAGTTAAATGTTTGGAAGAAATGTGGAATGAAAACACACAGAAGCCAATAGTGATAAGCACAAAAGTAGGAGGATTGTATAGCAAGGCTTGTTTTAGAGTTTCAAACAGAAATAAAAAAAAAGCTGTGTGGTTGTGAGTGACACACAGACATATATATCCACGGCATGAGCCACAACTGTCCGATTGTTTGACTGTTTGACCATTTCCAAAGCATACACGACATCGAAAGCACCACAGCTGGTCTTAGCAGACACGCTGGACTTTTAATAGGTTGTGCTAAGTATCAAAGAAATGCAGAGGGGCCGAAAATCCAACCTGCTTGAGATTGAAGGTGTAGTTTCCATAATCAGTAATGAGTTGCAAGTTTTGTTCTAGTCTGAGTATTCAAGTCCAAAGTCAGCACAGAGCTTCATGGTTCTATTATTAACAAAGTATATGGATTTAATTTTTCCACAAGGGGTGTCCACATTTTAAAGAAAGCAAAAACAACTTGGTTAAAGACACTGTCTTTCACTTAAATAAACTAAAGGTCAAAAGGTTCCTTAATCCAGACTATTGGCCTCCATTCTAACCTGTCTGTTTTAAAGAAGTAGTCAGAGCAAAAGGATTGTCTAACCAACTGTAGAATGCATTTATGATATAGTACATCTACGTGATTTGTGATTTCCAGTAGACGGACATTTCTGCATTTTGCCTACATTACATGTAAATTATTGCCATCAAAATGAACAAAACACATCCAATTCCATGTTATTAATCTTTATAATATATATGACTCGCATATTTAAATAAAATTACGGAAACGATCAAATAAACATTTCAATGACATCGTTGCACCAAAATGCTGTACGTCTGTGTAAGAGCTATCATCGTAAAAAAAGGTAAATATCGGGTTGAACTCACGTATTTTACAACAAGACACCCTCTTCTATTTAACTCTGACAAATAATAACAACATCTATAGGCATTACTTTTAATGCATTGTATTGTATGAACATTTCTGTGCACACAGCTTTCAAGGCTGCATTGGCTGAGGCTGACTTCCAAAGACGAGAGTACATTAGAGTGAAAGAGGGTAAGTAAAAAAAAAGATATATATTTTGTTGTTTTTGTTGTTTTGTTTAATAGCTTTTGGACAGCACAAAGCTTTTTCATCTTCTGGAAGAGCAGACGAGTAAAAATAAATGGAACACAGCGGATAGAAGAAGACCACCTTTTTAAATGGCGGAGCTATGAAAATGATAATATTCATGTTGTTTCAATAATTTGCTGTTGCAAAATTTAGATCAGACACTACAGTGAAGTTTTAATTCATCTTATTTTTGTCCACCTCAGGTCCCCACTTCAGTGAGTTTCTTTCACTTCAGGTTGGAGATGATTGCTCAGTTACTTTGGTCTGCAAGGTAAGCAGAAAAGCTCATAAATTCAAAAATTCACTCAAAACAAATAGGCAGCTTCACCGTGGTTAGTTGATTAGCTATTTTGATGAAAGCAGGTTGCAAAAGTACTTTGTAGCAGCGAGACGGACGCAGAAAATAAGCACATATTGTGCTGTAATTGATTGCTGCAGCTGTGTTGGGGAACAAGTACAATGCTCTAGACAAACTTTGTTATTTGTCAGACATAAATGTTTGTGATCATCTAACAAATTTTAAATTGACACAAACACAATCCAGGAAAACACACTTTGGTGTGAATGTGTTTTGGCCGACTTTTCCTTTCTCTATGGTCAGGTTAAAGTCCAATTTTTCAAAAGTCAGTCTAACAACTTCAAGTCAATCAGATGACAGCGTGCTTTGGATCATTGTTCTGCCTATGTGTTACTTTGAATGATCACATAAATGGATTTTTTTTAGGTCTTTGTTTTGTCATTACTGAATCATGAACAAACTGACCCTACCTGAGGCAAGAGAGATCTCCATTGCTTCAGGTGTTCTGGGCGTTTTCTGGTTACTTCTTGAATTAATTACCAATGCACTCTAGCAGTAATTTGGATATCCAGTCAATGCTGGGAAGGTCTACCACTGTTCAGTTTATTTTTGTGTAGACTGGTAGTGTTAAATCTTTGGAAATTAGTTTTAAACCTATCTTAGACTTATGGATGTGAGTAAATTTGTTGCTAATCTGAGTTTGTTCAGAGTAAAATGCAATGTTTTTTCTCTTTGAGATCTGTCAGTCTACTTCCTGTTGTCAGACAGGTTGTATTAAAGTGTTCTAGAGAAAAGGGTCTGGCAGTAATCAGTAAATTTTTACCAACATATGAAGTCAATGAATGTAAAATTTAGGAAGTATTACATCCTACTACTCTCACTAATACTATTTTAGGATAATTTCTCCCTT
Organism: Orestias chungarensis; assembly: GCA_032876305.1. Taxonomy (NCBI): domain Eukaryota; kingdom Metazoa; phylum Chordata; class Actinopteri; order Cyprinodontiformes; family Cyprinodontidae; genus Orestias; species Orestias chungarensis. The sequence continues at coordinate 291,634 of JAVLVB010000604.1, forward strand.
CTTCTAAATGATCATGCTCATAAGTTGAAAATTAAATTTTGTATTTGTAATTAGTTTGAACAGCTGAAATATTTACAGTAAGCATAGCAAAAAAACAAACATTATTTGCTCTGATAAGCAGCTGGGTACTAAAATTCACATTTTAAAAACTTAGAAGAATCAATAAGCATGAGTTAGAATAATGTGTTTAAGTGCTGCTATTAGGTAGGAGTATGCAGTTATTTTCAGAGTTAAAGGTCCTCTGCTTTCACTATGTACTATAGATCATCATCTATATACAACATAGACTTGTTAACATTTGGAGCCTACATGATATCAGCGAGAATAATCCATAAAATCAGTCATTCCTGAACTGTCATGGCATATTTTACGTGCAGTGATTTTTTTTTTTTTTTTTTTTTTACTGACAGTAAAAAGATTTTGCTAATGTTTAATTAATTCACTGCATTTTCAAACTCAGCAAATATACATAAAAACTAAAAACAGTAAATATACCAGTTAGAAAATATTTCAATATACATTAAAATTCAAATGTCTTTCAACTGAACGAATCCTTATAATTTAGTTTCAGCGGCTACAAAATCGCTGGGCTCTGTGTGCCAACATGTAAAAGATTTTCTTTGACACCAGCTACCTGCTAAAAAAAAAAAAAAAAGCTCAGCACAGTTTTGAAAAGCAGGACCACATTGTAGATGTATGGTCTGGTTGGTCTCTTTAAGTTCTTTAAAGATAGCTTCAGATTGTTTTTTTTTAGCATAATTTATGAGTTCAGTGTCGATTCTGGAAAAAGAAAAAAAATTGCTAAATGTTTTGAACTTCAATTGTGCTGATTCAATAAAAATCTCCTTTTCAGTCAAAGTAATATGTGTATTCCAAAATGTTTGGCCAGATCATAGAAATGGAAAACGTAATTTCAATGTTTAAAATTCTTATAACAAATACCTCAAAGTGGCATTAACTGGTTCCAATTGAGGTCAATGGCATATCTATTAAATATTTTGCAACAAGTAATGAAAAGATAAATAAAGCATATTTTATTCTCTTTGCACAAATTCGAATGTGTTTTGTGTAAAATTATTTACAAGACCACAAATGTATTTTCTGTCATCAAATGAATATTTAACAAAATGTATGTATTCTTTTGTAGGTTGCAAATTTGAAGAAGGAATCAGAGTTCAACTGGTATAAAGATGATGCAGAGATCATCCCTGATGTGAAGCCTGACCTGAGCTCAGGAGTATGCAAACTACCAATTAAAGAGGTGAGAAGAAGTGGTTTCTCTTAGTCTCCTGCAGACTTAAAATGAAAGTAAACTGTGATTATCTTATATGAGCATGAAACGTTGTGCTTTCTTGCACTGGAAACCGTAAATATAGACATTCTGAAATATGGCACACCCTTAGTCTATAAAATCAGACAGCATCGAATCCATGATGTCTTTATTTATAAATCGATAAGCCAATATGGTCAAGTTTGTGAAAAGAATGTAAATTCTAAAACCCTCCAGGTTCATAAGAAAATAACTCGATACATTTTAGAGTAGGTGTACCGTCTTTTTGCTCTGAGTGTATTGTTCCACTGAGATGTAGAGCTGTTTGGTTTATTCACAACTAAACTTTTCTCCTACAAGGATAAAATATTGTCTCACAATCATATAAAAAATAAGGGCACACTTTTACATGTAAATATTATATTTCTAGTTGAGTCACAAACTTAGGAGGTCAACTTTAATCTGGTGGCTAGAACACCATGGTTTAAATTGCATGGTTCATCTGATAAATAACAGCACTACTCCACAGTAGATAAACTGTCGAGGTCAAGGTCAGGATCCAGGAGTAGGTGATTATTTTTTGTGTCTAAACAAATTATTTGCATTAACCGTTTGCAACCAATACATACAAATTGTAATGTATACAATCATATGTAACAAGCTGGATAGCTCAAGTGGTTTGTTGCCTGACTTCCAATCAGAAGGTCAGGGGTTCAAATCCAGCCCACTGCAAAAATTCACCACAGCATCCAGTGTGGGTCCTTAGGTAAGACCCTTTGCACTACTGCCTAGCTGGCAGCCGCAAATGGCTGCCTTGGTGTAATTACACCAAAACAAATTCCTAGTATGTCCTGTATGTACCTGGCCAATAAAAAACTGATTTAATTTGCATTCACATAGTTTGTCAGAATTGATGTATGCTTTAAAAATAACAACCTGTAAGAATATATAAAACATACTTTTAATTTCACCCACACTTTTGTTATGTTTTTGTTTTTTCTGTTGGTTTGATTTAAAATTCTTATTATAAATGCCATGTTTTTCAAAAGATGTAAGTGGAAAATCCTCATTGTTAACAGAAAAGTAGTCTTTTAAACATCCATGTGCATGTACCTGATCTATATAATGTGCTTCATCAAAAAATTAGGTGTCCGAAATAAATAGATTTTTCGAATAACATTTAAATTGATTGAATATGACGGTATATGCTAGAACAGTATTAAATACTTCCACTTAAAGTAAACTGCTTACCATACAGTCAGTTGTGCCTCAAATGGTAGAGCATGCTTAGTGAATTGTATAGAAACAAGAAGCCTCACTTAACCATAAACTGTCTATTTCTATTGAATTTTTGACAATAGTAATTTTAACCGTGTTCCTATTTCAGTAAAGTAACTAGAGGGGTAAAAATCATACTCAAGTAGTAGCATTACTAAGTTACTCAAGTAAAAATAATATATAAATGGGCACATGCTGTTTTATGGTTGCATCATGCAATGCTCTTTAAATTGCCTTGTTTCTTAAATGCCCTATACAAACAAACTTGCCTTGCCTCTGATTATTACACTTAGAGCTTAGACTGAAAGTGTGTTGACAAACAAGAGCCCATTAGCAGTTCATCTAAGCTGATTTATAACAAGGACTGATTGTGTCTAACAAAAGTTCACAATGAGAGTGCATATGGATAGTGTTTAGACTTTTTGAAATGCAGCCTATTTTAATTTGTAAGTTTCATGTTGCTACTCTATTCCAAGCAAGATCAGCACATAGGCAATATCCACAATGTTTCATTGTAGTTTTTTGTTGTATAACTGATTTTGTAATCTCCAAAAATCGTATGAAATTACATAACAGTTAGGATTTTAGACAACTAAACTCGCTGCATGTCTTTGTTTCTCTCGTAGTTCTCACTGAAAACAACAGGAGTGTACAAGGCCACGATCAGTGATGAAAGAGGAAAAGATATGAGCCAAATTGACATCTCTGGAAAAAGTATGAACATTTTCATGCGTCATTTGTCCAAAATTTGCACAATAGTTAGGGGGTGTTTAGCTGTCGTGTTTTGTGATTGTAAGTAAGAAGTTCAAGACGACAACATATTATATAGAAACACAAAAAAGGTCTTTCTGAGCTGCAAGCCTCAAAAAACTATTTTATGGTCAAGGTTGTTTCAAATAAAAGTAGGCTGCTGCTCTGGATTTTTGTTCTACTTGGAATAATGCACACTGAACTCCCCCTAAAAAGATCTTTCGCATCTTCTGTTTAAAGACGCAAAACAAAAAGCCAAAATATTCATCTGCACCTGCTGAAGGAAGAAAATATATTTGTATTCTAATATTGTCACACTCACAACTATATAACACAGTTATTAAGTTTTTTGAGGATCCTCAAGAGGGCAGCAATGTTTCTTTATTTTTTCCCACTTTCCCTGACTCCCTTTTTGTCCATCTGCTTCTCTTTTAGCCTTTGATGAAGCCATAAACAAGCTGAGCCAACTGGCTGGTATGTATCTGAACCCTGTTTTACTCGCACCTGAACACCATACAAATTACTCATCTCACAAGCACATGTGAAAAAGGGGTAGTGAATATCCATTGGATCATTCATTATGCTACACTCACAGCGTAGTGATAACAGATTAGATGAATCCATTTTTTTTTTCTGGTTCTAAAATCCCGCACACTTCCAAAAACACTCATCAGGATGTGGCCAAAGTCGACGTGCAGGAAGCATAGGCCATTATGTCATCATCTGATGAAATCACTTTAAAATTCCTCTGCATATGTCTACAGTGTCACAATGACACTGTAGAGGAGCATCATACTCCTATTTTAAGCAACATTCACTTGACAGCTCTGCAACAACTGTTACAGCAGCAGTTGCAGAGGAGAGGAGCGTTCATTACTGTGATAATAGGAAACCATGGTGATGCGACCAGGTGGATGACACTCTATTCCACTTGTAAAGTGCAGCCAGAAAAGTCACACACAGACATGGTGTAGTATGAAAGAGGCTTTATGTGGCTAGTGGTTCCCTCGATGCAGCATGGACTGCTACCATAAATGTGACCCATCCCTCATTAGTGGAATTTCCCTCACTGAGATGGACAAAGGTAAAGCAAATGTGGAAACTGTCGAGGTGAATACCAAAAACCTTTGCTATATGACATTTAAACGGGCTGCCGGAGTGAGGCGGTTTTCAAAGACCATTTTGTTCAGTGGCTGTTGGTAAAACATAATATTGATTACAAATATGCACAATCACCCGTTTTAGGAGCCAGCGCTGCAAATCTGGTTATTAAGTGCACCGCAACAGGCATTCAGCTCCAGTGTCACATGAAGTATTACACCTCTGAGATGAACATCAGCTGGTATCACAGGTAAGGAAATGTATTTTGTAAAGTTATTAACAAGACAAACATCTGCGACAAGTCGTTAAAGAAGTTCAAATATATGAATAAGAGAGCAGCACATTGAGTAAACAGTTTTTTTTAACTTTCTTTCAACTTAATGTGTTAGGAATGACAAAAAAAGCAAGATTTTTTGTCATGACCATTAGAAAGTGCTTTCATTACCGTCTGTTTTTTGATAGATATAACATCCCTACTATTATTATAATTTTTTTTACAGCAGAGCTCCCAGTGGTTAAAAGCTCTGTGTCCACCCTATAGATTATAAAATGCAAAGACAAAAACAGAATTGTACAAAATGCAGGCAGAAAAAAGTGGGGCATGAAAAAACACAACATAGAATACAAATGCCAAAAAAGGAATGGCGCTATAAAGATACTGCAGATTAGCACTTTACAAAATTGTTTTATGAGGTTAAAGATATATGAGACAAAATGCTCACATCCGTACTAACTTATTCTCCCTACTTCATTTCAGTGAGCATAAAGTTACCCTCAATGACAAGACTGTGATCGGAGGAACACCCGCTATGGCAACAATGGAGGTATGATTGTGTCCCGTGCTGAACCTCATTTAATTATAAGGTTGATCATGTGTGGGTAATTTTAGAAGCATTGCGGGAAGTGAAACAAGGACACATCAAGGATTTTTGCAATTTGTACTTCCTTGAAAAACACTTTTTCTTGCCTTTTCAACTTTTGTGATTGGAATAAAACGTGCTATACAAATATAGGTCATTTACCATGTTTCTACATCTAAGCACCATCATATGTCATGAGAAAGGGTGGTTCTTTGGATCTTGAAGTGATCCAGAGTCTATCATAAAAAAACTAAATAAAAAACAAAAAAAGATTTGTTTAAATAATGTAGCTAGGCACCTAGTGATGCACAACAGTAAATATGTTAACTAAGCTTTTGTCTGATTTTTTTCAGTAAATTTGGATATAAAGTAGATATTTTGATACTATTAGGTTATAAGCACTGTGCAGATGAAATTGTTCATGATATTGTTTAACAAGTTTCACTGACTACCAGGTAATTGAACCCACGGAGAAGGATAAAGGAGCCTACTCCATTGTAGTTACCAACTCTGAAAACTCCCATAAACGAACCCTGGATCTCAGTGGTGATGGTAATGGATGTTCTGCTCTTATTCATCATTTTTACCAGTTTAATAATCAGAACACATACATTTATAAACATATAGAATTGTCTTGCCTTTGTCATGAATTCAATATGTTTACTGTCATAACTTCTTTATCTAACATCTTCGGATTCAAGATTGTCATGTTCTACTGTGGAGTTGAATATTTACACATAATGACAAATGTATTACTCACATATTACGCTATTCCTATAGTGTAAAATATTGTAGCGCTGAGGGTCTTGACTTTTATGAAAATTTATATTTTGCACCCTTTTTTCCTGAAATAATACTTACGGTTCCTGCTTTTTACAGTGTATGAGAAGGCATATGCAGAGTTCCAGAAGCTCAAGTAAGAAGACACACTGATGGCTATACTTTACTTTTGCCTCAATGTGTAAATGTAGTAACTGTATCCTTTAAATTAGGCTTGTAAGTGGACTTTTTTTACATTCTTCTGATGACTTATAAATTCTCTGGATGGTTTATATTCAATCACAGAAAAAAACACAGATATGGCCTTTGATATTTTTTTTCTATAATAATTGAAATGCAGAAAATTTATTTTCACAGAGATATTTGACGAAATTTGCTTACTTGTAATAATATCTTCCAGAAATGTCCTAGTTTACATCTTTGTTTGTGCAGTTGAGTTGAGAGTTGGTCTGTGAGGCAAAAACTGGACAAACAAAACGAGCTCCTGGATTATTATATTAATTTTTGTTGTCACCCTCTTATGAAATAGACAAAGAGTAATTAAATGTAGTCGTTGATTTTAAACATAAACTCGGACAAAAAACATGACAGAAGAAATCATAAGAATATATAACATAAAATAAATAGTACAACTATAATTCATCTCTTATTTACAAACAGGCGTGAAAGAATTTGTTCAAACCTGTCTAGGAAACTTTTTATTCTTATTTATCTTATTTAAGATCCTTAAATAAGAGTCCAATAACTAATAATGTCACAAAAGGTCAACAAAACTTTAAAAATGTTTTTACATGAGCTTGATTGAACCCCCTTTTTCTTTAGATGATTGAGAATTTTATGACACACACAAAATGTATATCTACAAGGGAACAAAGATACCAAAATGCAAATGGAGTATGCAAATGCAAACAAAATAATTTGGAATATCACCAACAATCTTACTGGTAAACAGTTGAAAAAACATAATAGTGAGTTAGAAACTAATATATATATGGAGAATTAGAGAAAGACCTTAATTTAATTGCTACACAGTTAGTTTTATTTTTTTCTGTTGTTTGATTATACATATTAGGAATTATTTCCTATCTGTTAGAGTTTATTCGTGCTGGTTTTCCGCCAACAAGTTTCTTTATATAGTCTTTTAATAATCATCTGAGAATCAGCAAATTATCAGCCAAAGACAATTAGTCTCTCATGCAGGGCTGTGTTCATAATATATAAGTGGTAAACAATGATTCATATATCACAAGAAACAAAACTCTTCTGTTTGACATTACACAGATTTATTTATCAAAACGAAATAAGGTTAGAGCCAAAATATTCTGTCATCAAACTGTCAAACTAACTATCTACCAATTAGAAATTAATCATCAAACTACTTACAATCTAATACTAATGTATTATGACAAGCTACAGCAAAGCTAAACTGCTCAGCTTGGGTGGAGTGATGTATACAAAAGTAGAAGAATGAACAAGGAGGAGATTAGGATTAAAAAGAAGTAGACCTGTCAAGGTTCAAACTGGTCTGTTTAAAAAGTCTGCAGTAGTAAATTTCTTATACAGCTTAATAGAGAAGCACCCGTCGATAAACGACAGGTTTAACAATTGAGAGGCATAATCTAAACAACTTTAAGTAGATTGTACACAACTTTCAAGTATAGGGAAACAACAACAACAATACTACTACTACTACTACCATTACTACTTCTACTACTACTGTTAATAATAATTTCCCATTCCAGGAATTATTTCAGTAGAATATTGTATAATTAAACTAAGAATGAGTGCTTTAAAAAAAGTAGCAGTAACAAAATTGTTTTTTCTTATGTTCTCCTTTGTCAAATTAGGCCAAAGCAAACCCACACTAAACATTTGAACATCCACTTGAAAAGAAAAACAGAAAATTGTAAAAGTCAAGCCACTCCTCTGCATGCAAAGTAGAGACCATCTACATCCCCTGTCTAATTAACATTCAAAGAGAGACAACTAAGCACAAGATTTTTACAAACACATTGAAACAAGTGACACCCTGCTGCCCTTTTGATTGAGTATCAACATGCCAAGAGGAGAACAGAGTTTCTCATGCCATCTGGTCCGGTAGCTGACCTCTGGTCTCGCCATGCTGCTCTGACAGCCCCATACCAAATATATCTTTTCTTTTTTCAAGTGAAAGGTTTAGAAATCCTCTAAACAGTGTAATAGGATTTGGCAGCACATACAGAGTTCCTTCTGACAAACCATCTGACCAGTGTGAGTAAATCAGAAATAGAAAAGATCACTCCTGCTCTCAAAAACAGAGCCAGAAATGGAAATGCAGACATTTGGTGGTTATTTGGAGTTGTTTATTTAATTTTTAATTTCAGTAATCTTTAATTTCAGTAATGTTCAATTAAAAAATAAAAATAACTTTTGTCTCATTTTCAGGGCTGAGGCATATGCTGATAAGAGTGAGTACAACCGTTCTACGGCTGCAGTTCTTC
>JAVLVB010000604.1:300252-315803 GCA_032876305.1 Orestias chungarensis
TATATATATATATATATATATATATATATATATATATATATATATATATATATATATATATATATATATATATATTTATTTATTTCTAAGATCGTGGCAAAGTAGTTGGAGGTCTGCCTGATGTAGTCACCATTATGGAAAAGAAGGTGGGTGTCTATATTCATTAAGGTACTTGCAGTAGTAAGCACTGCATGCACACTTTTCAATCTGATAAATTCCTCTTTTTTTTGCATAGACTCTGAGTTTAACATGTACAGTTTGTGGAGACCCAAAACCTCAGGTGTCATGGCTGAAGAATGGTGCAGAAGTTGAACCCGATGACCAGGTAAATTACCTGATACATGATGTACAAAATGATCTAATTATATTTCACAGCTTGACTTTAATTTATTGTGCTTGACTAAGGCGCTTAATGAAACAACCTGGGTAAGCCCAGTCAACCATCACTGCTTTCATTTACTCCTAAAAACTCAACAATCTTCGACCTATGTATTTATTATTTATTATGATCAGCTCATTATTAAAACATTACTAATAAACTTAAAATTCATTTTAGTTAAACTAAAAAGTCTGTTCATCACCTGATAATCAGAAATCAAACAACTTAAGTCTTTCTCAGGTACTAATATCAGCCAAATACAGTAAAATCACAGATCAGCAGGCGATGGCGTGAAACTGATGCTTCTGGACTGCAACCGTTGCATACATGCAATGGAATAACATCTTTACTCCAAAGCATAAGAATTTTGTAATACAGTAGTTTAACCTAACAGGCAAAATAGTAACTCAATAAATCTTATAACTAAACTACGCACATGAAACTAAACTATTAAGCCAAAAATTAACAAATTAATACGAAAACTGATCATATTAATGTACAAATCCATTGTGATACTAAAACAGTAAATAACGAAGCTCAACGTAGAAACTAATTAACTAGAAAAAGAACAACAATTAAGTGATACCACAATTAAGCATGGATACAGATTCGTGATGAAGCTTTGCATTCAATAGTTTTGTCCCACAGGGAACTTATGTTCAATCTTGGCTTCACTAATTGTTGTTTTGCAGAATTGGATTGAAAGTAGTAAGCCCCAATTTTGGCTGTAAAAGATAAGAATTGTTGGATGAACAAAGGATGAATATTAAAGCTTTCTTCAGGCAATCCTTGGAAGGTGTAAAAGTCTTTCTCTGAGGCCGGTCTTTGAAAAAAAAATCACAAATGAATCTTTACTTCCTACCTGTTCAGCATCTGAGTGGATTAAGCAATGAAATGTCCAAAGACACTGGTCTTCATAACTTCAATAACATTGGCAGGTTTTTCACAATACTATGAATGCTGGGAGATGCAGTTTAATTAGATCATTTGACTAATTATAAAGGTTTTCCAGTCACTGCAGTATCTCAAAGAGCAGTAGGTCATACTCTTTAAAAAAATAATACCTCAGTCTTGCTTCCATATAACCACATGTAGCCAGAGCACTCCAAGTGTTGCATTACTGGTGTTGGTTTCAAAACAAGGACCTAAGCATCCAAAGTTAATATCAGGCTGCTTGTGTCCGTGGTAAGTTGATTGTTCCAAAAAAAAAAAAAACTACGACTAACAAGAAACATAAAATCCAAAGTCTAAAACTTGTAAGTTTCTTCTCATGTTCTAAAAAAAACATATTGTATTTCAATAAGGGGTGTGATTCTCTTTAGGTTTGAAGCTCATGATTTTCATCATCCAAGTAAATAAATATGTTAAAAAAAGCAGGTTTAGGCCTTCTGAAACTGCACCCACAGGTTGGTGGAACACCAATGTCATTCATTTATTTATTCACAGACTCATGTAGTCAGTAGTTGCAAGTCAGGCAAAACATCTCCTGATAGCAATTGCTTGGAGACCTAACAAACTGGCACCATATTGAGCTTGCTGAGATTTGCAAAATAGTCTTTAATAAGTCTATTGTGCATTTAATTCACCGCAGTAGCAAATGACAACTTGCAAAACACGAACATTCAGCTCCATTTCTGAACAGCTTTAGTATTTTATATGAATCAAAAAATATCTCAATAACTTCCTTAATATATATACCTGGTAAAGTTTTTGTTATGTCCACATAATTAGTCCACTTTATATTGTGAGATGGTAGCTATCAAAACATAATTTCTTTAGCAGGGTACTTTTAAAATTGTCTTTTTTTTCCAGTATGGATCAATATAACATGTCAGTCTGTTTTTAAGGGAGATCTGTCTTTAGAAATAGTGCTTTAAAATTACTATTCTGTTTTGAAATCATTTGAAACTTAATTGCACTTAATTTAAACCTTGCAGATGGATGTTTATTTAAGACCATGATTAAAAGAACCTGAATATTTTGATGGACTTTAGGTCTTTCAAAAATTATAAAAAATCAATTAACAATACTTTGTAGCCATGCTTGACAACCAGAGTAAGTCTATACAGTCTGCCCTGAGTTGGTACAGTGTCTTTGAACAGCTTCCTGCGGCTCCTGACAGCTTTGAAGATTTACGTTTGAGAATCTAAGGTCTGGGAGGAATTTCTCTGCAAGTTTTTCTTCCTCTTTATTCATGCCCGCTCCTGCTAATAATCTATCTATAACAAGAACTGCAGTCCACTGTGATATCTTACTCAAATCCAAAGGGATGGGTTTCATACAACTTGTTAGATCTGATGCTGCAGAAGGTAAGAAAATGAACAGGAAAACAAACAGACATGTATACAGAGGAAGAGAATATTACTCAGAGCAAAATTGTGAGAGGAGAAAACTCTAGGTAATAATGTCAACTTTTAAAACTAATAAAAATAATAAAAAATAATAATAGTGTCCATGAATTTGTCCAAGATATTTGTGATTGACATGCCCAGATATTGTTCAAAGAAGAGACAGTTTAAAATATGCATGTAATATAAAATGCAAGCCAATCTGTGTGTTAAATCATGCTAAACATCATGTGAGACCCATCTCCCTTTTTTAACCTTTGATTGTTTGTTTTCTTTTGCAGTATGTGGTCTCTATAGACCAGGGCAAGTTTGCAAGCTTGACCATCAAAGGTGTTTCTGTGGAGGATTCTGGCAGATATACAATGATTGTGCAGAACAAATATGGAGGTGAATCTGTGGATATAGTGGTGAGTGCCTGTGCTCTGTGACTGTATTTGTTACATTTAGATTTATGCTTTATTTACTGTATTTACACTGCATTGAAATTTCTCTCATCATCTATGGACATGTTTTGTCTTAACGTGATAGATATTTATATCTATTTGATCAAAGCTGGAAGGAAATATTTTTTTTGACAGAAACCCAGAAGGGTCAGAAATTATTGCTTCTTGCTTGTAAGCTGTATGCATTTAAAACTCATAATATTAAAATGAATGAATTTAAATGTTTTACAATTTAGCTGACCTATGATTGTGGATGTCCGCTTCACTCTCCAGGTTAGTGTGTATCGCCATGGAGATAAAATGCCTGAGGCAAAACCAGCCCTGACCCCTAAAACGATCATCCCTCCTAAACTTCCCATTGAAATCCCTCAGCCCAAAACTCAGCCTGCCCCCTCTGCACCTAGTTCTGCCCCTCCTGCTGCGAGTCCAAAGGCAGCACCAGGGAGAGGGATGAAGAGTCCTACTCCTTCCCGGAGGAAGTGAAAAGTTTAAAACCCACAAATGAGGGAGGAGCGTATTCACGCACCACTGCACATATAGACCACACTTAGAAGCTGTTGTTGGTCGTCTCTGCCTGGTATGACATAGAGTCAAAGCATTTGCCATAAAATTAGGAGCACAGAAAACCCTGATAAGTAAAACAAGTCTATTTACTTTAACAGGATGTTATACATTTAGTATCTTTAAAAATAAAATGTTATTGAAACAACTAAACTATGTATAACTGAACTAAGTGGAATAAGGAAATTTTTCATTTATGGAAAAGTCCGATTTGGAAACTGAAAGAAATTGAAATGAAATAAAGCTTGAAGTTTAACAGTAAATTGTGTTTTATTGGATCTGTGCTAATCTTTCTTCATTTCACTGACATTCAGCGATCCATCCATTCTTCATACCTATTCATTTCTTTTATGCATAGATCAATTGTCAAATGAAACAGCCATGGACTTACTCAAGTTGGATAAGTCAACTTTAATTGTGATTAAGTCTCACAAATATACTTTTTAATCAAACTATTAGAAGACCACATGACGAGAGATCACCCCATTTTACCACCAAGGTGATTCCTCAACAGCTGTCTGCATGTAGCATGTCACTACCAAACATTGTAGAGCCTGGGTCAGGCCTTTGCTAGATTCATGCGTATTTTAGTAAATAAATATTGCACAAAAGGTTTTCGTCTGCTATAGATAGTTAGGCCGGATGCCACTTGTATATCAAAAAAGACTAATGGGCTATAGTCATTTAAATAACTACCAGTTGACAGTTGATTCTTTCATACCAAAGTATGAAATACAGAGGTGATTTAAAACTATAACACAACATTTACAGTTAATTCTGAAACACTGGCTGGTAGATTAGAATATTATATTATTATATTATATACAGCTCATACTTAACTGTATATATATCCATTAATCCTGATGAATCTAATCAGTTTGGTAGATTACAGTTGTGTCTGGAAGACATATAATATGGATACTAACAAACTTTTTTATTTAAAAATTCTGGCACAACAGAAGTTGTTATTTTTAGGACCATAACTTTTAAAAATCAAACTGCTTAGTTAGTCATGTCATATGGTGTTGTCCCATATCAAACAGAACTCTGACGATTCGGTCTTTTACCTACACAACACTGTTAAAATTAAAATTCTGTCCAAGAGTGACGCTGAAACACTAGTTAATGCATGTTACTGTACGTCAAGCCTGGACTAATGCAACTTTTTACAATCAGGAAGTCCACGAAACACAATTAAAAGACTTCTGGTTATCCAAAACGTTGTAGAATACAGGCAAGAGAGATCATATGTCCCCAATTTTAGCTTCTCTTCATTAGTCCGCTGTCAAATGCAGAATGGAGTGTAAGGTTCTCCTTCTCACACTTAAAGCACTAAATAATCAATCAGACATTAGGAACCTGATTTTTCCGTATGTTCTTAAAAGAGCGTTTTGGTCTCAAAATGTAGGTTTACTGAGGGTTCCTTTCTAAAAGCAGAATGGAAGGCGGATTTTTTAGTTGTTAATCTCCTCTCCTATGGAACAAGTTCACAGGTTTTGGATTAGAGGCAGACCCCCTTTATAAAGCTACGCCTAAACTTCTCCCTTTTGATAAAGCTTGTAGTTAAAGTATAGGGATTTTTCCTCAGTCACTTAATGGCTAGAGGAGTAGGATGAGGTAGCTATCAGCGGTGCTGTCTTCTTTAAAGCTACATATAATCTGGCATTCTGGTAGTTTAAACACCCTCCTGAAATGTGACATCGGCTGAAATGATGCCTCCACCAAGTCATCATTCTCCTCCTGATGTTAACTTCTAACTTTTTTCACAGAAAATACATCTACATTAGTTCCTTTGCTTTTTCTTTCTGTCTTCTCAAACCCCAAAATGGCCATGACATACAGGCACTAATACTGAGCCAGGTTCTGCCGGTGATTTATTCCTGTTAAAGGGAAGTTTTTTTCTCCACTGTTGCTAAATGGATACTTAGTATGGAACTTAGCTGTAAAGTCAATGAAACAATGCAAGTTATCTTCTACAGTCTCTGCATGCTGATCCAGGAGTGTGTGATGCAAGTCAACAATGAATTAATGCCATCTGCTGGGTTTCCTAAGAAATAAAATCTCAATATATTTGTATTAATAAAATGGTTTGATGCAATGTTTGATAAGAATATCCCTTGAGATGATGTGTTGTGGATTGCTGCTATACAAAAAAAGCACTGCTGTTGATGTCATAGTATAGGGCATATTAGCAAACCATTGATGGGAAAGTGGCAAAAGACCATGTCCATGTCATGGTCAATCAATCAATCAATCAATCAATCAATCAATCAATAAAAAAAAATAACATACTTTTTTCCCAAAGGGAAATTAAATGGTGCTGTAGTATCTCATTTAACTAAGGAGTCGTTGTAGATGGTGATGGCTGTAGGCAGGAAAGATCTTCTGTAGCGTTCTGTTTTGCAACTAAGGTGACAAAACCTTTGACTATAGACTCTGTTTTCCAATAACAGTCTCATGAAGAGGATGTTCAGGGTTCCTTATGATTTTCTTGATTTTATGTAAATTATTTCTTTGCATCACCATCTCCAGAGATTCCAAATTTGTCCCTAGACCAGACCCAAACTTTTTTATCAGGATGTTGAGCCTTTTTAGGTCCCTTGCTCTGACGCTACTGCCCCAACAGACGATGACAGAGGAGATGGCACTCAACAACAGACTTGTAGAAGATCTGCAACAACTTGCTGGAAACCTTAAAGGATTTTAGCTTCTTCAAGAAGTAAAGTCTGCTCTGTCCCTTCTTGTAGACAGCTTCACTGTTGTGTCTCCAGTCCAGATAATGGAATAAGAAATAAGAAACAGGTTATATATAGATTTTGGTTCAACACTGATTGATTTATAAAAAGAAACCAACAAGAGGAAATCTTCAAATCTGTTTAGAGCTAATAAGACATGTCATATAAATATTTTGTTAGAAAAAAAGCTTCTTCACCAAAAGCCAGTCAGCAAATACTTATAAAAAAACGAAAAAAAAAACTATTAAACATTATAAAACATTGAATATCACTAATATACAACTAATATCAGAACTGAAACCAGGTTGCTGGTACTGTCAACAGTGTAATAACAAAAAGATCTATAAAAAGAGGTACTTCCAGATTTTTGACTATTAATAATGCTTAACTTTTACTGACATCCACTCAATAAAATCAGTTCCTTTTGATGTAGCTGATTTTGAAGGTGATCCATCTGCTGAAGGATAATCTTTTCCCAGTTCAGCATGCAAGGTAGGAAGAGAGAAGGCCAAGAATAATGTTATAAGTGAGGATATGGCACTGGTCAGTAAAAAATCTGACTATCCAACAATACAGTGCAACATAAATAATTAGTCCAACTTAAAGCTTTCTTTTAGAATGTATCAAGAAAATTTTCTGACTTAGCTTTAAAAGTCAGATAAGTCTTAATTTAAAGGTTTATCACAAAGCTCAGTTTTAGTTTCATGCTGTTTGACTGGAGACTTGAAAGAGAGGGATGCATCTACTAAAATTCTTAGATATTTATAATCTGAAAGTATTTCAGTTTCTGAAGCAAAAGTGATGAACAAAGACACAATATCAAGAGACTTTAATTTTGAGATGGAAAAGAATGAATTTAAAAGGATAAATGGATGAAGTCAACAGGACCCCAAAGTGCTACACATTACATTCAGTCATTTATCCATACAATCACATGCCTATGGTGGCAAACTACTACACTGAAGCCAAAGTTTGCCTGGGGTAGGCTGCCAGGCTCTGGCTCCACCAGGCTCTCTTTCCATTACCACTGGGCAAGGCGGGTAAAAGTGCCTTGACCCAACAAATGGGACATGGGAGTATGCTGTAGTATCACAAGATTCAGTGAGACTGCGAAAAATTAAAAAAAACATGGCACACATCTGATGCAAAAAAACTTTAATTTACACTCTGCCAGTTTTATTCAGGAACAAAAAGTATAACTAATTAACCATTCTGGAGGAGAATGAGGAAGAAATTGTGTGCCTACAGGAGCATATTGACGAGTGTTTCCAGAAAATCTTCATGGGGAAATCCAGCCAGACTCCCACATCCAGCAAAATACCGTCAAGCTCCAAGAGAAGCCGCAACGAAGAATGACCTAGAGCGACTTCTCCAGCCGGAAAGGAAACAGAAAATATCCTTATATCCATTGACAGTAAACTTTCCAGCCTCGACGGCCGTCTGTCCCTAGTGGTGGTTTTACACAGGGAGTTCCAGGCCTTACGGGAGTCGCTGGAGTTCAGCCAGTCGCAGGTGCAGTCACTGGCTGCGGAGAATGCCAGCCTAAGAGAGTCGGGGAAATTCCTCACTGAGAGAATGAGCCAGCTCTCAGAAGAAAAGAAAAAGATTAAAGAAAATATAATTGATCTGCAAGCCAGGAGTATGACAGACAACCTGGTGTTCACTGGAATCCCCGAGCAGGCTGAGGAGGACCTGGAATCAGTAATTAAGGACTTTATTCAAAAGCATTTTAAATTACCAGAGGACCCAGTTTAAAAGATCGCCTTTGATAGAGTTAATCACTTGGGTGCAAAGAGACAAGATGGCCACAGACCGAGACCCATTCCGGCCAAATTTGTGCACTTCAAGCAGAAGGAGCCGGTGAAAAGCTATGGCAGGGAGGAACAGACTTTAGCGTGAACGACCAGTTTCCCAGAGAGATCGTGGACAGACGCAGAGTCCTGTTCCCTATTCCGAAGAAGTTCATTGAAGGAGGTTCTCGTGCTGTCATCTCCGTGGATAAATTATTCATAAATGGACAACTGTACCTCGACCAGACCGTGACTCCATGGCTGTATTACCTTCAGGTACATCCGCACAGCTCATATGTCCACAACTAGCTTCATTAACATTATAGTACAGTGGGATATTGTTTATATACATGCGATCACACACTGTCGCTCAGCAGAGGAATGACACGGACATACGCATAGCCGGTACCACACTGGAGCATCGTGAACAGTCACACTTACGTATATTTACACACGCTTACATCTACGTATTTATGACACATAAAAATTAAGCACACAGGACACACAGACACACATAGGCGTCACACAGTGGGTTGCGCATGCATGCGTGCACGATGGTGTACACGTTTTTGCCAATAAGCATCCATGTTAATATGAGCATGTTTGGTTAAGGTTTGTTACATGGAACGTGCGTGGAGCTGGGACAAGAGAGAATTGGTTAAAGGATCTACAGGCAGATGTTGTTTTACAATACGAGACTCATTTACCGAACACAAATCAAATCAAATCAAAGTCAAATCAAATCAAAGAGTTTATTGTCATGTGCATAATAGAGAAACACGTTTACTTGTACAATGATATTCTTTCTTTGCTTCTCGCCAAGTATGCCATAGATAGATAACAATTTAAAAAAATGTAAAAAAGATAAAAATTTACATAAAGGTACAATATATACATGATTACAGTAGTATGATATGGATATTATTTACAAGCAAGGACATAATTGTCTAAGGCAGTGACATAAAGCGACTGAAGTGCAAAAGTGATCTGGAATGATATAAACATTATTGCAGTAAAGTGAGCATGTGCTTCAGAGAATATTGATTACACGTAAACATTTAGAGAGTATGGTGCAGGGTTATCAACAGGGTTGATTGAGGAGTCTGATGGCAGTGGGGGAAAAAGAGTTCTTTAACCTGGTGGTCTTGCATTTCAGATTTCTATACCTTCGGCCTGAAAGCAGATTTTTTTGAACAGTCTTTGCTGGGCGTGGGTGGAGTCTTGAAGGATGGTGGCAGCCCTCCTGTGGACTCTGTGGTGGTAGATGGTCTGCAGAGAGGCTAGTGGAGTCCTGATGATCTTCTCAGCAGCTTTAACCACTCTCTGCAGGTGTGTACGGTCCGCCATAAATGTGCTGCCATATCACATGGTGATGCAGCTGGTCAAGATGCTCTCGATGACACCGCTGTAGAAGTTATTAAGGATCTTGGGAGACATTCCAAATTTCCTCAGCCTCCTCAGGAAGTACAGCCGCTGTTAAGCCTTTTTGAACAGTTACATGGTGTTCAGTGTCCATTTGAAATCTGCACTGATGTTGACACCCAGGTCCCCCTCTCTACTTCAAGCTCCTGGATGAACAGTGGCTAATGAGGTCTCCTCTCCTTCCTCATATCCACTATTAGTTCCTTTGTCTTATCTGTGTTGAGGGTGAGGTTGTTGTCCTCAGCAAGACAATGCTCTGGCTGAGGGAAAGGTTGAAAATGGAGCTAGAAACATCAGCCAGCTTGTTAGCACATGCTCTGAGGGCGCGTCCTGGAATGTTGTCTGGTCCTGCTGCTTTGCGAGGGTTGACCTTCCTCAGAACTCTGCATACGTGGCCTGGTGATACTGAGAGCGGCAGAGAGGGGGAGTAGGAGCGCTAGGTGTGTGTGGCTCTCGACGGTAGCAAGACCCGATGTTCCGTTCGCAGCCCAGTTTCCTCATGTATTTGCACCTGGATAAAACTCCAGAGAAAGAGGTGTAGCCATTTTGATTAACATAAAAGTAATTTTTGCTATCAACAGTTGAACTCCAGACCCAGAATGCATATTTATGATAGTTAATATACTTATTCATGATATTAAATTGTGTATGCTAATATATATGGTCCCAATGTTGATGACCCCTTGTTCTTCCATTCTTTTTTCACAGCACTATCTAAACACTCAGATAACACACTCCTCATTGGAGGAGACCTCAACATGTTATTTGACGCAGCTGTGGAGAGACTCAGTTACACAGGGAGTCAGCTTAACTGGCAGTCGACTAAAATTATTAAACAATGCATGAAAGATTGTGGTCTTTGCATTGCATGGCGCTCCCACCACCCCTCTCTTAAGGATTACATATTTAGTTCACCTGTACATCAGTCATACTCAAGATTAGAATATTTCCTAGTTAGCAGCAATCTACTGAGGGATATTTCAGAAAGCAGAATCTACCCCATCACTGTCAATGATCATGTGCCATTGTGCATCACGCTGATTGCTATTTTTTTTGTTGAAAATTTATAAAAGAATGATCTATGTATTTGGAAAATAATCATCAGCCTGGTATATCAGCCTGCACTCTCTGGGAAGCCGGAAAAGCTCTTTTTCTTCAAATAAGAAAAAGAAGGAGAATTCAAGAATTATAGGATTAGAATTGAAAATAAAACCGTTAGAGAATGACTACGGTGCCTCCCGAGAAGAAAATATATTAAAATAAGGAAAGAAAACAAAATAAGGAAAGCTAAATTGCAAATGAATGAAATATTAAATCATAAAAAGCAGTTTATGGTTTAAAGACTTTGTTTGGAGAATTTTCAACATGGCAAAAAATCTGGAATATTCCTGTGAAACCAGTTAAAAAATGAATACAGAGAAAGCAACTATCATGTTTATCAGAGATCTGTTACCCATGATCCTGAGGCAATTAATTATGTTTTTATGAATTTTTAAAAAGACTTATATTCATAAAGCAATGAGCCATCAGATATTAAACTTGAAGAATTTCTTCTCAACATTAATCTTCCAAAATTAAAACGAAAACAGGTCGAGGTGAAGACTCTCCTCTTTCGGTGGTGAGCTCCACAAAGCCCTACTATAGTTTATAGCCTATTCTACTATCAATACTCGGAAGCCATAATGTTTCACTAGATGCAGAAAAAGCATTTGATCAAGTAAAATGGAAATTCCTGTTTGCAGTATTAGACAAATTTGGGTTTGGTTAAATGTTTATAAACTGGATGAGAATTCTGTATGGCTCTCCAAATGCTTATGTATGGACTAATGACTAAATTATCCAACCTTTAGTCTGCAGAGAGGCATCAGACATGGGTGTCCACTGTTCCCTTCATTTTTGCAGTATTTATTGAACCCTTAGCCGCTGCCATCAGAGACAGCAGAGATATAAAAGGCATTCAGTCCCAAAATTTTGAACATAAGATAAGTCTCTCTAGGGATGATGTAATATTTTTCCCCCAGAATCTATGGGTCTCTTTAACTAAAATTGTTGCACTAATAAACAAATTCTCAGCACTTTCGGATTACTCAATTAACCGGTCAAAGTCTATAACTCTGCCAGTTAAATGTAGTCCTCAGTATTTATTAACTAATATGCTAAAGTCAGGAAACATTAGATACCTGGGAATAAACATCTTGCCCAGGCTTTCAGAGCTGACAATGCTAAATAACATTCAACTTTTAAAACTGATAGAAGAAGATCATACAAGGTGGAATCCCCTGCCTATATCACTCATTGGCAGAGTAACGACAATAAAGATGATCGTCCTTCCTAAAGTAATTACCTAATTTTCAATGATTCACACAAGGCCATCCTCTGCTTGGTTTAAGTCGCGAGACTCCTGTATCTCCAAATTTTTATAAAAAAACAAAGCCCCAAGAACCCGAGCATTAAACATCATAAATGCTTTAAAAGCATCAACATCAGCTCCTCTCTGACAGCCTGGTGGGAGTTTCTTAAAATAACCAAATCCTTACTCTCTCCATGTAAATTATCACCCACTTGGAAGAACCCTGACTTCCTGCAAAACAAAAAAATGCTAAACTTTGCAGCATGGAAAAAAAGGAAAAAAGACTGGGTTGGTTGGTAGGTTGCTGCTCCTGGTACCTTGGGGGCTCTAATCTGCGGCCGTGGGGACTGTGACCTGGACCCCCTCTAGAATCTCTAAAAGCACATTGGGAGGCAGATCTTTCAGTTATCAGGCTCCTCTCCTGTGGAACCAGCTTCCAGCTTTAGTCCGTGAGGCAGACACCCTGTCTAGTTTCAAATCTAGGCTTAAAACCTTCCTGTTTGATAAAGTTTATAGTTAGGAAGAGGTAGAGAAGACAGCCTAATCTGATTGGGGGAACAACTCAGTCTTGACAGACGGTTCTCCTTTGCTCTACCTTCTTCATGTCTCACTCTATAGGGTTAAGTTATTTAAGTTTTTCTATAGTTATGCTGCTATAGGCTTAGACTGGTGGAGGACAATCTGACCACTTTTCTCTCTGCTACTATCTTCCTTTGTCCAATCTACTTAGTTACCGTTATTTCAAACTTGTTAACCTTTTGTTTTCTCTTAGTGTTCTTCTCTCCATAGTAACCACACCTGGGCTGGCGTTCTGTTAGCTGAGACAGCTTCTTGGATGAGAACATGGGCTGAGATGCTTCCAGTGACACTCCACAACTGCTGCTATAATCTCTATTCTTTCAGTATCCTGTGCTTCTAATTTAGCTTTCTGCCTTTTCAAACCCCCAGTAGGTTGTGACAGATAGCTACTTGTACTGAGCCTGGTTCTGCTGGAGGTTTCTTCCTGTTAAAGGGGAGTTTTTCCTCTCCACTGTCGCTACATGCATGCTCAGTATGAGGGATTGCTGTAAAGTCAACGACAACACAAGCCATTGTTTCTGCCTGCTAATTCCAGAGGAGTGAATGCTGCAAGTCAATGACTCGATGCAATCTGCTGGGGTTCCATAGATTGGAAACTTTTTCAAATTCATTTGTTAGAATGTATCTTTGATTTTAATTGATTTTCTGTGAAGTGCCTTGAGATGACACCTGTTGTAAATTGCCGCTATATAAATAAACTGATTCTTGATTCTTGATTCTTGTGGGTGCGTGGTGTTCCTGCGGTGTGCTGTGTGATCTCTGTGCTCTTGCATGGCCCCAGTCTCCTTGACATTGTGCTCCCTCTGCTCCTGGAGGGGGATGGTAGTGGCCCTCTGTACCCATGGCTAAGCATTATTCATGTAAGACCTACATCACAATTTCTGCATGCTCACGCGCAATCACACAATATGGAAATCACAATACTTTAACTGTGCCGATCAGTTTATTAATAACATCAAGTTTAGGTCATATTTATTTATATATTTGTTTTTTGTGCTGCATACATTGCTGTCTTTGCTCTGCTCTGTTTCTATTGGAGTATTGATTTTTGGTGAGTGTATATGTTCCCTTTCAACTGGCCCCCAATTGGTATGGAATTCTTTAAATAGTTTGTTTCAACTTTTTACATGGGTCTTGTATTGTACTGAAGCTTAAAACCACTACATTATTAAAAAGTTCTTAGCCATTTTCTCAATTCATACTGTGCTGTTCCGGAAACAAGTGAACTGGGTAGTAGAAAGCAGCCAGCATGCTTTCTCCTCCTGAGAGCTGGGATCTTGTGGCTGTAAATATATGCCAATGTCCTGTTCAATATGACCACATTGAGATGCTAAACATGCCAAGGACCAGCTGTCAATGACAAAACATGCCAACTTTTAGAGTGGGACTAACATTGAGGCTAATAAAAACCATTATAACCACGTAAAAATTCTGCATTGCCTGTGATATTTTTAGAAAACAGGCTTATATTCGTCTCTATAGGTAACAAGAATCATTTATTGCCCTAATGGTCTTTATATAAATAGAGGCAGTGACACAACATAAGTAATCTGGTTTAAAGCACTTGTGCCAGAGTGCAGGAAGTGTGGTGATCGCAGAACTGATGAAAGAGATAGTTGATGAGATTTGTGGTTCATTAAAGTTGATGAGAAAAGCAAACAGAGGGGAGAACAGAGGTAGAGGGTAAAGTGATTGTTTCTGTGTTTGCTGTTGCTAACAAAAGACAGAGATTACACTTTGCTGAACCTGTTTACTCATTTTGTCAGAGGAAAAGAGATTGAGAACAAGAGACAAGTTGGGTGAATAATCTAGAGATAGAAAGAGAGGATAGGTAGACTGAGGTTTATGGTGGTTAGTGTTAGTGTTCTGCTGGCGAGCTGCTGATGTGTCTGCTGTGGCAGTATAAGACACGTCTTTGCATGCATGTTAACACTTGAGAATGGCGTGAACGAAAGGAGGGAGGTTTAGTTAATGGGAAACTGAAATGGTGTTTGTATGAATTCACATTTCTTCCTTGATGCTTTTTGACCTGAAAATATATGCATGTCACAAGATAGGTGACAAAAGAATTCAGGCAGAGCTTGAATGCTAGCTGATTGCATATAAACAATGCTGTTTGTTTGACAGTGAAAGAGTTAGGAGGCACAACAGAGGAACACAGAAACAATGTTATTTACAGGAGCAGGTGGGAGGGAAAGAAACACACTGATCTGAATCATTTTGATGCTTTGCTGATCATCTGCTGTGAGATCTTTTCCCTGACTTTTTAATTATTTTCACATTTTTAATCAACATAATTGTGGCTAATCCACATGTTGCCATGGCAACCAACTTTGAAATTAAATAAAGTCGGGTAATGACCATGAAATACACATCCGGTTCACAAGAACATGCATACATAAAAACACACCAAAAAAGAAACACATTTACTGTATTACTCTATGACACTGCTAACACAAAAACACGCACACACTTATATACTATAGATGAGTACTATCTAAATGGAATAGCTAGCCAGTACTGATAGTATGAAATTGTGTTTCTAAATATAACACCATGTCATTGGAATGTGTGGCTGTGTGTGCGTGTGTGTTTGTGTCACAAAACTAAACCATAGAATGTCTGCTTTTTCTGTTTCACTTGAATGCCACAGGGGGGCAGTGCGGGAGCACAGATATCCATTCACACACACACTCATTCTTAGGCACACATACAGTTGCGTATCTGTAGTGTTGTAGAGACTTTCCATTGACTTCCATAATTTTGCATAGCCTAACCCATACCCTTATCCAAAACATACCCATTGCCAGTACATGCCAGAAACTCACGGACAGACACACACACACATACACACACACACACACACACACACACACACACACACACACACACACACACACACACACACACACACACACACACACACACACACACACACACACAC
>JAVLVB010000604.1:319532-346711 GCA_032876305.1 Orestias chungarensis
AAAAAGTAACACTTAACCATCTGCTTTCCCGTTATCTCACTGACAATTTTATTGCTTGGGATAGATGAAGAGTCCCCCTCCATCCTCCTCTGTCCCAGCTCCGGAAGATGAGTAAAACAGGTCTTATCAGGAAATTTATAACCCTTAAGACTCTGCTTCTACTTAAAGAAACAGTACAGGAATGTTTATCCTGCAACAACCTATAAATCCTTATTCTCACTAAATGAGACGCACACTTGTCAGCACTATTCAATAAATTATTATGTGTGGAGAAGAACAATGACAAGTGTAGTTCCTAGAATAGCTATCTTTGTGTTTCAAACATCTACCAAAAATCATGCAGGCACTTGTCTTGACAACTAAAGGTAGGTATCTGGCCAATCTAACTCCTGCTGACCTTGCTTATATATGTATTAAATACATATAAAATAAAAATGTCACAGCATGTTATATCCACAAACATTACTGTTTTGTATTAGGATTTCATATGGTTGACTAACATGGTAATTATCAGGAATATGAAGAAAAATTGTAAAGTTTTATTTTTAATAATGTTTGCCATGAATTTATATTAATCTCAGTTTAATCTGCAACCAACAAAAAAAATTCAGTTTAACCTTTTGGCTTTACCATTCACCTAACAAGAACACACATGCTGTCACAGTAAATACAACTGTTCTGTGAAAGCCTGAATGGTTTGTTAAAGCAAAGTATCGAATAAGCAGCATCTTTTAGATCAATGATTAAACCAGACAGGTACTGGATAGGCTGTGGAGATGTTGAAGGTTATAAAGCAATATCCCATTTTTGAAAATAGTTTGGAGCACAACTTAGATCATCTGACAATGAAAGGTCCTACTAACATTTTCGAGCACAAGTCCACGTAAACCTAGACTCAATGAATGAGACCTTTAATCAGGGGAGCAACTGAAATGCCCCTGGTGAATGTGGATTTTAGCTCCTGTGGGAGAATGTGTTGACATTGCTGCTTTTTACTCAGACAGTTGGTTTCCTGGTTCCATTCAGGAATTTGTATCTTAACGCGTAACAGTAAGAAATTGGAGAAACAAATAGAGGAATGCTATTTAAGCTGGAAAAACAGTCCAGGTTAAACAGTCCAACCTTTGCCAGGAAAGCATTTTTTCATCATTAAGAAAAGAGTGAGAAAATAGAATGAGATTAATCCTAGGTTTTGTTTAAGGACAGTTACTAAACTTAAGCAGAGTAGATACACTGTTAAGCCAGGTCTTACCAGTGATGAATTAATGGGATTATTTCATAATAAAAAGAATCTATTAAAACTAAAATTGCTGGCATCCTCCCAAACATATATTACTTCCACAGTTAGTAATGCAGGTATGAATTTAGTTATAGAGTCTGATTAGTGTTTGGCCAGTTTTGAGCTTTCTGAGCAATCAACAATTTGCTTTCATCTAAACTGTCAACTTGCATGTTGGATCCAATTTCAACCAAATTATTTAAAGAAGTGTTATTATTTAGAGTTGATTCATATAGGCTAAGTAAATCGATATGTGCCAGGTGTCTTTCCTTGAGTGTAGGTTTAGGTGGACTTTTGCTGGAAAATGTTAGAAGGACCTTTCATTGTCAGATGATGAACTAAGCCTGTCATGTTGTTTAGGCTTCTGACCCACATAAACGGAGAACTCTCAGGAGAACAGTAATAATGAATTTTATTTGGAGGGTTATGGAATGAGGTCTGGCGACAGGAGACATCGGGAGACGTTGGTGTATGGCAGGACAGCAAGGACGGTGGGACAGCGTGGAAACGACAGGAAGCTCGGAGCGCACTGCAGCGTGGGATACCGAAGACTACTGAGGTGGAGGACCGGACAGGTGAGTAGTTGTAATGTTGCGAGAAGGATTATATTGGGCAGATCTTACTTGGTGGTAGATGGATGTTGACGCCAGGGGGGGAAGGTGAAAGGTGAGTTCCAGTTCAGTGGTGGTGAATGGAGAAGTTGTCCAGGGGAGTGTGCACGCCAGATGGAGTGATGCTGGAGCGGGCAGATCGAGCCAAGCCAAGAGGAGCGGGGAGACCAGATGGATGTGGTGGACCAGAGAGAGATCTTTTGAGGAAAGAGCACGGGAGATGACGGGAACCTGAGATGAGCACAATATAGTTAGGAGTGCGTGAACAAAGAGAGCAACAAAGTAGCAAATAAAAACCATAAAAACTAGAGAACTATTGAAGACATAACTAGAGCACAAGAGAACTACAAAATACATGAAACCTAGAGAAGGCACTGAGCCAAGGTTTACCAGGAGTAACAAACACTCAGGCGTCGAGTAGCTGGTCCACCACTCCTCTTATACTGGCCCAGCTCATCAATGCCAACAGGATGCACCTGAGGTGGCAAATCCTCCAGCTGAGGGCGAGCACAGGTGACCCCCTGTGGACAACTGGAGAGGTGCATAAAGGAACTCACTCTGACAAAGACGTGCACTAAAAGATTTTCAAAACTTGGGATATTGCTTTGTAACCTTCTTTCAACATCTTCACAGCCTATCAGGTAACTTTCTAGTTTAATAATTGATCTTAAAGATGCTGCTTTTTAGGCAGGTGTATTTAAAGCCTAAACTAACAAAAACGTTTATTGACTGAGAGGACTGAGAATTAGACAACTATCAATCTTCCTTTCTTATCTAAAATCCTTGAACAAAATCCTACTAAAAAAATTGAGTGAGAAGTTGAGCAGCAAGAACATTTTTGAAGAATTTCATTCAGGTTTCAGACCTCATCATGGCACTAATTCAGCCCTGCCAAAAGATACTAATGATATTCTCATGGCTTCAGATGATGGACTTGTGTCTGTTCTAGTTCTGTCAGATCTCCGTGGGGCTTTTTTAACAGTTGATAACAATACTCTTATGGAAAAGGCTTGAACAAACTGTTGGGATCAAAATACCAGCAATGGACTGGCTTAAATCTTTTTTTTTGTTACATTCCAGTTTGTTTGTCCAAATAATTAATTTTCCTCATAATACAGACTTATTTGTGAAGTACCACAGGGTTCTGTGGCCAAAATTAGAAATTTACACACTCAAAGGGATGCTGCATTTGGTATTTCAAGACTGTACTATTGTAACTCTTTACTATCAGGAAGTCCAATAAATACATTTCAGTCATCCAGTTGCTGCAGCAAGTGGTCTGATAAAAATTACAAAGAGAGATTTTAGCTTCCCTTTACTGACTCTCTTGTCAAGTCACTGACAAGGTAAATTATTTTAAGATTTTCCTTTTCACATATAAAGCATTTAATAATACATCAGATCACCCCCATTTATTTGTACCAGAGCTCTTTTCTTTAATCTGGTACTTTCTTCTTATAATTTACACCTGGGGAGTCTCAGCTGGAATAGTGCAGCCAGAAACGTTTTACACACAAACCCCTCCCCCATCTACATCATATCCTCTGCTTCTTTTTGAGCTTCTTGTCTTCCCAAGCCTCATGTTGGTTATCCGCAATGGCAGCTTATATAAAGAAAGATTCCTCTTGAGGTTTTTTTCTGTTAAAGGGGAGCTTTTACTTTCCACTTTCACCAGACGTTTGCTCAGAAGGAACGATTGCTGTAATGTCAGCAACACAACTCAAGCTATTGTCAACTTTAATATATGTGTGATTGAATTGAAATTATATTTTTTCTGTAAAGTGCCTTAAGACAACATGCTGTGAATTGGCACTATAGAAATAAACTAAAACGATTTGAATAAGAATCAAGAATCAGTTTATTTATATAGCGCAAATTTACAACAGGTGTCATCTCAAGGCACTTCACAGAAAATCAATTAAAATCAAAGATACATCATAAAAAATCTATTTATAAAAGTTCCCAATCTAAGGAACCCGAGCAGATTGCATTTAGTCATTGACTTGCAGCATTCACTCCTCTGGAATCAGCAGACCAAAACAATGGCTTGTGTTGTCGTTGACTTTACAGCAATCCCTCATACTGAGGATGCATGTAGCGACAGTGGAGAGGAAAAACTCTCCTTTAACAGGAAGAAACCTCCAGCAGAACCAGGCTTAGTACAAGCAGCCGTCTGCCACGACCTACTGGGGGTTTGAAAAGACAGAAAGCTAAATTAGAAGCACAGGTTACTGAAATAATAGAGTTTATAGCAGCAGTTGTAGAGCGTCACTGGAAGCATCTCAGCACATGTTCTCATCCAAGAAGCTGTCTCAGCTAACAGAACGCCAGCTCAGCTCTGGTTACTATGGAGAGAAGAACACTAAGAGAACACAAAAAGTTAACAAGGTTGAAATAACGGCAACTAAGCAGATTGGACAAAGGAAGAAAGTAGCAGAGAGAGAAGTGGTCAGACTGTCCTCCAGCAGTCTAAGCCTATAGCAGCATAACTATAGAAAAAACTTAAATAACTTAACCCTATAGAGTGAGACATGAATAAGATGTTTGAATAGCAGATTTTAGGTTTACAACTTTACAATCTTTGAAAAAACTTAAATGTTGCTTTTCATTTATGTATTTTATTCTGTCTAAATGAGCTTAAGCAAGTTTGCAAAGATTGTGCTGAACTTTTAACTACCTCTTGAGTTGCAGATGTTACTGCAGAAAATAGTTTGTAACAAAGTGTTAATTTCAAAACTTAATACATATGCACACAATGATTCTCAGATTTATATTTGTAACCATTTTGAAATCCATCATTTATTTTTCTCCCAGCTTGCACCTATGTACACCGTCACCTTGAAGACCAACAAAATACATAGCGGGTTATTGTTGTGTTAAAACAAAATGTAAAAAAATACAAGCTGACAAACATGACATAGATTAAAAATAATAATGAACTCTGGGTTTTCTTATTTGTTTTCAAATATATATTACCATCTCTGTGATTAAGCAATTCTAAACATAACTTTAGCTAATAAAAATGTAATTTATTAGTCAAGTAGCAAATGGAAGTTTGTTGGAAACTGAGTGCCTATGATAAATGTAAATCAGTTGACATCATAAAAATTTATTTCCAATAAAAACCAATTTTGGGTGTATTTCATACCTGACTAATATATGAAATGGACTTAGTTTGACTGAGCTACTTAAATTGCTCACAATCATGAATGACTCAGGATCTATCTGAGCTCAGGTCACCCTGCCCTTAGTATAAGTAGGGTAGTAACAGTTGGAACATGAATTGAAATACCTTTGTGCCACAAAGAAAAACTAAAGTTGTTCTGAAGCCAGGTTGATTGCAGTTTTTACAAAATGTGAGACAATGTGATTGACGTGTGTTTTTTTGACCTCAACTACTTATTCCTGAAAAGTATGTCAGAGATGTATGTCTCTTATCTGACAGTGCAGTTCTCTCTGCATACCTGAAGTACTTATATAAATGAACCCTGTATTACCATGCTCTCTTCAGTCTGCTGTTTTATTCCAACTCTGATCTTTTTACCCTCTAATCATGTCTTCTCCAGGTCCTTCTTTGTATTCCCTCTTTCAGTCACCCTCCCTTCTTCTTCATCTTTCCTTGTCCAATCACTGTGAAATTGCAAGGCTGCTACTTTGCTGGTTTTGTGACAGAGAATTGTGACACAGATAAGAATCACTGGTGAACATTTCTTCATTTGTTTCCCAATTTAAATGATTTTGCAGCTTCTCACGCACACCCACCCAGACAACCTAACTTTTCGTGTAGCATTTTCTACAATGTCTCTGCACTGTCTCTTTTATTTAACTCTCACTATTTTATTCTCTCAAAGCTCTACTGATTTTAGGCAACAGACTTTACAAGTAGGAGCCGACATCGCTCTCTACTGACAGTTACCAAGATAAAATGAAAGAACAGGTACATTTGGTAGACTAAAGATGTATTTCATTAAGTACACACACACACACACCAATTCAAATTCTACTTTTCTGCCTTTGTAAAACCATGACACTACAAGCCATAGTTGGGCATCTTAATTGTATGAAGCATGCATGAAGTCTTGACAAAAAGACAATTTAACAGATCTAACGACTGAGAAGAAAATAAGAGAGATCTGTATTTGTGAACATTATAGTTCTAAGACATTTTTCGAGGAAGGCAGCTATTTTGTGTTCCAACCAAGACCTGTGTTTTGTTAAATTAATTGAAAAATGCAGGTTTAATCCAGCTTAGGTCTGGAAATGATTGGAGATGATTAAACTGTATGGTTTAATTTATATAAAAACATTTCTGTAGCATTTCAAAAAGCCAAAAATCACCCCAAGGTATAAGACACTTTCCAAGCATCAGATGCTTTTTCTGACTTACAGTAAAACAGTTGCTTGCACCTCTGTGGAATGGAGAAGGGTCAGTTTGTTGGATAGGGGGAACATCATGATTAACTAAATTCCAGAGCTCACAAAATGTCAGGAGGCTGTCTCGGAGTATGGCAGAGCTCACGAAAGTCAGGAGGCCGTCCCGGAGGATGGCAGAGTCCACGAAAGTCAGGAGGCAGTCCCGGAGGATAGCAGAGCCCATGCAGAGAAGGAGGCTGTTCCAGAGGACGGGAGAGCTCACGAAGAGACGGAGGCCGTCTGCGAGGATGGCGGCAGCAGCCGCAACAATGTTCTGGAGGCTGTTTGGCAGGAGGCCAGCGGTGCCCACAAAGACGGTCTAGTCAGCTGGTGGCCTAATGCACTGGTACCGAGGCCTGGAAACAAACGGAGGCTTCTGACTGTGGATGGAAATCAGCGGCAGTGGAACCTGTCAGGAGGCCACAGACGATGTTGGTGGAGGCAGACGATGGAGGAACAGATTCCTGGAGGACGATAGAGATTTGCGATGAAGGCGCCAGGAGAACCTCTCTGGAGGCTGGCAAAGGCGGAAAACTCTCGCTGTAAGCCGACGACGGTGGCGGCACGGAACCCTCGGCAGAGGCCGCAGATGGCTGCCTCAGGAAACCTTCGGCGGAGGCCCCAGACGGCAGCTGAAGGAAACCCTCGCCGGACCCCGCGGACGGAGGTGGCAGGGGAACCTGTCAGGAGGCCGCAGACGGCGTTTGAGGAGCACCCTCGCTGGAGGCCACAGACGGTCTAAGAATTGTGGCTGAAAAAAGAAAACAACTCAGAAAAACTATCTCCTGTGAGAGAGTCAATAAATGAACAGTGTTTAGTTTGGGCAGCAGGGGGAGACAGAGAGGTATCTGGCGGCGGGAGACTGGAAGTCGAAGGAAATGACACGAAACTAGAAGTGAACCGGAGCTATCCAGTTGAGTTGCCAACCCTGGCAGATGGCTCGGAAGAAATTGGAGCGGCAGCCATCCCAACCCCCGGCAAGCGGCTTGAGGAACGGGAGGACGGAATGGAGAATGCGCAATTGCGGATCGGGTTTCAATCTCTGCTCGAGTTGATCTTGGCTGGATTACTCTGTCAGGGATACTGGATAAATGACGTAAGCAGAGGTGGAAGTTGAAAAGATGATGATTTATTGTAAGCGTGAATGCTGAACAGAACACAAACTGAGACTGATGAGTGACGTGGACTGTGGTAGAAAACAAACCGAGAAAAACATGGGGCAGGAACTGAAAGGACAACAAAAAACAAAAATAATAAACAATAAAGAAGTGCGGAGGAAGTAAGAGGCAACAGGAGAAACAGATATACGGAAAATAGACTACGGAGTTGAAACGGATGACACGGAAGGGGAGAGAGATGAGCACAGTGAATAGGGGGAGCAGAGGGGTAACTTACAGAGGCGGCAGGAAGATGACAAGAGGCTTGAGGCAGGATGACACCTCGGAGGAACCAAGGTGACTGGAGGGATCGAGATGGGAGACAAGTAAGGTAAGGCAATGTAATAATCCAGCGAGTAGTGAAAGAGAAATAGAGACAAAGAGCAGGGGAACGGGAGGGGGAAAGAGAAACAACACTAAAACTAATAAAAACAATAATAATAGACAATGCTAACACAGAATACAAAACCACAAACTAAAAAAACAAACAACTAAAGACCACAGGGATCATTACACGTTTATTATCCAAGCTTTAAAATAAGATTGCTCATTTTGCGTTGAAGGCAATAAAAGATCAGAGAAAAACCTTTTGCAAAAATTGATTTCATTTTTCTGAGGTCAAATCCAACATATTCAAAGAATTTGACATACCAGTATCATAACAAAATTTCCAAAAAAAGTAATAAACTTGCTTCCCTATTTTTTTCTATTTTCTATATGGAAAAATGAACGTTCTGCTCATAAAGTTTTGAATCTTTACCCCGGAATGAGAAATCATTTTTGGTGAAATAACTAACGACTCCTGCATGCATGAGACTTGCTACTAATAAATCTTCAATTCAGAGAAACTTCAAAATAACCAAATCATCTCTTTAAGTTTATCTAAAAAGGTACTGCTGATATGGAAAGTGTACTTGTTTTGAATTCATGAACATGATTAAATCGGTTGCGACCTGACGATCAGAGGAGACAACTCTGACTTCCAAGGTCATGAGAATTTTAATTCACCTTCGAAATCAAATGAGAAATACCCCAAACTGTAAGGCACCAGTTGAGACTATGGATTTCAATTTAATTCTGGCAAGAGCATTGCTAGTTTAACTGAGAAGTGTACATGTTATATATATATTTATATATACATAATTACAATTATTAAAGATTTAAATTTAAGTCACTCAAAATGTTAAATGAAAGCAAATCAGCCTACAAAGAAGACTAGATATTTACTATTTCAAGACCTTTGTCTTTAGAGAGCCGGTCACAGTGTCACAATTTCCATCTTGAAATGAAAGCAGATGTTAAAGCAAACCTACCAGAGATGTCTTTGCAGTATGACTTTGACACACTATAAAAACATCAAGTTGTTTATCAAGTTTACTCATATCATAATTGTAAAACAAATTTTATTAAGGTAAGTCCCGCCCGTGCAGTGAGATAGTTGCACCATTGGCTTCATTGATATTTCTATTTTAACGGCTATGTGTTGTTCATTTATTTAGATCTTGCCATTGGCAGTTTATCCATCCGTTAGTTCATTTATCCATCTGTCTTGTCACTTTGTGCTTTAGCTTGTATTCTTTTAGAAAAGTATTTATTCCTTCCCCTGTGGCTTTAGTGTCTCTGTAACTCTGCTCTGTTTATCTGTCTTTTGTCTCTTTGTCATTCTCCACTTCTTCTTCATAGCAATTAGGTCTGGTTCTTCATTGTTCTATATTGATTCCTCTGTCTAATTTCATCTGTTCCTTGCTGTTCCAGTAATTTCCTCTGTTCATCATTGTTAATTTTTTTCATAAAAAAAAAACATTAAACTTGTGTCCTCTCTAACACCTAGGTCATGACGGACAGAACCAGTTCACCTCTGGTTCCACAAGAGTATTTTTCTGGTTTGCGAATTTTCAGGAGTTGCGTTTTTCAAAATGTACTTTTTAAATCTTTATTTTATGTTATACAGGGATTTATATAAAAAATAAAAATAAAAAAGTTTGGCTCAGGCAGCCATTCCAGTGTGCTGAAAACTTGCTCCTGTGGTGTGCCATCTACTTACCCATTGCTTGGCTTGGAGTCTCAGTTGGCGCTTAACCTCACAGGGTAACGCTCTTCTGTGCATGTCCTACATGGCTCGATCTGATAAGTGACAGCATAAATGAGCAAAAACCTGGTGGAACTGTGTAACAATGTCCTTAGCTTCTACTTTCTACAAACCATATGATATAATGTAGCTCCATCTTACAACAAAATACCACACTCCTAAAAAACGCAAGGGTTGTAGCTGTTTAAAAAGACAAAGGCCAAGTTCAGTGTCAGATATGGCTATGATGAGAAGTCAAATTTCCTTTAAGTTGCTTTGTATACATACAGTATTAACAATTGAGGGCAACATTGTTGCTTAAGTGGGAAACATAAGGGTGGGCCCGGAAAATACCCCCCTTTTTTTTTTTTGTAAAGTGCCTTGAGACGACACCTGTTGTAAATTGGCGCTATATAAATAAACTGATTCTTGATTCTTGATTCTTTAAGAAATATTAGTTTTGGACAGGAGTTATATTCTAAACTCAGCTGTCCAACTTATTGGAAAAAGATTTTCCTATCCTGCCATTTAGGGAACTAACTTACCTTTTAAGGGAGATTCTTCTTAAAAGGCTTTTGCTTTGATTTTTTACAAGCCACCTCAACAGTAGCCAGTCTCGGCACAGAAATGCCCATTATCCTGCAGTTTCTGTCTCCTGTTCCTAATGATCCAGATGTCGATACAATCTCTCCCCCCCCCCTTCTTGATGATCAGGCCGTCGCTTCCATATCTTCTCCCATTGCATGGGATCCAGTGGACTTCTAGCTGATCTATCTGCTTCTTCCTATGCTTCTCCCACTGCATCTGAATCATCCAGCTCTTTGCCCAGTGCATTTGTTTTCTATCTCCCTCTGATTCCACAGCTTTGGATCTGCTATCAGTATTGTCAGATCTGGAGGAAACTGGCCTGGTGGAGTTTTTCCAAGGGGACAGGGTGGACCTTTTCTACGCTTGACAGGTCCCAGCCATCACAAAAAAACTATGTTCCTCTCTGACGCTTTATCCTCTTGTTACTAATCTAATGGTGCCCCATCTAGGGCACTGCAGCGTAGAAGGAGTAGCTTGTTCCAAACCAGCGACCCTAGAACCAGAGTCCCAGCACGTAGCCCCCTGCCAGCAGTTTGCACCTGTCATAATCTCATCACCAGCTTGTCTTCCTGGTAACAAATTCCTCACCGAGGATATCTCCAGGCCTTGCGTCTACAGTAATCCAAGAGTGAGGACAAAGGGGGAAAAAAATACAAAATCTAAAACTATCCAAATTCAACATAACATTTAATAACACATTTATTAGAGGCTAGATAATGTAGTACAACATTTTATTAATATTTTTTTTGTACATCATAATCAAACACTTAGAATTTTATGATACAGCACTGAGTCAAAAACAGTAAATAGTAAGAATTATTATTATTATTATTATTATTATTATTTATAGTTGTACTTATAATAGTTGTAATTAAAATAATAATAATTATTATAATAATCTCAACTTGCGAGAGGCCTTGTTTATTAGGAGTTAAGCACAAAATTATGCTCGAAATTCTAGAAATTGAAACTAAAGAAGGGCTGCATTGTGAATATGTCACAGGAAACCTATGCCAAAACCTTTCCAAGAACACCCATGTGTTGGGGGTTTTCCGATGCTTAGAACACTTGTTATGGTGTCTGTCAAGTTTTGTTTTAGGTTCCGGACCCACATACAGAAAACTCACAGGAGACCATTGATCAGGTTATGTATTTTACTACAAGAGAAATGTAGGGTTATCCAGGAGGTTGTACAGGCAGAAGCAGCACACAGGGGGAACCAGGAACTCTGAGGGAAACAGATGGTTAGATGGGGGTATGTGTGAGCGGATAGTCAGTTGGAGGATAACAGCTTACTCTTGTAGAACAAAGGGAAAGCCAGGGGGAGGTGAATCAGAATCCGGGGTTGTCAAGGCAGATGCTGTCTTCATGCAGATGCTGTCTTCATGCAGATGGAATCTTGGAGACTGACCAGAAGAATGTGTGACTGAGGGTGGACCAGGTGTGCAGAGTGATGCTGAAGAAGAGCGGTACAAGTCTGGAGAATCCTGTCCAAAAGGGTTATGGGTTATGGCGATGTTGGTTTCTTCGTAACTCAGGAGCTAAAGGTAAAAGATTTCCACACGGAACATGGAAGGAAGGCTTGACGTTTTACCACCAGTCTGGTTTACAATCAGGCAAAGTTGGACTGGTACCACACTCCTCTTATACTGCTGTTGATGACATATAACAAAGATGCATGATCACATGCACCAGTGGATGATAAGCGCTCAGGCATGGCAGCATGGAGCAACATCATACCTACACGCCACCTCAGAGGAGGACTGGAGGAGGAGAAGAAAACAGCAACCTAGACCCAGAACATCATTTCTCCAGACAGTGTATTTGAGAACTGTGACCAAGCTTATTGACCCAGTTTGACATGAGAGTCATTCTTGATGATCTTTGTACAATCACAAATTCCTACTTTACACACCTTTAGGTCTGAATGTGCTCAGTGGGGTCTGATTACCATTAGTGCAAATATAATGGTGGCATGCTTAAATTTTGAATAGATATAGAATATAGATATAGATATAGAAAAGTACCTATTTAGTATGATTTGCCTCTGTTTCTGTGGGGTGTAGGTCATGCTTAACACGTATATAGAGTGCTAAACAAAAAGTAAAAACAGTATTATATCAGCATACATGTATTGGAAAAACATATATCCAATAGGCTGTAAACATATAAGCCGTAATGGTCAAATAATTGATATGAAACGGTTTAGAGATATTAAAGGTGACACAAATCTATAGATATAAATGATGGCAGTCTCCATTGGCAACCTAAATTAGGTATGCTCCCTATTTACAATACTACATAAAGCACTCTTGCAATGGACGAAAGAAGTGTCCCCTCGACTAGTTTATTATGAGCCAAGCCACATTATGTAAAACAAAAACCTCCTCAGCCAGGAAAATATGAATCATAGAACATTTATGAACTGCAGTAATTCTCTTAGTGTGCTCCATTAATTAATCATGAGATGTCAGGTGTCAGGATGCTGTTGGCTTACCACAGCAGTAACCAATATCCTCAGGGAACTATTGCAGAAACTTGACAAACAAAATGGAAAAACAATAAAAGGAGGTTGTGCACCTCTTAAATGGAATCAAAATTATCAATAACTTTTTGGGAGGGACTCTCTTGCAAGAATAGTTTTTGCAACTAATGATGATATAAATGATAAAAAAATTATATTCTTTACAAGTACAAGTTACATTTGTCTCTGTTTATTTAAGATTTTGTGTTACAAATCTGAAACAAATGAAGAAAAACATTATTTAGAGATTCGGTATTCAACATAAAATGTTTTGACAATACTAAATTTGTAAATGTGCAATACAATTACAGGCAATCATTTTGTTCATAGATGAAACAGAGAAAAATATCCAAATCTCAGCCTTACTAACTTTGAGATTTGTAAGCTTTTCTCTTTGAATCAGGAATAAAAGACATACATTATGTTTACATTTCTACGTGTTGACATCTGATCTTTCTGCGTATGTTTACTGCTGACTTTTACTTTTGGCATCAGGTCCGTACATTTCCTCTGTCATGACCGATCATTTTCAAGCAGACCAGTCTTCCACACACAAATGCACTTTCACACACATGCGTGGTTTTACTTACTCTAATAACATAGGGGTCAGCTATTCAGTCATCCATGCTTGCTTCTCTCTTTGCTTCCCAGTAAAATCAGAGTAGGCAACATGAACAAGGTGGAGTAAAACCATATACTAAAAATCCCCAGATATGGTTGGTCATTCCACCCTCGGGATAAAAAGCTGCAAGCTCAGAGGTCCTGAACATAATTCAAATATGTTCGAGAACATGTACTACATTTACGCTTCAGTAAAAACAGATTTTCTCTCCTATTTTCAAGCTGTATTAGCAGCTCAAAATGCTGCATTGTAAGGTTTGTGATTGTGGACTAAAGCAACACTTTTTGTACAAAACAACACAGAGACATAAACATGGAAGCTATGGAACAGGACAGACAGGAGCTGGAAAATGACTTGACTTTCAATGGGAAATCCATAGGTTTGGAAGGACTGCAGCAGCAGTTTTGTGCTGAATGATATGGTCTATAACTCAACTTAATTATATTTTAGTAGCATAATCAAAGTAGACACATAAAGTACAATAAAATAATTCAGCAAACTGCTTCTTCACGTCGTGTTGCAACAGGGAATTGTGGGGTTTTTGGAGCTTCATAAAATTTCAACTTTTTTGCAGAAAAGTTCAACATTCGAAAGATGGTTCACATTTTCAAAAAATGCAGAAAAATGCTTATCTTTTACTCATCGACAGTCAGATAAGATGTTTGTAACTTAAATAAATCCTACATTAATTTTGTGACTCTGCATAGTAATATTACTTTATGAAGAAATTGTCCATGTCTAAATAAAGAATTCCAACTAAAATTGTGCATCTTCATCTTGTGCCTGTGCGTGTCTCTTTTGCATCATGCAATCCAGAACCCACAAGGTAAATTTAGTGGCTAAAGAACTGACGTTGTGTTGTTAAAATAATAAAATAAAAATAATAAGTTCATATGTGTATATGTCTGCAAGATGAACAAGAAGATCAGCTTGCAATAAAGTAAACTATACAGTATAGCTTAACCTATATAGTCATAGACCCATCATCAAGACAAAACTGAACATCAGAGGAAAGCATTGCTTTGCAGCTAAACTCTTCCCTATTTAAAGAATATTAAACCTCATGTGCAGTTTTTGTATTATGCTGCAAATAAACTGGAAACTTGGATGATAATAAATAATAAAGGTAACGCCAACTCTTCATATTTTTTCTTTATTTTTGTACACATTCGTCTTAAGTAAGAAATTACTACAAAGCGTTTTCTTAGTAGGACTTTAGTGTGTTCCATTTTAATTATATCAGATACTTATTGTAACAATTTGAGCCGGTAAGCTAAAACCCGTCAGGTATAGAAACCTTTACCATTGTCAATGGTTTACCACTTAAAATTACAATGTTCTGCAAAGCTCCCAAAGTTCTGCCAAGGTGAATATGAGTATGCGAACTACATCAGATATTAATTCATCTTTTTTCACCATCCTCCAGCTGTCAGGTTCACGAGTCACAGCCATAAGTGCCAAAACTGTCCTGCTGTCAAGCCGTGCAGAAAAGGATCAAATAAAAAACACTTCTGAGTCATGATATGCCCCCCTATCTCATCACTGTCAAACAGATACAGGATAGATTAAAGCATCTCTGTTCTCAGTAAATACATCTATTTATTTTCCACCCCCCAGTGTTTTTTCGCTGGGCTGCAAAGCGTATTGCAACATGCATTAGAACAGAAATGCAAGCCGCTAGTCCATGGCACAATAGGCACATATATTTCTGGAAGCATAATGGTTTTCTTTGTATCAGAAAACCTTGCATCGGTAGAGAGCAGAACACAAAAAACGAACAAAAGTCTGCACAGTACTGGGGTACAGCTTGTAATTTCAGAGGTGTTTAACTTTTGTCTCTTTGTGATAAAGGGACGCCAGTGTTCATGTATATTTTTGGATAGCAGCATCAGAAATCTGGCTTTAAACAAAAAATGTTTACCTCGGCAGATGAAACTACTATTATACACTGTTATTTTAAATGACCTTTTCTAGCATCCAAATCAAAAGCAGAATAATCAACACTCCAGGCTGTATACAGGTGTGAACATTTACCTCTATCGGAATCTCATTAAGTTTGTGGCACTTGTGCATAATTCTGTTTTTTTTCCATCCTTTTTTAATGCCTGATCTATTTTAAAATTATTTCCTCTCATTACAAATGTATGCTTAAGACATTGTTAATACCATAGTTTTGACTGAATTCAAGTGATTTATCTAGATCCAGTTTGAAAAAGATGTAATCTCAATTTATTCAACAAGGAGAACAGATCCAAACAAAACAAAACCTAAAATCCATTTGAATATATTATTACTTTATGTTTTTGCTGATTTATGGAACCATAATTCACAACAACAATCAAAACATATACAACACAGACAGAACCAGGTAAGTGTCGTTAAATCTTAGTATAGTAGAGTATTGTATAGTACAGTAGAATACATTACAATACATTTTTAGTAAAGTAAATTACTTTAAAGTATAGTATTGTAATACTATGCAAAATAAAAATTTGTAAACTTTTATGTATCAGACAATGCATAGTCAAGTACAGTAAGTTGCTGACATTGCAGTATAATTTCTCATCCTAAGCAAGCATGTGGTGATAATGGAAAGGAACAACTTGGTTTTAACAGGAAAGCACTTTAGGTGATCCATGCTCTCTATGAATGACTTTTGGTCACTTTTGATTGAAAGAACAGAGAAAATACAAAAAATATAAAAGCAGTAGCTGAGCTGAATATTTAGTCATTTAAAAATAAAAACAAAAAGTTTAACACAAACCTAATTCACAGAGTTAATGGCAACAGTGGCTATGTTGATGGCTTTGTCTGTGGCACAAAGACCACTAAGCAGAATGGCCTACAGTACTGGGCTCCGTTACATATACTATGATGTGTTTAACGGAAATGCACATAACGTAGCTGATGAAAGTTTCTAACAAGAGACTTGAGCATAAAACCCCTTTCTAAAACAGAAAGCGTTCAGCTAGTAAAATGAATGAAGAAAATAGTTTTACCTTATGCATCTACTGAGATAGTTCCACCTAATAAAAATGACTGGAAATATTGGAAAATGTAAAATTTGTTATTATATTTTAATTAATTTTTTTCCCTTTTTTACTCTTATCCATTTATTGCTAAAAGATGCCTAGACATTCTGATTAAAGCTCTTCTCTGGAAAAAAAAATGTTAGAAAGAAATTAGGTAGGCAGGGCGATTTCTGTTTCCCTGAAATTGACCCCCAGCTGCCTGAACCAGTAGTACAGTATGAAAAGGTATATTAAGGTTTCTTGGAAAAGCTTTAAAAAAAATCTACACATGAATCCATCTAAGAATGTGTTGAATTACATTATTATCACTATCCTCAAGTTTAATCAATCTAGCTTAAAGTTGGAACTCTTCACCCTTGACTAATGGGCAATATCAAATTGCCAATCTTGCAGCCATGTATCTCGAGAGACCTGCACTTGTAATTGCTTCAAAATGGTGCTCTGGTATATATTGACCTTGGGCTCAGGGATAAAAAAAAATATGTATGTTGAGGTTAGAAGCATTTTTTTTTTTGTGTCTTAGTTCTGATTTGCTTCAGTTTGCACTTTAAAGTGGCAGAAGTGTTACACTGATCAATTGACCCTCTCACCCCCAATATACTCTAATACTTCGCAGAAAGTCCGACTGAAAAGCAGAATAAATTCCAATGGGGGTAAAATTTGCTTTTTAAGGCACTCTTTTTTGAAGTGATAACTGTGTAGTTATTAGCACAAAAATATCATTTATGCCAGCAACACGGAGGGCAGATGGATGATAAGTTTATGGTGGAGTTAATTACTACTGTGGTTTAACACAAACCATAACAAGCTAACAAAGAACTAAACAGGGTCTATGATATAGTTAACTCTCTTGTTGTTTTGCGTTTTTTCTCTGTAAGAGATCTTACTACAAGGCAGTTTCAACCACAAGTTGTTTGATGCAATTAAGCAGCAAAACAAAGAAGCCACAACCAGAAGATATACTTATGAATCTCAGTATGTCTGTGTGTCTTCGGATTCTATTACAGTGGACTTCCACACAATCAGCAAACCCACAACTTATCACTTTTGTGTGTGTGCAGGTCAATATAACCTCTGAAGCAGATTCCCGAGTATAACACCTGACACCCTCATGCTGTGCTCACACGCTCATGGACATACACAATTCTGAAAGAAATCTATTTTACACAGAACATTGCAATCCAGAGTTACTTATTAGAGCTGCCAGCTTCTAATGCCCTGCTCACCTGGTTGAGAAGTCTGTGTGTTTTTTGTGTTCTACGCACCCCTGATTTCACTTTCATTCTATTTTTTCTTTATCATCTATTCTTTACATAGTTATATGTCTCCTAATTCTCTTTTCTCTCTATTTGGTCATTCTAAAAGCCTTCTCTACATAATATCATATCTTTCAGGATACCAATAAGTAACTTAATCAGCAGTTAGGTACTAAAGTCTGGGATATTTCACAAAAAAATAACTCTACTATTTAGTTACTATGATGATTAATATATTAAATTAGGTTTTAAGAATATATTTTAATTCACTTTAATCATATTCTGCTCTTGACCAAGCTGATTGGACAATAACTTATGAAGAGAAAACATTAGGTCTACAAGATCTCAATTATGCGGGAGATTGTTGTGACTGATCCGGTTTGAGATGTTACACACTTCAACAGGTTTAAGAGATTTGTTTGTAGGTTTTACATCATTAACACAATGTCTTTAAAGAAGTTTTAAAGGATGGTACAGGTGGACCTTTGTTATCCATGTCACAGAGTAAACCTTTTTCTATATTTTTAAATTCAGTAATTCGGAATAATCTATATTTCAGATTAATCAAAAACATTAATTGTGACTGTGTCACTGTTTGTCCATGAACCAATGAATAGAACTCCACTTAAGGGGGGAAAGGATACAATCCGAAACAGTGACTGTCAGAACACTCATTGAAATAGCTTCAGGATTACGAAAAGGAGGTCAGACACGTGGAGGCAGAATCAGGTAAATAGTTCTGGGGGCAAGGTAGAGGAGACAGAAGTCAGGGCACAGAAACAAAGTTGAGCTCCAGAAGCCAGTGAGGTGTGCGCCAGTAGAAAACATGGGAAAAAAACATGATCGAGATCAGCAAGCCAGGCAGAAAAGGAGCTATGTGACGTAGGGCATGGAAAGCAGGATGAATTTGCAGGGAAACTATAATCTGATAGCCACTGTTTCATAACTTTGCAAATAGAAAAGAGGTCAATATAATGAGTTGCGGAGTTCTTACTCTCCATACATAAAGGGAGATCTTTTAAGGTTAGCTAAACCCTCTGACCGGCTTGATAGTGGGGTACAGAAAATCAATGGCAGTTGTCAGTTTAAAGGTGTATGCAAAACTCTAACATTTGTTTTCGTATTTATATATCAATATGGTTCTTGTACCCAAAATTCTGCTGAAATATTTGTGTCTGAGCGTATGAATCTAAAAGCTGTGAATACAAAGTCTTTTGAATAACACAAGTTTTACGACTATGAACTTTTTCTTTCTTTGTGGTTTCCAATTCAACTTTGTCGGTATGAGTATAAAATTTTTATAATGAAGATTACAGTGATCGATCCGCGACCACCTGAAACACAGCCTGCTCCAAGTGGAGCAACCATTTGTTTTTATAGAGATATACATTGATCTTACCTGTGTTGCTTCACCTGAGGCTGTTGCTCCACTGTCTACCACCATCTTTAAATTTGGAGCGGGCTGTGTTTGATCAGATCGCGGATCTATTACTGCGCCGAATGATGACATCGTAATACTTTTTTACTGATACCCACAAAGTTGAATCCGTATCCACAGAGAACGGAGTTCATAGTTGTAAAAATTAGAGTTGTATTCATAAGACTTTGCACTGACAGCTTTTAGATTCATACTCTCAGACTCACAAATATTTCAGCAGAATTTAGGGTAGAGCAACTATACTAACATATAAATACGAATACGTATGTTAGATTTTTCCATTTGACAGCCATCTTACTCCATACTTCAGGCTTTTCCCCATAGTTGTTGGCACCTCATGGTTGTGGCATGCGCTGATGGGACC
Source organism: Orestias chungarensis (assembly GCA_032876305.1). Lineage (NCBI taxonomy): Eukaryota > Metazoa > Chordata > Actinopteri > Cyprinodontiformes > Cyprinodontidae > Orestias > Orestias chungarensis. Next base: position 338,885 of record JAVLVB010000604.1, read on the forward strand.
TTGGCCTCCGTCTCTTCGACAGCAAAAGGAATAATGGCTAGAATAACAGTCTATCCATAAGAGGATGGCAAACTTTTGATAAAATCCAAGGCTAGGTGAGACCAAGAATGTGATAGGATAATGAGACTTTGACCTTGTTTGGTTGCACTTATGAATGGGATGAATCCTTTGGTCAGGGTACACCACCTGAACTTTGGACTGGACCAGTTGAAAGTTTGCTAACTCCAGGATGTGGTCAGTAAACAACTTAGACTTCTGGGAGTACTGGGAGTACTTTCTGAACCTAATGATCCGGGACAAACAGTTGATCTTAGGAACAGGAGTTATTGACTGACTGGTCCCAGATGGCATCCTTGACCACTCCCTCTAACTCCAGCATGATGACAGAAATTCTAATGATGTCCTGCAAAAAAAATTTAAATTTTTTTTTCCACCACTGGTTATAGAGTCTGATGGTTCATGGATTCTGAATAGTGTGTCAGGTTTGACATTCTTCTTCCCAGGTTTTTAGGAAAGGGAGAAGTTAAAGTGGCCAAAGAATAAAGCCCACCTTATTCAATCTTTTGCTAACTTTAAATATTCTCAGTTCTTATGAGCTACATAGCCAATATATGCCTGCTTGGTTGCCTCCAATCAATGTCTCTATTCCCCCACATTGTAGTTTCATTTAACATTTGACAAGGTTTTAGAAAAGAAGTCACAGGAGTTAATCTGACCTTCGATAGATCTTTGATCAAGGATAACACCTTGACTACCCCTTTTATAGAAGTGTCGAACCTCAACAATGAACTTCTTCTCCGGGTAAGGGGACTTGAAAACTGGAGAAGATACCTATTGCGCTTCAAATACACCTGCTATATGTGGTTTTAAAGTCTTGGTATAAGATGTAAAGGAGTTCTGCAAGGGAATTCTTTGAGTCCAGGAAAATTATTATTGCACTAGTGAACCATGTTGTGTCACATAACATGCCCTGCAAAAAGAAGAAATGATTGAAAGCAGACTAGCAAAAGTGAAGTGCTGTAATTTTTAGGGGTTTCTTCTTTTGCTGCCCATTAGGAGAAGTTGGATCAAATAGAGATCTCTGTTGACTCTGTAATATCTCTCTACTTGAACTTAGATAAACCCACTTCAGCCCTTTTGTTCAATCTTTTTATTAGAACCATTTTTGTGGCATGCTATTCCTTTCCCTAGGGTAAAGAATCAGGGTACCTTTTCTCTGTGGATGGATAGTAAAACCATGGCATAATCTTTAGATCTTCTGAAACATGAGATCTGTCCTATTCTGCCCACTTGGATTTACTCATAAGATAGTAGCTGTAACATCTGGCCTTTACTGAGGGTTTGGCCTTGTTCTTCTTGATCATAATCCGTTCTTTGTTGTATTGGCAGGAATTTATTTTATTCCACCGTAGGCATGGTGGAACGTGAATAAGAAGGAGATTATTTGAGATACTACATTCCTAAGAAATAAAATTTTGACAACAGGATATGCGATGCATTTGGAATTTTACACCATACCAAGCAAAATATAAAGTTATCTAATAAGGCTAGTGTGTACTGCATGCTGAACTTTTTGCATAGGTGAGCCACTCTCAGTTCTGGTGCTACTTTGTGTTGATTGAGTATTCATTCCTTGATACTGAATTTCCTTTCATTCAGCATTACCTTCTCAAGTCTTCTATCCATCCATCCATACATCCAAACATCCATGCATACATACCCATCTGCTGTTCTTCCTCATCTTTGGCCGGGTCACACAGACATGAGCCTAAGCACTGAGTCCAAGAAATCCATTCTTCCAGCCACTTGGTAGGAATGTATTTCGACCGGTAAATCAAACTATTTTACAACACAAAACTGATAGGTATCTCAGCTGAAACACAGCTGATGTTCAGCTAAAATAAAACACAGAAATAGATTGTAAGTAGGTGTAACTGGCATTTTATCATGTTCCTTCACATTTTAAGATTCTTGTCAAAAAGATAAATTATGATCAGTTCTTGCAGATATGAATTCAGGCTCATGATGGTATTATTACACCCAAATTTTTGTAAGCAAAGTATTTTTACTGTATATTTTCTACAGTGGATTTCACTGTTATAGATTTTGTAAATGCTATTTTATTTTGATAAAAATTGCTACGTTTCATTATTTTCATTTATTTTGCATTAAACAGTGCCATTATCGGATAAAACTCTGTCATGTCCAGCAGAATTGTTGAGCCAACACAAAGTCAAATAGACTTTATTTTCAGAGGTGGAGCATTATGGCTTACACTGCAATGCCTCCCTTAAAAAACTGTCTAAAACATTATTATGCATTAATCTGGGTTTACAGAATATCAAATCTAATCAACATGGACATGGAACAAAAAGGAAAAAACAAAAATGGGAGAGGGTTTTAAAGAAATAGATGGAGATAAAAATAGAAGGAGAATGTTACAGAGAATACAGAACAATGCCATAGTAACCTGCTCCCTCACCTTCAGAAAGAAAGAGAAAAAACAACTCAAAATAAAACATAAAACCTAGAAACAATAACACCAAACAACATAAATCTAAGTTTAAAATTAACAATGATTTAATATTCACAAAATAAATTATAATAGTAAGTACAGAGGTTTAATCACTTAAAGCCTTCTTTTAAATGAAGCCACCAGCATTTTAAATTGATCAATTTGAGTAAATTCAAGTAAATTTAAAAAATAGCTCTTGTGAAGAGGGGATATGGGAAGACATCTCCATCCAAGATATCACAACACTATGTAACTTTATTAGTAATATCATGGCTACATGGAGTCGGAGAATCACAAGAGTGTCCACAGAATTGGTAGGCAAGACTCATTAATGCATAGTGGGTAGTTACGGGGTCTGTATGAGCAGATTCATTGCAAAAGGACTGTAGCTCAAATTGGAGAAGATGCTAATGCTTGTTCTCAGGGATTCAGACACACTGTCTGGGGCCTAGGGCCTATCTATAGCAGGTAGTGCAAAGGTAGTGCATAGCAATTTGTTAAAAATTGAGCTTCGTAGCCATAGTTCTGTTATAGTGTTGTTGCCTGGCGGAAGCATGTAAGTGGAAGAGAAATTGACAGCTGGAAGGCATTTTCCTAAATTCCAGACTTTCTAACCACTATTCTACTCATTGTACACAGGTATACGCAGGAAGGTGAAGAGGTGCAAAAGAGGGAAAATATTTCACTCATGCTGCCAAATGGTGATGTTGCCAAACTGATCATCATGACTGAACTCCTGCAAAGGTGCCAAAATCCGTGAAAATTACCAATTTTCGGCATTTGGCCAATACAATAAGCACATAATAGCATTTAGGCATTCTCCCAAGATATATAGTTTTGGCAGCGTAAAAAGACGCTTGAAACAGCATTTAGATGTGATACAAAAACTCCCTACTGAAACTAATAATAATGAAATTCAGTGACAGCAAACCACACCGGGACACAGTTGTCCTGCTAAATCAACAACTTTCTGCCAAAGATTAAACCTAGAGCAGAAAGGGCTCTAAACTGTGATATTATCAGGGGACAGATGCTGGAGCCAGTTTCCTGATAATGAGTTACAGACTGGTTCAGTCTTGTTTACGGTTTTTCAAAGTCACTTAAAACCTCCCAAGACAATATGTTATTATCCTGATAATGGCCTGAGCTGATAGACCTGAGGGAGCATAAACGTCATAGCTGGTGAGCTGACGATGGCATAATTATGAAGATCAGCATGTTCAAGTTAAAAGTCTGAGCTTCTAAGAAAAAGATTTGATTTACATAACTTGAGTCACATAATTTAGCAAGGTAATGCACTTTTACATTAAAAATTATGGGCTTAACATTGTTTATCCTTTTTTATTATTATTATACAGCTAGTAAATGAAACAAATACTGGAAAGGTTAAAGATAGACATAATTATTCCTGACACATTAATCAGCATATTCCAAAAGTTTCAATGTTTATCTTTCTGCTTGTTATCAACAGGCTGCCAACACAGATTTACCTCTGTCTGGTTACTAAGATTGCATGTCTGCATGATGATATTGTTTTTTTATCACGGTTTTTAACCAAGAAAAAAGTAATTGAACTTAAAAATCTAATTTACTAGTGTGGCAATGGCTATGCAGCAGCATGATGATGCCAGGACAGCAGCATGACAATACCTGGACAGAATCTTTTGCAATTGAGATTCACAAGTTGCAAATACTCCATAGCCTTAAACCAGGGGTTCCTTTGGGTTCCAGGGGTATAAGCCAGATATATCACTTGCAGGTTGCATTCCTCAGTGTTTAAACATTATCGTTTTCTAAAGGGAAATGCTGTCTGTGTGCAAATTGCTGGTTAGAGTCTGATAAATAAGTACATTAAAGAATCAGCAGGACCTAGCATCCATATCAGGCAGGTTGCTTTGTGACTTGTCAGAACTTAAAAACATAAATATAATTTTTTTCATGTATATTTTATATTAGTAGATGTTCTTAATATGTTTAAAACAACATTATTCACATTTCATTCCTTTATTCAAGATACCCGCTGACATTTCTTCTGCCACAAAATCCCCCTCTTGCTGTTGACAGTAAAGTTGAAATTAGAGTCTATGAGGACACAACTGTCTTAGCAGATGGTTTGTAACCAAAAACCATCAGGGAAATCATCAGAAGAACAGGCCAATATTTCTTATACACTTTTAGCTGGAAACTGAAAGAACCATCTGTCATGTTGTGTAATGGACATCCGTTACAAAATAATTATATCAAAGAAGTACCTGGCAAAAAAACACTCAAAGAAAATGTATATTCATAAACCTCTTGTCCAAGAAACTGAACATTTAATGTAATTTTTTCTTGTTTTCAGTTATGAGCAAAGAACCGTAGTCTGTTATAAAATAGCCCAGTAGTTGCAAATTAAGGCGACTTTGCTAGAGTGACCTTTTGTTCTCAAAAAAATAACCTCATTGTTCGCTTGTTTATGACCAATAATTAATGGTTTTAAAACATACACATATTTTAGATTTTGAAAATCCAAAATATGTAGACATCAACACTCTTTAAGACAATGTGATAAATTTGTGGTGATTTGGTTGCTTGTACTTTTTTTTTTTACTATAACTCAAAAGGATTCAAGGATTCTTGAATCCTTGAAGTTGACAGTAAAATAGTTTGTTGCAAAGACATTATAATGAAGGAGACATGACTTCATATCAAATTGCTATGCTGAAATCCAGAACTGTTTCGACACAAACGTTTGTATAGGCAGTCTATATAAGTGCTGGATTAGAAACACATGTGGGCATTGAAATGGTTGGAACCCCTGAACTGTTTAACTTGTAGGGGTAACTTTTTAAATTTGTCAAGATATTAATATTTACTGTTCGGTCTTGCAAATGCACATGTGTTTACCTTTGCATATACATTTAAAATGTAATTATTTGTTCCTACACCTTTAACCAAGGTTCTAATTTAACTATTCACTAATAAAAACCTTTGATCACCACTGAGAGTTCAGAACTGAACTTTAATTTGTAAAAGCACTTATTTTAAAGCTATACAAGTAATAAACACATGGGTCAGGAGATCAAAGAGAACTCACTTGAAAAGCAGCAGTTTGTGAATTAGAAAAAAAGGATATAAGACAAAGACAAGATAGCTTCTCCACCATCAGCTTCAACAAGGTCATTATCATCCATAAGCACTTGTTTTATACAGCACTTCTTCTTGTTTAAGAATTTATCATAAGAAAAATTGTAATAGAAAATAAAGTAAAATCATAACTGGAGATTTTTAAAAGGTAAATTTACTTAGCAAAAAAACATGCAGAGTTTAATTCCTTGAAACATTACATTTGTGTGATTAGGTATTTTCCAATGAAAAAGAGCAAACTGTATTGACTGTGTTATATATTTCGTAATGCAAGGCAATTCTTAATTGCCAGTTAAATAAAGTGTTAGTTAAAAACATATGTCTTCTTAATTGAAAACAGTTTCCCAGAGAAAAAAGAATAATCATGAAGATGTTTATGGAACAATCCAAACAATACAGGCTGATCTTTAAAACAAATTTGGCTCATCCTTGATACCAACCAAAACATACATTTACCATTTGTTTTCAAAATATAGTCACTGCCATGCTTTATATCCTTTATTGGAGGTTTCATTCTGTTCTGAAAGTCACTTCAAATGTCGTTGTCTATTTATTGCTTTCATTCTAACATTTGAACTTCTGCTTCAAAGTAAAGATTAGAGACTCCTGTTGAGCTCTACAATCATTAGCTTTTGATGAGCATTAGATATGGAATCACCTGCTGTCATGGTAAAAATACCTTTGTCTAAAAAGTAATCTCCTGAATTGACTGAAAAAGGAACAAGTGTTCTACTGCTCTCACCGTAATCCGCTATATAATAGGAAAATCATTTCAACTACCCAATCATAAACTTCCAACATAAAACCATGATAACACACAGCAGTGTGACCCATAAATCCTGCCAGATTCACTGATGTAATTGCAGAGCTTCCCCCAACGGTATTACAAAGGCAGGAATCTTGTATTAGGTGTGCAAAAAAGACCGGAATGACAATAGGATCAAATTCAGTGTGGCAATAAAGGCAGAAATACATGTTGCTGAATTCATTCTTTTGGTTAAATCAAAAAGGGTAGTTAAAATGCATGAAGCTGACAAATTTTGGCACGGCATATGTCAATGTCTTATAAGTCAATAAATGTCAACTGCTATTCATAACTGCGCATGCATTTTTATCTTGATGGTGTTGTTAATGTTGCTGATCAAACTGGTCTTTTGTTGAAAGCTTTAATTGTAGTACATACACTTCCAACTCTACTATTGGAAAAAAGCAAAGACTTTATTCCCGAGTTTTCTGCAACAATGAGGTCAAGTTTGCCTCGCAGAAGCCACGGCAAGCCTGTCTGTAGCAGAGAGCCCAGATGACTACAGCTACAAGTTAAGGTGAGAAACAGCATGACCTGACCAAGTTAACCTGACAGTTAACTCTTTGAGAAGAGGTGAACAGATTTCTTCTTCCAAGTGGAACACTCGCGGAAACTCTTGAAGGTTTATATCTTTCTGTACCATTTGTAATAAAACACCAACAAACAAAAACTGCATGTTTTTGGTTGCAGCAAGTGGTTCCAAAGTACTCTAGCCTAAACAGGCATCTTGTTACAAGATCAAGCTGAGCTCATAGTATGAGGTCATTTAATCTAAATTATCTTTTTTGAATATGTGGTTGTATGTTGTGATAGCAGCAGTTTGAAAAGCCTCTACTCAAATCTTATAAATACAATAGTCTGCTTTATGTGTCGTCACAAAACATAACTAACAATTATATTTGGATATTTTTGTGATTCCTAAGTAGATTACTTCATATGCTGCACAACCATGTATTTTAAAAAGTGTGTATACATTTTAGATTATTAATCTGCCAAGAAAACAGTAAATCATTATTGTACTATCCTTGGTAGACGTCAATCTAATTAAAATAAATTGGAATTGAAAAAAGCTGATAATTATTATGAGTCTTTATCCATGAAGGTTTGCTAACCGTGGCACTTTTTAATTTGCCTTGGAGGTACTTCACTCCATATCTTTAGTGTTTTCTTATTTAGATGATTAGTTTGGTCTTTGAGACATAATATATACACAAGAGTTTAAAACTTTACTTTAACTGGATTTGCCTGAAGAAATGCTTTAAGATAGACCTTTTGGTAATCTGGTTACGGGTAGCATTACCTAATAAGAAATTTTGCTTGCCAACCTGCTTGACTAAAGACACTCCATGTGCATCAGTCAGTATTGACTTGCTAATATTTA